>JABTXL010000002.1:20903609-20987561 GCA_025134845.1 Neodon shergylaensis | reverse complement strand
TCTCTCTCTCTCTCTCTCTCTCTCTCTCTCTCTCTCTCTCTCTCTCTGTCTCTCACACACACACACACACACACACACACACACACACACACGAGCAGAAGAGGAATAGTTATAAAATTCAATGCCATCTCCAATGGGTTCAACCACCTCCTCAATGACATCATTGGTTGATCCTTCAAACATTAGAAGTTGAGATTATTCACTTAAATTACTACTATAAATCATTATAATGAATTATATGTAAAGGTAAAGTAAAGGTTTTATAAGCATATTGATCTTTCACAAAACCTATTAAATACTTATCGTGCATAAATATCTATAGTGGGAAATCAATAAGCATCATCAATACATTATATACAACTTTTTCTAACAGTTTAACATAGATATTAATATTTAATTAGTATAAATACAATAGGTTGAGTATAAACACATTGATAAATTAATTACTATGGTTTCTATCTGTACTTTGTTTATAGACAATATATTATTGTTTATTAGTATAGCTTAGAATTTGCCTCAGTGAACAAGCATAATAGTTTTAATAGTTTCATAAGTTATGACTTTTGCTCATTTAACCTAATCAAATACTAAACATATTAATGCTCAATATTTGTTAGAGAAAAAGCAAAACTTTAAAACACTGAATACATCAAACATTTCAACTATATATTTTTTTCCTGTTTTGGAAATGTGTTACTTTACCTCTCTTGTACAAGCCTCTTTTTGTTTGTTTGGTTTTAAGTGTTTTCCTTTTATTAAGATTGATCATTTACTCTTTATGTTCCTGCCTCAGTTTTCGGGCTTCGGCAGACAGAGTAGTGCATTAACATATTTAATTTATTCTCTACATTTTTTTGGTAAAAGTTTCATTCTAAAAATCGTTCGATTTAATTTACTAATCCTATTATAGTTATATTATGACATTTGCTCATTTAACCTAATCAAATACTAAACACATTGATGCTCAATATTTCTTAGAGAAAGAAACTGTTTAGTCCCTCACTGAGTAATAATGCATTCTTGAGAGCTACTTCACACTGTGAAGGCAGCTTCACTGTATTTAATGCATGTTACCTTTGAGAATAGCTTGTGAAAATAACAAGCAAATTTCCACTCAAGTGATATTTAATGGAGGGGTTATAATACTAGATGGTTACTTTCCTTCCTGTGGTCTTAGGCATTCTTAAACCCAGCAGGGCTTATTCAAAACAATGTTAAACATTAAAACTATTAATGCTGTGTTATTATGAAAATATACTTTAAATATTAGACTAATATCACATGTTATAAATAATATTCTGAGGCTCTGCATTCAACTGTTAGGTAAACGACTGATTAGTGAATCTGGAGATAGGATGGAGAAAGCAGCATCAATTTATAAACAGAGTAAACAAAGCTGCATGTATGTATTTTAACAAGACTCACTAAACAGTTTACTGTATTTCTTAGATAAAATGATGGAAAAATAAGCATTTTCATGCTGGTTGTACAATGACTTTTAGGATAACAACTAATTCTATTTCTTTTTCCTGCTAGAGACTGAACACATGGATCTCTGCATGCCAAGCCTACACCTACTATACCACATAGTGACTTTCTCAGACAATACTCTGTGCTCTGTTCTAAGAATATGAGTAACCAGGGAAGTAAATACAAGTGCGTATTTACTAATCTAGTTGTATATTGGCAACCCATGGGTAATGGAAGAGTAGAATATTTAAGAGCTATAAAGTTTATAGTATGTTTACTCTTTTCTTCAACAAGTAAACAAAAATTATATTTTACTATTTAAGGTCTATCCTACTGAATATTATTTTTTTTATTTTTGTTATATATGCTTGTGTTTGCCTGTGCCATGTATGTGAGGTCAGAGGACAAGTTGCAAGAAGTTGGTTGTCTCCTTTCTCCTCTTGATTTCCCATGAGTAGACCTGAAGTTCTTGGCCTTTTTGAAAAGTACCTATTATACTCACTGAGTCATCATAAATGACTTAGATTATAAATTGTTAACATCAATAAGCACTAGATTTCACTGCTTATTGAAAAGCTTGTTTCAGATGTAGGGTGTATAAAATAATAGTAAGATTGACTGGGTGGTGGTGGCATATGCCTTTAATCCCAGCACGTGGGAGGCAGAGACAGGCAGATCTCTGTGAGTTCAAGGCCAGCCTGGCCTAAAAGAACTAGTTGTAGGACAATCTCCAAAGATATGAAGAAATCTTGTCTCAGCAAACAAAAAGGTTAATAATTATTAATAATAATAATACACTATTGTTGAAGCTACAATGTTTGTGTCATCAACCATAAATAAACAGAGCTGTTGCCCATCTGGAAGTTTCACTCTTGTAGACTAATGTTCAAGGTGTTTGGTGGTATTCCACATGCCACAAGAGAAGAAAAGTAAGAATCAATACCACCTAAGTATAAACTCTAACACCTACAACAGCAACATACCTGCAAGATATACCTGGTTCAATAGTGCTAAAAATGTTAGGAGAATAAACAGCCACTTTTAAAATTTGATTTAAAGTTTTCTCCATGAGATGGAATTTATACATGGTACTGCTAAAGTAACCAAGAAAGAGAGGTTATGGGTTGAGGGGAAAACCTACTATTATTATTCTGCTAAAGGAACATTAAAATAAACCCCAATGATATATTGCTATTTCTATAGATCAAAGCATGATCAAGCTATCTCAGAGAAGCTTCTTACAGTACATGGCAACTGACCCAGGGACCAACGAATGAGCTGTATTCAGACAATGAAAGCCTTTGAGCACTGAATTTGAAGTGAGATGTGTTTATTAACAGTACTCCTGAATTTAAGTATAGAGGAGATGGATTGCAAGAGCCAAAGGAGGTGGATCACTTCAAGGAAAGAGAGTTTTCCAGATATAACAGGAAAAATATACATTTAAAATCACAGAGAATGAAAGGATTCATGAGTCATGCACAGGTTCAGATCATGGCACAGTCTTATTCTTAATGAAGAAACTGTAATTAATAACTGCTGAGAAAGGAAAAACCAGATTTCTTTTATTTTTGAAATTAGATTTTTTTTCATATGTTATATTTGTTATGCCCAAGTTGAGACCTCCAGAGACCACTACCAGGATCCAGTCAAGTCCAGAACGCAAAAGCAAGGTTTATTTCCGCACCACAAAATTCAAACCAGCTAGCTGGGAGCTCAGAGGCTATACTCATAACTCAGTGCAGTGGGGAGAGCTCCCATTCCTCATTTGTGGTTGACATATGTAGGCAAAAACCACAAGCCAGGTTTACTCAGGGTCCAGGGGATTGCTTTTGCTAGATACAGGAGGTAGACTACTTCTGCACACACTCTTTCCCATGTAAGGAGCTACTTTTGCTTTTGTTCATGCTTCCTGCCTTTCCCGAGCAGTCACGTCTGCATTTTCTAGACCACAAAGCTGGGTGTCCACAGATGGCTAGCTGCTAGGATCATTTCGTGGCTTATACTTTTGCAGAGGTTCTTGTTTTCGACTAGCTCTTGATATTGCAAAGTTTAACCCAGGGCCTTAACTAGCTCCTGATCAAGCAAAGTTTCTTAAAATTTCCCATGTCCTTACAGTATTCTGATAACACATTACTCCAACAAATTCTCTCAGATCCTTCCCCTCCACACAAATGAATACCCATTTTTTCCTTTCTCATTAAAAATAAACAGGCATCTATTTCAAAAAACAGTAAGATAAAATAAAAAAAAACCATAGTAGGTTAAAGCAAGCAAACCTGGAAAAGAACTGTACAAAAAAGCTCAAGAAAAACATTTAGAAACAGTCACAAACATTCACACACTCAGAAAAATCCTACAAAAACACAAAACCAGAATCAATAACATGAGGAAAAGATCTGTAAAGTAAAACAAACAAAGCATGATGAGAAAGAAAATATTCTTCACAAATAATATTAAGTTCATATTGTAATTATCCATCTACTGTTGGGAATGTGGGCTACCCTTAAATGAGGCTTGCATTTTTGAAACAATTGGAGAAAAACACTTTTTCTTTTATAGACAGTTATCAAGTAGCAATTGTTCCTGGGCTAAGGGATGCATTAGACTTATGTAGGTCTTCTGCATGTTACCATAATTTCTGTGAGTCTATATCAGCCTTGTTCAGTGTAAAAGGACTTGATTCTTTGATGTCTACCATTCCCTCTGTCTCTAATACACTTCCACCTCTTCTTCCAGAGTTTCTTGAACCTTGATGGGAGGGAGGGAAATATCCCACTTAAGACTGAGTGTGAAAAGGTCTCTCACTCCCAGGGTATGGTCCAATTATGGGTCTCTGAATTTTTCAGACCTACTAAGTAAATAAACAAAATAAGAAGCTTGTGAAAGTTTTGAAGACATTCTAGAAATAAGCAAGGGAAAGGGGTTTATTGTTTAAGAACTGAGCCCTGAGAAACAATGATCTTCACAAACAAACTCACCACTATTTCCTCCTTCCTCAATTCCATTTTATTTATAAGAAATATCATTTTAATGATAATTGTACATAATATTAAAACCTAAATTTGAAGTCAGCAAAGGTACTGAAACCTTGGAATACAGAATTGCCCTGTCCTTGTTTGTCTGCAGTCGTGAACCTTCGGCACAGATGAGCTCAAGGTCAGCTTCAGTTCCATTTTCTTAGTCAGACCTTTCTAGAACACAGCATGTGATCAGGGCCACCCTAATATGGAGCTCTATTAGGGGAAGTGGAAGAGACGGGGAACATTTGAATAAGAAGTGCTTGCCTATTCTTTTCAACAGCTGCTGGCAAGAAAGCAGCTATTCCTTTATTAAATGTATCTGTCATTGGCAATATGAAGTAATACACCCCAACGAGAATGATTATTTTTTAAAGATAACATTTTAATGCCAGTAGAAAATACAGGGAAGAAACTATTGATCTTTGGGGTATACTTTTTAAATTATCTGAATAGGAACAATGTATAAGCAAGCCTGGTAAAAGCAGGCCTTTAGCAGCATTGCTTTAATATGAAAAGTGGAATCTTTGTTCAATGATACCTGAATATCAGAGGATGCAAGGGCTTAGCAGGTGGATAAACAGATGGTAGACAGAATTCCCAGGCTTAGCACTAACACTGATTGCTTCCTCAAAACAAAGATAAAGCAAAAAATATTTAAAAGAGAAGGCTAAGCATATATCAACTCCTATTATGGAGACTGGAGAGCTAAATCTTTCATTCCAAAGTGATTATCTGGGGGAAATTAAAGCATTAACTAAAGACATTGATAAATATTTCTATCAATTTGCTCAGACAAGAATGTTTTTTTAAGTACAAGCTATAGCATAATTATTCAAAATAAACAGTAATTAACCGAACTAAATCAAGCAGTATGAGAGTTTGCGAATTTACCCTGTAGTTTAACAGCTGTGCTTTTTAACTGTCTGCACTGTGAATTTATACTCATGCTTTGCGTTCTCAAGAGGTGGTGGAAAATTGAAGTGTGTTTGAGTAGCATATCAAATATGGATAAAATCCCCAATTTAGTCACTCTAAATCATCTGGAAAGGAGAGATTTATTTTTCAGAATCATGAAACAAATTTAGCAAACCCGTACTGGGCACCTACTTAGGCTCAAAACTATGTGCAGCTTGGGTATGTGGATTTAAATAAGGCATTTAGAAAGGAAACAATATAATATAGATACATGATAAACTGCTGATGGATTATCAAGATCCTTGCATTTGTCATACAATACTGGGCCATAGAGCAGAATTCGTCTTCAGCGCTCCATTGAGCACAAGTTGGATAAGCAAAAACTATGTGCTGTCTCCACTTTGAACATGAACTGTTATCTTTCCCTTGATCGTGAGACAGGTTTGGATCAGGTTCTGACATTTATGATATTTCCTTTTGCTCAGTTCTTTGATACCTGGATTTTGAGACTTATCCCCAAAACTGTGTGGCAGGGTCAGTCTTCTCTGATAATAATGACCAAAATGACTCCTAACATAAAGAAAACAGTGAATTTTTAAAGCTCTCAAGGATCAATTAGTTTACTACCAATCAATAGACATATTTTATCATTTTATAATGTTCCAAATCACACCGCTGATAATTGAAAAATAAAATTATCTTTACCAAGCACATACTACATAGAAAAAAATCCCACTAAGATAATGGAGGCATAAAAGTAACAAAGACCTTCTCACCTCACTTGATATAGTCTAGTATTCCAAAATTCCCAGTTATAAGCTTCTTCAGGGAATCCTGGAGTGGGTCTGGTCTATCCTCCTTGAGAGGTAAACATCATAGTATTTTTGAGATTTGATCCTATGTTTCCTGGGAGACTTGGTCTGTCATTCACTTCCTGAAAACCGGAGGCACCCCCTCAGGCAACAAAGCACAAAGGCTAGCTGTGTGACTTTGTTTTTCATAGAATTCAGCAAACCATGTAGAACTTGGCTGAACATTTACCTCTAGACATTAATCTTGGAAACTTTCTAGTTTGCAAACTGCCATTATGTCATGTTATAATAACTATATAAAATGTCTACCTGCCTGAAATGAATTTGTCTTAATCTTCCTGAGAACTTTCCAACCTGGCTTGGTTCATTTCCATCAGTCAAATCAGGAGACCTCGATTTGTTAAGAACTGACACTTCTGTACGCCGTGCAGAGGATCACTGATTTACTCAGACTTAATACCTATATGTATAAGACATCTTCAGGTCAGGAAATACATCTCATGGTAGGAAGATACCCTAGCATTTTTAAAGCACCAGGTTCTATTAAATCCCAGGTGGAAAATAAATGCAATAAAAACTCGTAGAATTAGAGAAACATTCTAAATATTTTCACATTATACTCTATAAAGAACAAGGTAATATTAAAAAGTATACCACACTATTATTTCATTAAGTAATATATTGGCTAAATGGAATTATCTCCTTAAATTTTCACCACACTGAAAGAGGCACCATTACTCTTATGTTTACATTTGTAAAATAGTATTTTATTATGTAACTTATATAGAGAAGCTTAAGGATACAAGAACATGGGAAGCTTGAAATGTCTAATGATACTGTTTACAAAGAGATTTGGCCTTGTCAGTGCAAATGTATGTGGAATAAAGACTCAGTACAGAGTGTAGATTATTATATGCCCAAAACATACTTCAATTTCAGTCAGATCATCCAAATGGCATCCCTTTATAAATATATCAAAAGATGATCAGAACTAGGGCAAAGGCTAAGTATGGTAGATTGCTTCACACAAAGAAAAAAATCAGAATTCTGAAAGAGTTTATAGCATTAAGACTTCTTAAGATGTGTCAAACCTTTAATTGAGAAGAGACACAAAGAAGGAAATCACTGTTTTCTAAAATTATCTTCAGCATAACTATCATTGTCTTCTAAAAACCTGACCAATACATGCAGTAATTTGATTCAAAACTATTAGGACAGACAGAAGCAGAAGGATGCTTGAGTTGTAGTAGCAAGAAATCTCAAAAGAAAGGCGATGCAGAAATTACAGGCAAAAACAGAATAAACCAGTCCAAATACACTCTTTCTTTTGATTGTGTAGACCACCTCATATACAGAAATTTTCATCCTCATGGGGACGTGGAAAATATTCTTCATCATTCTGGTATCTCCAAAGTTCATATTTAATGTAACTAAAAATAATTAGGTTTTGTTTTCTTAAATATCTGGGTATTGCATGTGAAGGTACCCCATCAGTATATAAAAGCAAACCTAATTTTAAATCAATCTTAAATGAATCGAAATTTTAATTGCTGTCATTTACAATTTCTTGGACTTTATTATAAGAAAAAGGTTTATAAGTATTTATTAAATGATATTATCTTAGTTAATATTAGAATGTGTTATAAAAGTAGAAAAAAATTTATGAGTTATTCTAAAAGCTAATTAAGCCACATATACTCATCTTTTGGTATCCATGAAGCATTGAGTCTGGGATTTCTTACAGAAGTCAAATTCATTGATGTCAAATATCTTCCATGAAAACAGTAATGTGCTTTCACATGACTGTACAAACTTGTCATGAATATAAAATCATCTCTAGGTTACATATTATAATTGATGAAATATGTGTAGTTAATTATGTCATTTGTGCATACTACAAAAGTTGTTGTATGCAATACGTATATATTCATTTTCTGGATCACCTTAACTATGAATGATTGAGTTTTGACATGGAACAAGCTAACTATTATTTAGACCCATAAACTCTGACATCCAGTTATACTATTCTTGGCATTAGCATTTTTCTTTAGTGATATATTTCTTCTAGGAGAGTATTTATCCATCTGCACAGGGCATCTCCACTAAAACTAAAATGTGGAATTGGAGGAAATTGGAATGAGAATGGCGAAGTATAATGTTTTAATAACACGTGGTGCTGAGATTTAATGTATACATATGTTTGCATGTGCGGTGTGCATGTACGGTTTTATATAGATATATGAAAAGGAAGAAATGTGAAGAGAAGAGAACCAAAAAAAGAGATGCCAGTACAGTGGATAAGTTAAAATATGAATATAAAATATGCATGGTGTTTGTGTGACAATAAAATAAAATCCTTGTGGCATACTAACTAAATAATGAAATTACCACATACCTTATATGTACTAGGCATGCAGTATACCACATTATGAAAAAATAAAGCTAAAGTGACTTTAGAAATCAGTATGGAGAGATTTTCAAGAAGAAGGATGTTGTGGATTCCAGGATTTGAGAGCAGTGAATACTCTACAGTGTGTGATGAATTTTTGGTAATATATTTTATTGTTTGTAATCAATTTACCACACATATACAAAATGTTAGTGATCTGTAAAATTGAGAATGGGAATATGGGATCTCAATGATTTTCTATTTAAATGTTCCATTAATTGTAAATCTGCTTTAACTGTGCATTAAATTGAATTTCGATAGAAAGCTAAAAATATTAGAGATTAAATTATAAACACAAGGAGTTGAAAACATATTTTAGAGGATAAAATAAAAGTCACATGAAACCTCTGGGTGTGTTCTATGACCTTTCTGTGATATTTACCTTGTTGGGTTTTGTATTTTTTCATAAGACTTTCTTCTCATTAAGTGAAAGGTCAAATAGAATTCAATCCATATTTATTATTATTTTTAAAATTCTGTTGTGGAAAAAAAATCTTATTAACCTGATTTGTGCAGGTGCCCTTCCAGATGGTCTTTTTGTGTTTTACTGGAGAGAATTTCTATGTCTGTTCTGTTATTGAGGTTGAGAAAACATGGGGTTTACAGAGTCAGCAAAGATCAGATCCCCATATCTGTACAGCATTCTTTAATGAAGAAAATTAAGTCAATCAGGAAAAAGAGGGAGAGGAAATCTCAGCAGACTTATAGATTATTTAAACAAACACCAAAACTCTTTACATAATATTCACAGTATGAACGTAGATTCCGTCCCTTCTGCTTACACTGAATAGGTCATACTAAGTAGGATCTTCGTTTACAAAACAAAAGTATTCCACATTAGCATATTAATTATATTCAAGGATCTGCTTAAATACTCCAGTAAGTTTTACTAATAAATTTAAATATAGAAAAATGTACATTTTTATAACTTCCAATTTTGTTCTCTAAATATTAATAAAAGCCCAACAGTGAAAAAAATGCAAACTGTGTTATTCGGAGACCACAGAGCTTAGTGAAGGGTATTGACTTGGCAGCCGACAAACAGTTTCTTAGAATCTGAAAAGGCACTAATGAGATCTGAGGCACTGTAAAGGTCAATTAAGATTTGAGAGTCTTAGCTCTTTTATATACAATAGACAACTGTGGATGCAGATGATGCGTGAGACCACTGCCAGCTCTACTGCGATTTTTAGTACCATTGCTCTTGATGGAAAAGATTGTGGGCATTTTAATTTCAAAGATATTTCAACTAGATTCATTTCACAAAAGTAAGATAGATGCTGTTATTCAAAATAAGTGAAAATATTGACCATTAAATATTTAATACACCTTGAAATATGAATATGTGTCTAAACAATATGTATAATCAATCATCTTAAATTATCTATCTCAGTAATTTCCACTGACTATCAAAATAGCATAAAACTACCAGCTTACTGATTTGACCAGCTAGACAACTTGTTGTTCTCAAAGTGGTAGAATAAAGAATTTTAAGATTTTTATTTATTATTCATTTTGTGTATATGAGTGTTTTGTTTTCATGTATGCCTATATGCCATATATGGGCAGTGTCCATATAGGCTAGAAGTATATATCCATTGAATTTTCTACTGGAGTTAAAGTCATGTTGTTAGTCACCATGTGCCTGAGAATGAAACCTATTTTCTCTGGAATAAAAGCCCATTCTTTTAACTCCTTAGCCATTATTCCAATTTTAAAGGCTAGAAGAATTTTATGGCATTCAATCTTTCAAAAGAAAATATAATACAATGTATTATTTAATTAAAATGCAAACTACAAAAGTATTTAAAACACGTATATATGAATGATATTTAGTATAACTTCAAGAAAGGTGTGTCAGCAGTATTTAAAACTGGATGAACCTGAAAATCATTAAGGAACTATCATATTAATTCTGTCCTAAGAATCGTCACAAATTAACTTGTTCTGGGAAAAAAAATGAAGTTATTGATCAAAGGTTTCCCAGGCACGGTGTGTGGTGCAGTCAATCACCTGTGGCCCACGTGCTGCTAAGTAGCAAGTAAAGTATGATGGTGCCTGCTTTTCCCTTCTGTACATGAAGTACACAATCTCTACTATTCCATTCTTAATTTAATATCATTTCAGAAGGCCCTAATCATTTTATGTGTCTCTTCTCATCAAGGAAGTAGATTGTATCTTTTCTTCCAGGTGAATCATTTTAACAAGCATAGAATAATGTGATTCTCCATTATTTTTTATTTTTATAATATAAAATAAGCCATAATATAAAAATGTTAAATTGAATATGGTTAAGATAAATGGTTCCTAATTTTAAATTTTATAGTACTTGTATCAGAGTGACAAAATCTGTTGTTGTATAATTCCAACTGAGCCTAAGATAACAATATTCCTTTAACCAAAATATCCGTGATTTTTGTTTATTCCTAATAGACAAATAATAGGCATTTGAGTTTTCAAATCAGTGGTCATGAGTAACTCATGTATATAGTAACACACACTTATTTTACTTACTGGATTGTCCAATTGTGTTGATAATAGTGATTTGAGAGTGATAATTTTTACCTGGTGATTCGTGAATACTAGGCAATCAATCTGTGTCTAAAATTTACCTATAACTTCATGCTAGCAATTTGAAAGGCAGACAGTATTGTAAGTGAAAAGGAAAGAGTTCTCAAATTAATAAGAACAGAAATTATACACTGAAATTGCTAAAATATATTGTAAGAAGTCTTCATAAATCAGAGAAAGATAAGAGAAATTTGTAGTAGTTTTGCAATTATACCTCAGGTTGGAAAAATTAGAGCCACTGTTAATGACATATAAAATAAAAGGACATTAAATGTTCAATATATGTATCATAGAACAAAAATATATGAAAAGATCCATACTTCCCATGATTTTAAGAATAAATTTGGTAGTCCTTCAAAATGTTCTCATCTTTTTGCACATTCCAATGTCAAGATTTTTTAAAAGAAAATAATAAGAAGAGTGAAAAATACTTTGATGATCCTACTATCATGCATCTATTATGATGGATTTGTAAATACGAATTAATTTTCATATAATAGCAATATTGAAATGATTGATGCCATAATCTGTGCATGAGGTGGTAGAGTTTTAGGATATTAATGTACATTGTATTGACAAAGGAGTTCTGAGCTCTTTATTTAAGTGCTGACTAGTTATTTTCATTTAGTTTACCATTTTTTAATGTTTCAAAATTAGTCCCAGTGAAAATGTTAAAGGCAGGTTCGCATTGGAAATGATGCTCCACCTCATTGCTATTGATTCTCACTCTGGCTCCACAAATTACAAAGTGATTTGTGAATAGGTACAATCCCCCATCCACCGGTTTTTGTTTTTGTTTTTGGCTGTTACTTAAAAGTGTACAGCATGCTGTTCATTAGTCAGCCTGCAGCCTGGTGGAAGAAACTGGCAGAGTGTGAAAGAATAAATGTTGGCATGGGTCTAAGAGTCTAGTGCAAAGTAGTCTGTGTGCCATCTGATTGGACAAGGAGGTGAATACACAGTCTGTCAATTTGCTTAGATCCTTTTTAGGCAAACTGCCAACATCTGGCAAAGGCTCGGGTTATGATATCGTTTAGAGGCCACAGTTACATTCATACTTACCCTAAATAAAATCATATTACAGAAAAAAAATGGTAGTTTCAGGCTGATCTTTACATTCAAACCATTTGCAGTTTTAAACAAATTTGCTGTTCTGAATCTATTTGAAAAATCCAGAGGCTAATATTAATATTTTTTCTGTTTACTATGATACAACTTTTCTCTGCACAAAGTTCACTTTAATTTGATATTCACAGAGACAGAATAATATATTACCCATTTAGAACCATGCTGCAGTTTGATCACTCAGTGTTTAAGCATTTAAAAAGATCATTAAGTCTGAATAATATTATTCCTCATACTGTAACAAATTCTATTCCTTTATTCTTACCATTCCATTTAGTGATAATCATTCCAGAGGAAAGCATGTATCATGGGAATGAATCATCATATAAAATTCCATAAAAGTTTTTTTTAATCTGCTTAGTGTTCATTAACATAAATAAACCAAAAACAAATAAAGGAATTTTAAAACACACAATTTAATCCAGTATGCTTGGACTTTACAGTATTTATACCTGGAAGCTCCATGTCTTCACTTCAGTTCCTTGTAAAATTAATGAATTATTAATTATTGGTGTATATGGTTTTGCAAATTTAACAACCTGAGTTCATCAACTTGCATCTGTTTCCCTGATGTTCTTAGGGACAAATCCATAATATGTATCTTCTACTAGCAACAAGAATGCCTAAGTCAGGATTCTGCCCTAGTTATTTAGTCTAGCGGCTGGATTAGAGAAGAATTATTAACTTAAAAAATAATATTTTTTCTAGGATATGAAAGAAGGTTTTGTTTCTTTTTAGGGTGGTCAGAAAATGGTTATATTTTGTAAATGTTGTAGCAAGAGGTGTGCTGTGTGTATCTCAACAGAAGTCAACCCATATTTGGCAAGTTCATTTCTTATATTCTAACTAGAAAAATCTTCTTCTTTCAAAAAAATCCCTTCAGTTGACAAAGGGATATTGGATATTAGTATCTGGTTAATGGTTCTTTTGTTTTTTAACTACTCAGACATTAAAACAGGTAATTATGTCATACAGTCCAAAGAATGGTGTGATGAAATGGAAAAAATTCCAGTACATGAGAAATAAAAACTAAAATAAACAAAAGTATTATCACGTAACACGAGAAGATACCACAGTCAAATGGAGGAATATTGTGTCTGTTACTGAAGAAAAGGAAGATTATTATTTTTCTTAATTTAACACTTTAGATTGATTCTATATGAATTCTAAAATTCTAAAGATAACTCTTAAGAGGTCAAAAATTATGTAAATATTTTGTAAACAAAGAGGAAATGGCTAAAAAATTATAAATTACAGAGAATAAGAAGTATTTGAAAATTATAAATAATTTTAAATATGAAATAATTGACAGATATAAATTAATAACCACAATTATTGGTTGGTTATATCACTAACCAATGTATAAACATATGATGCATATAATAAATATCTACATAAGCATATGTATTTATATATATATATCAAAGAATATTATGTATCTCATTGAAAACTGAACTAAACTGTATTAAAAGCTCACTCTACAAAAACAAACAAAATTGCTGTAGGAAGAGATTATGAAACAGTGTAGAGAAGTTTTTAATAAAAGAAATTGTTATGGCACGTTGTTAATATAAAAGTTATTACAAATGATTTGAAAACACTATTGTAACAAATCACTTCATTATCCATTTCAATTTTAATCTAAATTAGTTAGAATGTAATAATAATTTCAGAAAATGTAAGTAAAATAACTGACACATACATACACACAATACACAATAATGATAATAATAATAATAATATGACTTGATATACCTTTCCAAAGAAATACTTCTACGAAAATAGCTTTAAGAGACTGAAGAAAGCATTTTAGGTCTACATTAGAAGATACATCCCATTTGATAGAATGGGAGAATTTATATTGTACCAATGACCATTATATTAAAATCTATCTATAGATTAAACATGATCACAATAAAATTTCCAACATCATCCTTAAAAGACATAAAAAGTCACCCCAATTAAATTAAAGGATAAACTATGTCAACCCCTTGCAATATGAATGTTACAACTTATTTTAAAATCCAAAGTATTGTATTCATATATGACTACAGGTCTCATAATCAATAAATATGGTATGCACAAATCCACAACTACGATTTGTGCATATTTGCACATGTGTACCGTGTAAACATACATACATTTGAGAAAAACTTTTTGAGTATTTAAGCTTCAGAGGAAATAAATTCAGAGTGAAAGAAGAGAGAATGAGAAAAGGAGAAAGAAGGGAGAGAACAAATATAATATAAACAAAAGACTCAAACACGGTGTTAACCCTAGAATTATTAATTATGAACATAATCAGTGTTCATTAATTTTGAAAAGGAATTTAATCAGTGAAAGAGCAGGTGGAGTCTTTGAGGCTCCAGATGTTCCTAAAGTCAGCCTATTAAAACATACATCAGAGATTTAATATGTCATAGAAAAGAAACATATAATGGAAATGAAAAGAACAAAGACTGCATAGGTCAGTACTTAGTCTAAACTTAAATTTTATTAGTCCTTTGGTAAAGAATAGAACAAGTATCAGTGAGCAACATACTGGACATAACAACTAACTCACAAGGAGAAAACGTCCAAATATTTCATAGTATCCTTTCTATAAATGGGACTTGGTCCTGACTCATGTCTTCACACCGCAGTAGTAGGATGGAGCACGGGTATTTCCTGCGGATGATCACTTTCACAAGACCCAATATCTGAGTAGAAAAATGTCACAGACGCCTGATACATCCTTCGCACCTTGGTTCCTGAAACTCTGCAACACTCACACATCAATAAATCTGGGGCCAGGCAGTAACAGCTACCTTTGCAACCCAAAACCTCAGCATTTTTATCAAGCCCGGCAGATGGCAAATGGTTCGCTAGTCTCCGCAGGAGGTTTCTGTATGTGAGCAGTTTCAGGTTATAAACAATCCTGAGGAGAAAGCTTCACACAATGATTAATCCCTCATAAATATGACTATTTTGACTCCAACTGGAAAGCTGTGGCATTTCCCTTGAGCCTGAACCATGTGGACAAAAGCTTTGCCCATTTCCCATGGGTCTGAGGCCTTGAAGTCTTGGCATGGCTGTGCCCATGTCAAAGTATAAATTCACTCAGAATTTCATTCAGAGTTTCTGCTTGTTCCTACAGGTATCAAATCAGTAACATTCTAGTGTGGAGTGGGGTCATACTCAAGAGACTCCACCCCTAACTGAGGATTATTGACTTCTGATGGCTTCTTGGGAAAAGAAAGTCCATTTCGTTTAAGGATGTGGCCCTTCCTTCATTGACTAACTTCCAATGGATGGGTAATGTTGATTGGATTTGCAGGGTCAATAAAAAAGAGAAGACAATAAATTTTGTGGAGTCTGGTAGTGGGGTTTATATTTAGAAGTAGTTAGGGAGAGGAGTGTGGGGAGACGAATATGGCCAAAATACAGTGTATGCATACATAAAAGTCTGAAATAACTAGTAATATATTTCAAAAGGCATACTCTGATTAGAGCTGGAATCTATAGTGTGAAGTGGTTTTTGAATAACTGAGAAAAAATGGAATGATAACCTTTAAGAATGATATGCATATTTGATTATGGAATAATACACTTCACTAGAACATACTTAGGTGAGAACCTATTCTGGTTTAAATGGCTGGAAATTCCTTTTTGAAATGAGATCATTGGAGTCTAGAAAGAGGAACATTAAGCAGAAATGAATGTTATCATCAGATGTATAGATGTCACAGAGTGTGCACAAAAAAAATCTCTAAAATGACTTAAAAACAAATTAAGAGGGCTGGAGAGCTGGAGAGTTGATATGGCTGCTCTTTCAGTGGTTCTGACTTCCATTCCCAGCAACCACATTGTGTTTCTCAGCCATCAATATAGGATGTGATACCCTCTTTTGGCATGCAGATATACATGCAGATACTCATGCATAAAATATAAATTAAAATGTCTAATGCATTGTTAAAATCTCTTGTATAAGAATATTTGGAATCAATTAAAGCTGACTTGTATGAATTTGGTTTATGGAATATTTTTTTCAAACTTGTGGGACATTTATAAAACAATCTTGGCTCTTACATGCAGAAACAGGAAGTTACTTTTTCAAGTCAGTAAAACTTTGGAAAAGCTATCAGTAAACTTCTCAAAAAGCTATGATTAGGAGGACATGTAATTAAGTTACATTATAGTACATTCCAGTTCTCTAAAAAAAATATAAGAGGGGCATTTGACTTTGTATATACTTTGATTTATGAGGATAAATTTACAGAGCTGGAAGTTTTACAAGGCTGCTGAATGTAGATTTCTAAGCTGTTGGGAAGAGGCTAGCAAACCACTTTTAATTTCCCCACAACACCTCTCTGATTATTCTTAATCATAAACATCACTGCGAGTCATTACCTTACACATCTAATTGTTTTTTTTCATATCTCTTCAAATTGAAAAAGTACCCCCCCACTTCAACTTTGAAAAAATTAACTAGTCAAGGGGATTAGAGACAACAAAGTGGGAAAGAATCCAAAGGAGTAAATCTCGATGGCCATCCATCTCTGTTACACAGTCCATCCTGTTACTAAAAATACTTTGTCCTTATGTTTCCATCAGGACATCCCTCTACAGCCACTGCTGAAACTCACTGACTGTGTTAATTAATGCAGCCCTAAGAGTGATTAAAACTTTAATGACTGCACCAAACACAGAATAACACTTCAGACAATGACCTTCTTGACATAATCAATAATGTTAGTTACAGGTGAAATTTGGCAAAGTGATAGGACCTTGGGACACTTTATGGCACAACTTATCACAGCAACTTAGGAGTAGAAGTTTGACACTGGAATGAGTTATTCAGAGGAAAGTTGATGATATGGAAAAATCTAGGAGAAAGCAGGAATTGCTTCATTCAAACTCAAGACTATCAAGTACTCAGAATAAAACTGTGTAGTCCAAGGCAAAACTTAAGTATAAGGAATCCTTCTTGAAAATAGTACAAGTTTGGGGATGTAAAAGAAGATGTAAAAAATAAATCAAGTTGAAACCTTACTCACCTTGGACCAATGCAATTGGGCAAATTGCCGACTATTGGAACTATCACTATTATGAAAATATTAAAATTTGATATCATTTTTATATATAAACTAAATCATATCTCTTTCAAAATATCAATACTGCCATTAACTCTCTCATTTTTTTCTTCAGGAATTAATAGCTCTTAAAATTGTATTGCAATTGTCTCACACCAGTTTTAAAGGAGACAATATTCACATTAGTTTGTCATCTCTTTTTAATTATGGAGAAAACTTTCTCAACAGATTACATTAGAAACATGCAAGGAAGGAATTAAGAAGCAGTGTGGTGCTCATTCCACAATAATAACTGACTGCGACATAGTTTTGAAGCAGTGGTAACTCCACTCCTTATGTTGTGCAAACTGAGATGCCCCATATCTAGCACCACACATTTTCCTGTGTGAAATGCAATCACTGAGTTTACTCCTATAGATATTTGCAACATCAAAGTTTAGATCAAGAGTACCTATCAAATAATAATCTAAATTTTAATTTGTGTATTTGTGGTAGGGATATTTTTGTCTGTGTGAGAGAGAGACAGACAAGCAGAGAGAAAGACAGACAGACAAAGACAGCTGCTGTGAATTTAGGGGTACAGCTTTCCTGTCATTTCTGGAAGAAACTACTCCGAAGTTGTCCTCGGCATCCTTCAGTTCTTACAAACTTATTACTCCTCTTGAAGGATGTTCTCTGAGTCTTTTATTTTTCGCTTCATTGAAAATAGTTTTCTTAATAGAATATAATATGTCCAATTACTCTTCTGACTCACTCTATTTCTCCGAGTCCTTTCCCTCCTCCTCTCCTATCCAGATCCACGTTTTTCCTGCTTTCATTAGAAAACAAACATTTAGTGGGTAATAATAAAATAAAATATAAGACAACACAAAACTAACACATCGGGATTGATAAAATAAAGAAATAGATGAAATAAAGCCCATGTCTTGTGGTAACAATTGAACATCCTTTGGAGTGGTATTGTGGGGTCTTGAAAAAGGTTGTTTCCTAATTTTCTGAGAAATCACCATACTGATATCCAAAGGGGTGTACCTTTTACACTCCCAACAAAGCAGGAATATTCCTTTTTACTCCACATCCTCTTCAGCACAAGTTGTCATCAGTGTTTTTGATCTTGGCCACTTTACCGATATAAGATGGAATCTCAGATTTGTTTGATGAGCTTTTCCTTAAGTGTCTTATAGCCATTTTATAGTCTTCTATTGAGAGTTCTCTGTTTAGGTCTATACCCCATTTTTTTTACTAAAGTATTTTTTCTTTTGATGACCAAATAATTGTTCATAGAAATATTGTTTGTCATAACCAGAACCTGGAAACAATCTAAACGCAGCCTTGATGTAAGTTGATGGAGATCAACCTATAGTATTGGCATCAGACTAGGTTGTGGTTAGGATTCCCACAGGGTCTCTTTGGCCAGAAACTCAATTAGATGTAAACTAACCCCATTATTGGACATTTCATTTGGTTTTAAGAGATGACTAATTGGGGTTCCATCTCTCCAATAATTCAGAGATTTTACTTAAATAACTTTTAGATATGTATTTTAGGAATTTGTACTCTAGTATGTTTCCATACTACCCTAAAAATGGTCCTTCCCTTTATCTGTGTCCTTCCCCATTCCCTCCCTCACCTCCTCTCACTTCTCCTCATCACTTGGTCCTCCCATTCCAGATCAACCCCTTCCATCCACAACTATCTATTTTCTTTTCTTTTCTGAACCTTTCTATACTCCCAACACTTTTTCAGGTGTCAATCTTTCCAGAGCCTCTGTGGTTCTAAGGACTGTAGCTGTTAATCTTTGACAACAGCTAATATCCATATATAAGTGATTGCATATCACAGTTGCCTTTATGGGTCTGGGATACCTTATTCAGGATGATTATTTTCTAATTCTGTCACTTTTACCTGTGAATTTCATGACTCCACTCTTTTTAATGGCTGAGTAATGCTACATTGTGTAAATATATTTCAAAAGAATATATCCATTCTTTCATTGTGGGACAGCATTGGTTGCTTTCTACTTCTGGTTATTATGAATAAATGATGAACATGACTGTACAAGTGTTTCTGTGGTAGGATGAATCATCCTTCAGTTTCATGTCCAAGATGTTAGAACTTGAGGTAAATCAATTGTCACCTTCATGAGTAACTGCAACATGCAGAAAGTTATCTCAAAAAAAAATAGAAGTAAAGAAAGAAATAGACTCGTGGTACAAATCAAAGAAATAGGAAGAGAGAGATAGAGGAACAAAAGACAGAAAGAGACAGAATCAAATAATCAATGAAATATAGAATTGGTCAAGCTGGCAAACAGGAAAATGGTTGAATTTTTAAATATATATGACCTATCAAAGTTAACTCAAGTTGATATTTGTAATTTAAACAGACATATAACCCCTCATGAAATAGAAACACTAATTTAAAATTCTCCAACTAAAAAGACCTCAGGGTCAGTGAATGAAATGCAAAATTCTACTAGACTTTCAAAGAGCTAACTACAACATTCTTTAAATTATTCTGAAAAATGGAAACTTTAGGAATATGTCTGATTTCTTTTTACAAAGTCACTGTTACCATGATACCAAAACCACCCAGAGACTCAACAAAAGAAAAGAGAAAGAAAAGAATTCTCTAGACAAATATTCCTTAAGTAAATATATATAAAATCTCAATAAAATACTTGCAAACCTTATACAAAAACACTTCAAAAAAGATTATCAAATATAATCAACTAGGCTTAAAACCAGAGCTGCTGGAATAGTTCTGCAAACATAAATCAAAAAACATATTCACCATAAAAGCACAGTAAAATCTGAAACTGCATGAATGATTCATTAGACACAGAAAAGACTTTTGACGAAGCCAAAAAATAAATAAATAAATCAAACCCCTTCTTTATATAACTTGTGGACAGAGTAGGATTATGAGGGTCACATCTCAACATCCATAAAGGGAGTCAATAGCATGGCCACTGCCAGCATAATGCTAAATAGAAGAAACTCAAAGCATCTCAAATAGAAGCATGTCTGTAATAAGAAAATTCAATTTTTGCATGCCTTTTGAATATAGTGCTTGAAATCTTAGGCAGAAAAATTTTAAAAAATGGAATGAGTTCAAACAGATACATAGAGGAAAAGAAAAAGTCAAAATAACTTAACATACAGATGATATGCTTTTATACATAAAAATCCCAAAAGACACCATTAGAAACACTTCTATGGCTAATTTCTACTTTCAACAAAGTAACAGTATATAAAATTCACAGAAAAAAATCAATAATCTCTTATGTTCAAAGAGCAGACATCTTTACAAAGAAATCAAGGAAACAATATACTTCACAATATCCTCAAAAACAAAAGGCATAAAATTGATGAAACACGTGTAAAACTTACATAATAAAAGCTTTCATATAATGAATAAAACTTTGAAAAGGACATAAAAATAAAAATAATACTCAATTATTTCTTCAAATATATTTGGTCTTTTTGTTTTGGTATCTCTTTTGAATAAATTACCTTTCTTTTTTGCTTTACCCTCTCCTCTTCTATTTTTTCTTTCTTCTTTGCTCATCTTACTTTACCTTCTTTCCTCTCTACTCTTCTTTCCCTCTTTTGTCTTCTATCCTTCCTTCTTTTCTTCCTTCCTTCCTTTTTTCCTTCCTTTATCTTTTATTCCCTTGATTTTATCCTCTTTTCTATGTGTCTTAATTAAAGTTTCTGCTGTTGTGACCTCGGCAACCCTTTTAAAGGAAAAATTTCACTCTGGTTGCTCACATTGTCAGAGGTTTAGCCCATTATCATCATGACATAGTGGCATCTCCACAAATATGATGCTACAAAAGTATCCTAGCATCCTACATCTTGTAAGCATCAGGAAGAAACACTGGGAATATATGACATATTTGTTTTTGTTTTTGTTTTTTTGTTTGTTTTGTTTTTTCAAGACAGGATTTCTCAGTGTAATAGCCCTAGCTGTCCCAGAATCATCTCTGTAGACCAGGCTGGCCTTGAACCCACAGACATCTTTCTATCTGCTTCTGCCTCCCAAGTGCTGGGAATAAAGGCATGCACCACCATTGCCTGGCTTGGTAAATTTTTTTTAATCTTCAAAGATATTTTTATTCTAGCACATAAATATAGTTCTTTGTTTTTACAAGATATGAAGTTATCTTAAATTCTTTTTTTATTTTTTATTCAAAAAAAATTTCCGCCTCCTCCCAGCCTTCCATTTTCCTCCCCCTCCTCCCGCCCCCTCCCCGTCCCCCCACTCCTCTCCCCCTCCTTCTCCGGTCTGAAGAGCAGTCAGGGTTCCCTGCCCTGTGGAAGTCCAAGGTCCTCCCCCCTCCACCCAGGTCTAGGAAGGTGAACATCCAAACTGGCTAGGCTCCCACAAAGCCAGAACATGAAGTAGGATCAAAACCCCATGCCAAAGGCTGGAAAAATGGAGCTTAGTATCTTGAGCAAAGAGGAGACATCAAAGTCTGCCTCCTCTTGACACACATCCTCCAACAAGACCACACCTACTCTAAGAAGGCCACATGTGTCACTCCTTTTAAGGGCTAATTTATTTCTAATTACCATGTTATGTATTTTCTTTCCTGTCTTAATAGAAACATAATGATGGATAAAGTAATTTTTGTAACTGTAATTTTTACTTGATAACTATTTTGTTATATGTAATTTTGCTATGTTAAAGTTAAAGCCTTCCTTTTTTTGTTTAAACAGAAAAAGGGGAAATGATGGAGGAAGGTCATTGGTTAAAAAAATAAAGAAACTGCTTGGTCCTCATAGGTTAGAACATAGGTGGGTGGAGTAAACAGAACAGAATGCTGGGAGGAAGAGGAAGTGAGCTCAGATTCGATAGCTCTCCTCTCCCGGGCAGATGCGATGCAGCCAGCAGCCAGGTCAGACATGCTGAATCTTTCCCGGTAAGCACACCTAGTGGTGCTACGCAGATTATTAGAAATGGGTTAGGCAAAATATGAGAATTAGTCCGTAAGAGGCTAGAGCTAGTGGGCCAAGCAGTGTTTAAATGAATACAGTTTGTGTGTTGTTATTTTTGGTGTAAAGCTAGCCATGTGGGAGCCGGACGGGACAAAAAGCAGGCCTGCAGCTCATACAACAACATAAAATATATTGGATACTTCTGTTACTCTGCCCCATCCTTCTTCTCTGACCTACATTTCTGCCCTCCATCTTTCCCACATTCCTCCTGTCTGCCTGGTCACTGTTCCAGACAGAGATAATTCCATTGAATTTTAAACTATTTTAACTAAAAGTAGGGATTTAAGGGTTCTTAACTTAAAAATTAAAATAAAATAATTGAGTAAGTTTTAATAACAACTTAAATGTTCCAAATTCTAGGTAGATATCAAGGAAAGATACAGAATTTGGCATCACTTTTTAATATGAGCTAAATTGAGAAACACAAAATAAAAATGGTATGTTTCTTTAGATAAAAATTACAAATATTTAAAAACAATCAATCATTTACAAAGTATCTCACTGTAAGTACTAAATGTTATAATTTTTTTTTGTAATTATACCAACAACATGGGTGACGAAAGGGTTCAGAGACTAAGAGCAGTTGTTGCTCTTGTAGAGGATTCAAGTTGAGGTTACAGAAACTTCATGGTGGCTTAAAACCTTATGTAAGTCAGTTCCAGGACATTAGATACTTCTCCAACCACCACAGAACTAGGCATATACATGGTATGCATACATACATACAGTCAAAATATTCATCAATAAAATAATATTTGATGACAGATATTTTAAATTTTTAAATAATTTACTTATATTTTGCCATAAAATATATATAATCATAATAATATATTAATATTTATATATTTAACACAACTCCACACTTGGTGTGGGACAATTCTGTATTCTGTCAATTATGTTTTAAATAAACACTGATTGGCCAGGCAGGAAGTATAGGTGGGATAACCAGATAGAAAGTAGAGGAGGGTCAATGAGAACAGAAGAATTCTGGGAAGGAGGAAGTCCATTGCTCCACAGTCCTATCCAGACACCGAAGAAGCAGGATGTGACCTGTCCCACTGAAAAAGGTACTGAGCCATGTGGCTAACATATACTAGAATAATGGGTTAATATAAGTTACAAGAGTTAATAAGAAGCCTGAGCTAATGGACCAATCAGTTCATAACTTATGTAGACCTCTGTGCAATTTTCTTTGGGACTTGCTGGCTGTGGGAACTGGGCAGGACAGAAACCCCAACAAGAAGACCCTCATGTTATACACACTACATCAAAGAGTAGATGATAGAATCATTCTTTGATTACAACATTTGAAAATAATTCCACATTTATTTAAATATTAGTGACAAATTCACACATGTAGACACCTGATTTCTGATACCAAAATCAGAACTAGACACTGGAAAGAAGACAGCATCTTCATCAAATAATGCTGATCCAAATGGATGTCTGCCAGTAGAATACAAACAGATCCATAGTCATTACATTGCACAAAACTCAAGTCCAAGTGGATCAAAGATGTTAACATTAAGCCAGATACATCGAATCTGGCTGCAGTTAAAATGTAGCATAACTTTGAATACATTGGCACGGAGACAACTTTCTGAAAAGAACATCAATAGCTCAGGCACTAAGATTTACAATTAATAAATGGGACCTCATGGCACTGAAAACCTTTTGTAATGCAAAGGAAACCGTCAATAGGACAAAGCAACAGCATGAAGAAAATAAAACTATTTTTTGAACAACACATCTGGTAGAGAACTAATATCTAAAGACAAAAGAAACTAGTTATAAAAAATTCAACTAAAATGGCCAAGGATTCTCAATTGCACAATTTGAAATGGCTGAGAAACATTTAAGAAAATGTTCAACATCCTTATTCATTAGGGAAATTCAAATCATAACTACACTGAGATTTCCTCTTACACTTGTTAGAATGTCTCAGATCAATAACTCACGTGACAGGTTATGCTGGCAAAGATGTGGAGCAAGGGGAACATTCCTCCAGTGCCGGGCAGGGATTGGGAGCACGGTTGTGGGGTGGGGTGGGGATAAGGGAAGATGGGGAGAGAGAAGGGAGAAGGGGAGGATGGGGAGAGCTTGAGAGAATGGGATGGTTGGGATGGAGGAGGGGTGGATGAGGGAGCAGGGAAGTAGTTATCTTAATTAAGGGAGCCATTTTAAAGTTGGCAAGAGATTTGACACTGGAGGGGTTCCCAGGTGTCCAGGGAGATGTCCCCAGCTTGTTCCTTGGGCAGTAGAGGAGAGGGTACCTAAACTGGCCCGATCCTATAGCCACACTGATGAATATCTTGCATATCACCATAGAACCTTCATCTGGCGATGGATGAAGATAGAGACAGAGACCCACACTGGAGCAGTGAACTGAGCTCCCAATGTCCATTGAAGAGCAGAAGGAGGGAGAACATGAGCAAGGAAGTCAGGACTGCGAGGGGTGCGTCCACCCACTGAGATGACAGGACTGATCTAATGGGAGATCACCAAGACTAGTTGGACTAGAACTGATGGAGTATGTGATCAAACCGGACTCTCTGAATGTGGCTTACGGTGGAGGCTGACAGAGAAGCCAAGGACAGTGGCGCTGGGTTTAGATTCTACTGCATGGACGGGCTTTGTGGGAGCCTAGTCTGTTTGAATGCTCACCTTCCTGGACCTGGGGGGAGCAGGGAGGACCTTGGACTTCCCATAGGGTCGGAAAACCTGACTGCTCCTTGGACTGGAGAAGGAGGGGGAGGGGGAGGGGAAGTGGGAGAAGGGGAGGAGGTGAAAATTTTCAATAAAAATAAATTAAAAAAAAAAAGAAAAAAAAGTCCGAGACAACATATCTCCTCCATAGATTACTAATCCCAGAATCATGCCTCATAATGAGAACATGCTGGGAAATCTTATTGACAAAGAATAAAAACAATATCAGTAACTATATTCATCCAGATCTAAGAAGACATGAATATGCTAATAAAAAACAACAACAATGACAAAAGAGCTGAATGGCATAAGGAAGACAATTCAAGATATGAAAATTATGTTTGATTAAAAGACTAAGTTTCACACAAATCAAAAATTATGCTGAAAATAGAAATTTAAGTAAATCAAATAAAAACCTACTTGGAAAGTCTTTTTAATAAAATAGAGCATAGAGAAAACAGAGCATCATGCATGGAAATCCATGTACACTTAGGTTAAAAGGACTTCCATAACAGCTTGAAGGTCCCAACAAGATTCCCAAAACCTGAACTTAGGCAATGAGAGTATTGTGGACTCTGAAGAGCAGGTAAGACCGCAATAAAAACATGAGCACCCCAAAAGACTCCAATGTCCCCCAAAAATCTTCTCTGACCAATCAATGCCAAGTGCTTCAGAGATACCCTGAAGCCACCACTCAAAAGGAGTGGGAGAAAAGATAAATTGAAACAACTCCAGAAGTAAATTTTGTCTATAAGTGGTACCATCTGCTTAAGATACAAAGGAGAAGTCAGACAGAGCAGTAAATCCTGTACCCTAATTCTATGTAAGATATCACCAGACTTCCCTGGTCTAATCCGGTAAGTGTGGTGGCCACCCTTATTTGTCTTTACTAGTATTACGTTGTCTCCCTCTGTGTCTTTTTGTCTGTCTCTTTCCATTCTGATGGCTGGAGAAACCTAAATAAAATGTACAAGGGAGTGAACAGTAAGGAGACTACACTCAAAACTGCCAACAAAGCTTACAGGCCCACACCTGCTTCTGAGACCTCTTCTGGTAGCACCTGTGACTGAATACTCACACTGGTGGTAGCTATTGCTATGGGTTCTCTCTCTAGCAGCACCCTAGCTACAGCAATAGCCACCAGTGTCCCTATAATATCAATGGCTTCTCTCGTATGAGAACCCTCGTATCCTAACTTGAAACCTGTACCCTCTTGTTGAAAACCTGAATTTTGTTGGCCCCACCAGATTGCCCAGAGAAACCCCTAATCGTCTATCCGTCCCTTCCATCTGACACAGGAGAAAGTCCTGACCACTCTGTTCCCTATCTGCTCAGGAATGCTTACCTGTAGTTTGTTAAGTCTCTTTACTTACATTCATTTCCCCATGCCCTGACTGCATACAGGGGGGAGAAAAAGTTTCCCAAACAAGTCCTTTCTTTCTTCCCTGGCCTGCTCTAAGGGCCCAGGGGAAAAGGTAGTAATTTCTTTAGTCACACTGGGAAAAAGTGAAAGTTCAACTTCTTTCCCATTTGGGATTTATGTCCTTTTCTACCAATGACTTATATAATTAGAAGTCTCAAAGCACTCCTTTCTCAGAGACGCTTCAGGCTTTTAGTAAGTGTTGGAAATAGTTTTTTATACACATCAGCCACCTTGGGATCCTTGCCAATAGCTCCTAGATACCCTATTTATGTCCAAGAGCAAGACAGAATTTTCTGCTGAAAATTGGAATATTTACTTTGGAGTCAGGCAGTGGGAAACTGCCTGATGCAGATGGCCAGATCAAATGGAGCTTTAAAGCATCTGACCAACTTATAATCATATCAATGAAGGTAAATGGACACTGGATTTTTTTCTATCCTCACACATTAATTTGAGGATTAAAAATTATGGCAAGAAAACTTAACAGCTAATTTAAGGTAGGAAAGCTTATTCAAAGACCTAATGAATCACCTGCTATTTCTGGAAAGGCTCTGAGAAACATATCAGGTACTTACCCCATAGTTTAGATGCCTCCCAAAAGCATAGAAAAAATAAAATTTCTGTTGTCATGTAGTCAGCCCAAGGTATAAGTAGAAATCTTGAGAAATTTAAGGGATTTGGTGGAAAGAATAGTTCTCAACTTTTGGAAATTGCTCAGAAAGTTTACATTCATTTGATGAAAGACAAACTATCTCATGCCATGAATGACTGCTTGGGAAAGCAGATTAGAGAGGAAATAGTGGAAGTGTGTATGTGTGATTCCCTTCTGTTTGTTGTGAATACCATTGGTTAATAAAGAATCTGTTTTGGCCAGTGACTTAGCAGAATAGAGCTAGGCAGGAACACTAAACTGAATGCTGGGAGAAAGAAGTAAGAGTTAGAGAGACGCCATGGAGCTGTCAATGGAGAAAGATGTAACCTGCCAGCTGGAACCTTGCCAGTAGGCAACGAGCCTTGTGGTAAGATATAAAATAATGAAAATTGGTTAATTCTAGATGTAAGATCTAGCTAGCAATATGCTTAAGTGACTGGCCAAGCAGTGTTTTAATTAATAGTTTCTGTGTGATTATTTCAAAAGTCTGGGCAGCTGGGAAACAAAAAAGTAGCCTCCAATGTTGCAGGAGGTCCTTCTGCTCCTCCAGCCAATAGCCGCTGAGATACCAGCCCATTAGGGCGTGGTCTCTCTCCCTTTAAAAAAGCGGCCACTTCCCTCTCCTCTCTCTCTTTGCTTCCTGCTCCGGTTCCGGCTACTAGACTTCTTCCTGATTGCGCAGAGGGACGGTTATCTGTAAGTTTTTTCCCCTTTAAATAAATACCACCCTATTAATCATAATTCCAAACTGGTGTGGCATTGTTTGTGACTTACGCCTTCACTCCAACAACAAATTAGCAAGCCAATGTGGCCAACTAAAATCCACTTAAAATCTAGGAGAGTTTGGGAAGAATTCTAGGCAAAAAAAGGAAGGAAGGAAGAAAAGAAGGAAGGAAGGAAGGAAGGAAGGAAGGAAGGAAGGAAGGAAGGAAGGAAGGAAGGAAGGGAAAGAAAGAAAAGAAAGAAAGAAAGAAAGAAAGAAAGAAAGAAAGAAAGAAAGAAAGAAAGAAAGAGAACAGATATAAGAACAGCTTAATGCCATGGCTCCTTTAATAGAGGTTTTCCTTATTCAGCAGTAGGAGAAAAAAAAAAAGCTGCTCTGTTTTGAAACAAAGGCTTCCTGGGCTTTGCTGCCAGCATGAACTTGCCTCTTTCAGGAAATCTGGCTAAAAAGCAATTAAATGGGTTCTGTAATCAAAGTTCTACAATTTGCTTAATGGCAACATAAACCCACTCTATGCCGAAAACTGGGACAATGTACATGGCTCTCAGAGGCAACCAACAGCTCCACCATGCTAGACTGGTGGAACAAGCAGGCAGGACCATGTTGGCCCTAGCCATGCCCACTTAGCATTAAAAAATGTGATTCTGGCCAGAAAAGGATTAAAGATATGCAATAAAGACAAGTGTTCAGATGGAAAATACCTCTAAATGGGGGACAGTGTTGGATAAATGTACGTAGGCTTTGGAGAGAAGAGAAAATGAGTAAAGAGAGTTATAAAAAGAAGTAAATGGTTTTTTAAATCACAAAACAATGTCTTTAAAGACATAGAGTAAACTTGTCAAAAAGAACAGAGTAAAAAAATAAGCCACATAAAGATGGAATATACACAGAGAGTCTGGATTATATATATATTATTGTGCTTTCTTTAAATTATTTTACTGTGAAGGAACTGAGTACAAAGAAATATTTCATTGTATGGACTGCTAAGATAAACCAACATATAGGTTTCTTGACTTTAAAATTTGGGTCTAAGGATATGTTGCTTTGGAAAGAGGTTGTTCTTTGGTTTCCACAGAGGATGAGAACCTGTTGAATCCTTCCAGACTATTGTGGTTGGATGGACCAAAATTCCCTGAAAGGTTACCATGAATACCCCCAAAAATATTTTGCCCAACAACATGCAGGAAGCAATTTTGAGAGAACTATTCCCAAATATTGTTTATAAATTTTGTTTACATTTAAAGGGGAATATACTACAGAGATTTGCATTGGTATGAATCCTGGTTTGTTGATACAAATTTTAGGTCAATTTTTGTTATAGTTATCTATCTATCTCTATATATATGGTATTGTGTTTGTTCAGCTCATTTAAAAATGTAATGTATAATTAAGAAATATAATAGATAATCATCTATAATAGTCAAGCTTGTAGTCATGTTAGTTAGATTTTCTACATGTACAGAGATGTATTTCAGATGGATAATCATTCTTCAGACCTTTCAAAGACTATAGGGTATGGCATTTAAAATGTTTAAGAACTTAGGACTTTTCATGACATGTGACACATCTGCTCCTGGCAGCACCAATCTACTTCAAGAGGATGATGTTCCTTGAAGAGGCTCCTCATGGAGTTGGTTAACCATTTGGGCAAGAAACTGCTCTTGCCTAGACTGCTTGATGTTTATGCTATGTGAATGGACATGCAGAACCTACAGAGAAATGACTGCTGAACTTTCCTAAAGGTAAGACCATCCTTTGGGGTTCCTGCTTCATAAAAAAAAAGTCTGATGTTTTTTCAAACCCAGTCCAGCTGGCCTTCATGAGTTCCCAATAGAACATCCCCATTGTCTCGGTGTGTGGGTGCACCCCTCGCGGTCCTGAGTTCCTTGCTCGTGCTCTCTCTCCTTCTGCTCCTGATTTGGACCTTGGGATTTCATTCCGGTGCTCCAATGTGGGACTCTGTCTCTGTCTCCTTTCATCGCCTGATGAAGGTTAATATCCAGGAGGATGACTATATGTTTTTCTTTGGGTTCACCTTCTTATTTAGCTTCTCTAGGATCACGAGTTATAGGCTCAATGTCCTAGAAACCAATTATGAGTGAGTACATCCCATGTTCCTCTTTTTGGGTCTGGCTTACCTCACTCAGGATAGAATCGGACTCGCTGAACATAGCCGACAATGAGGACTACTGAGAAGTCAAGAACAATGGCACTGGGTTTTGATCCTACTGCACATACTGGCTTTGTGGGAGCCTAGGCTGTTTGGATGCTCACCTTACTAGACCTGGATGGAGGTGGGTGGTCCTTGGACTTTTCACAGGGCAGGGAACCCTGACTGCTCTTCGGCCTGATGAGGCAGGGGGAGTTGATTGGGGGAGGGGGAGGGAAATGGGAGGCGGTGGTGGAGAGGAGGCAGAAATCTTTAATAAATAAATTAATTAATTAATAAAAAATAAAATAAAAAATAAAAAAGTCTGTAAAACATTCTGAAGGACACAGAAGAAAGTGACTGACAAACTGCCAATATAGGTGAAACTGTCTTTGAAATTTTCTGTGTCATGGTTTAAGTCTGTCATAGACTATGGGAGTGTAATAAAGATTGGATACTCCAAAGTTACAGAAAAACTTTGGGTGGCTGTCCAAGCAATGAGATGTCACTGTAATTTCTAGACTTTTGGAAGTTAATTATAATGAAATTCCTGTTTAATTATGCAATATTATATTCTTCTGAGGATGGAGTTGGAGAATAGATAATTATTATTATAATTTTCCTTAGTTATGATAAGAGATAAAGTAGATATAAATATTATAACTGTACTTCTTACTTGGCACCTGTTTTGTTTTATGTAACTTTACTAAGTTAAAGTTAAAACCTTCCTTTTATTTGACAGAAAAGAGGAGGTGATGTGGGATTCTCTTCTGTATACTGTGAATACCACTGGTTAATAGAGAATCTGTTTGGGCCAGTGGCTTAGCAGAGTAGAGCTAGGCAGGAAAACTAAACTGAATGCCGGACGAAAGAAGGCAGAGTCAGAGAGACGCCATGGAGCTGCCAGTGGAGAAAGATTCAAGGTGCCAGCCAGAACCTTGCAGGTTAGCCACAAGCCTCAGGGTTAAATATAAAATAATGGAAATGGGTTAATTATAGATGTAAGAGCTTGCTAGCAATATGCTTCAGTGATTGCCCAAGTAGTGATTTAATTATTATAGATTCTGTTTGATTATTTTGGGAGTCTGGGCAGCTGGGAAATGAACAAGCAGCCTTTAACAATAGAAGTGGACCAGAAGAAGGGTCTCAGGGACCCACCAGTATCATTTTATGAGGCCTAAGTGCAGATGTTAGAATTTTGATAAAAACATGTGCAAAGCAACCTGCTCTAGCGTAGATATCACCTCCTCATAGCATGAAGAGGATTGTGCGCAGGCACATAAGGCATTTTAGAGGCTCTTCAAGCCATAGATTATATCGCCATGGCTGTGCATTCCTCAGGTCATATACTTTGGCTACAAAGTAGAAGAAGGAACACAAACATTTCCCAAAATGATATTTCAGCTATACTACAAAGTTCACTCTCACATCAGAGACAAGGAAGTATAAGAATTCCTGGACATATCGGGATACTGATGGCTATAGCTAATAGGCTTTGCTGAGATAGCCAAGCCTCACTGTGGGTTTGAAGCTTCGGAATAGACAGATACTGAGTAGAGAAATTCCAAAGCCTTAAAAAGACCCTAATGTCTGCCTCAAGCCTGGTCTTCCCATATATTACTATGGCATTCCACTTGTATGTGGATGAGGCCACAGTTATTGCGTTGGCAGCCTCACATAAGCCCTTGAACCCTCAAAAGAACTGATGCATATCTGTACAAGAGACTTGACTTGGTTGCATCTGGCATAGCCGGAATGTATCAAGGCCATAGCTTCCACCACCAGGATAGTAAAGAGAACTGATAAATTAATTTTAATTCATGAACTGTTGTTAGGACTACTTGAGTCCTGGCTTTCAGCTGTTCTTCCCTGTCTAGAGCCTTCTAATTGAAGTTACTAGAAGCTGTGCCTAGCCTAGAGGATCAGAGGATGCATAGGATTTTCACCTGTTGGCCATTGACTACAGGATAGTTAAGCCTCCATGGGACTATTAAAGGGGGGGGGGGCTTTTGGTACCAGTGTTTGGAAGGTCTGTATGTCAGTCTACCTCTGCATGTGTATTTTCAACCTCCAGCCCCTTGCAAAATGCTTGCAAACTGGGTTCTAGAGCATAGAGCACAGACGGGGGCTGTGGTGAGTGGCAAACTGTTGCTGAAATCCTCACAAACTATTGAAGTTGAAGTCCTCTTTAGTGGGGCACTTGAGACATGGATATCTAATGCCTTTATGATTCAAGACCAGCTCTGCCTATGAATCAACACTGCATATAGTTCTATAAGAATCAGCCTTCAAGTCTAACAGTCTCCTGTCACATAAAATTCCTATGAGGACCCTGAATGACTCTTGTGGGTTCAATGACCTGTTACAATCTATTAGGTTTGATCTGACTGACTTTCCACGAGGGACAGGACCGCGAGGGGTGCACCCACCCACTGAGACGGTGGGGCTGATCTAATGGGAGCTCACCAAGGCCAGCTGAACTGGGACTGATGGAGCATGTGATCAAACTGGACTCTCTGAATGTGGCGGACAATGAGAGCTGACTGAGAAGCCAAGGAAAATGACACTGGGTTTTGATCCTACTGCATGTACTGGCTTTGTGGGAGCCTAGTCTGTTTGGATGCTCACCTTCCTGGACCTGGATGGAGAGGGGAGGACCGTGGACTTCCCACAGGGCAGGGAACCCTGACTGCTCTTTGGACTGGAGAGGGAGGAGGAGTGGAGAGGGGGAGGGAAATAGGAGGAGGAGAGGAGGTGGAAATTTTTAATAATAATGATAATAATAAAAGAAAAAAAACTTCGGCTATGAATACACACTGGTGTTTGTAAGTACCTTTTCAGGATGGGAGGAGGTCACTCCACCAGAAGAGAGACTGTAAGAATATTTACTAAGAAACTTCTTTAGGAAATCATACTTAGTTCTGACTGTTCTAGTTTTGGGTTCTGACATGGCATGGTTGTCTTTCTGGAAAAGTTTCTCAAAATCTGGCAAATGTATTAAATAGTAATTAGAAATTAAATTGTGCATATAGTCCACAGAGCTCAGGTCAATCAGAAAGGGTGAACAGAACTTTTATGGAGACTATCATCAATTGGTCCCAGAAACTGGCAAAAAAAAATAAAGAAAATGGGTCAACTTTCTCCCCTGTGCCTTGGTCAGAACCCAATATACTTCTTATCAAGAAGGATGTACACCTTTCAAATTATATTCCACCATCCATCCCCTCCAAACTCTAAAATATTCCCCAGGTAAAAATGGCTAATCATTCCTCCCTCCTCAAGTCCTTGCAGGTTTTTCAGGAAGTTCCACACGCCTTTAACCAGACTGTGAAGGGAATTCTGCCACTTCCCACCTTTGAATCTATGCAGTTCTACACAGGATACACGATTTGGGTAAAGATGACCCATGGCTGGACTCAGAGCCTGTTTGAATAGAACTCTACCCAGTCATCTTCACCACCCAAACTGCTGTTAAGGTAGATGGTATCATCCTGGGGGTGGGGTCAGGGGCGGGAAAGGACACCAAGGATGATGGCAGATGTGCAATCACTTTAAAAAAAGGAATAACGGGTTTAATAACCAAGGATATACAGTTTCCATTATTCCCGAAGATAGACATAGAAACTGAGAATAAAAACTCGGATGACAGTCTCTGTCCTTTTGGAGGACCTCTACTATCTGATGTCGTTTCTGCAGACTGAACATGATGAATTTAGGAAAGGAATGCAGGTCAGTAACCTGGCTGTGGAGAAGATTGATTAGAAAATTGCCTTCAGTAATTACAGTTTTATGCATGCCATGACAGTTGTGAGTTGTCTTGCCAAAAACAAGGTACCTACATCAAGTCTTCAAATCACTAGGTTTGCTGGCATTGAGCATGTGTATAAATTTGAATTATCTGACTCACTGAAAAGTCACATTTCCAGGTACCTGTATTGTCCACCAGGTAGATCCCACAAATGGAGAAATGGTGAGAAGTCATATTGGCCTTGACTCTATGTTAACAAATGTCAAAAATGCCCCAATTCTAGTCCTGTTTCTAGTGCCACTTCTGTTGATTGTTGGGGAGCCAAAACTTTAGAGAACTCAGTACCAAGATATACTTATACCTAGGTAATTTGGAAAATTCTATTTCTGGGATGGAGAGTCAAATTGACTCTGTTACAGAACTGTACTATAGAATTGAAATAGGCAAGACTTTGTTCTTATGAAATAAAATGTGTTTTGCATGACCTCCACAGAAATTTGCTATTTGTTATTTTTTTCCCAACCAATCAGTAGTAACTAGGGAAAGCTTTCCTATTGTTCTATAAAACTTCAGAGGAAGGAAAGAAAGAAGACACAAATCAAATAATTGATTTCAGTCTCAGTTTATTAGTCCCCTCATGGCTGGCTACCTTACTGTCAGCATTAGCTGGACCATTGATTCTTATTCAGATCAGGCTAGTGATGGAATTCTCCATCCTCAACTGCATTGCCAACTACATAATACAAAAAATAAACTCAGTTAAGCTACTATTTCTTGGTACTAACTGTGCCCCTTAGAATAAGTTGACTCAGTTTTGACTCATATCCATAGAACCAGTGGGGAATTTGACTGGGTGAGACAGTGCAGAGATTCCCCCATCTTGTACTCTTGTTGAAAGCATTTCATGTTTAACTAGAATTTGATCTTCATGGTGGAGAATACCATAGAAAATTACCTAACCCTATTCTGAGAACTGCCGGTCAAGATTTATGTTCATACCCATACCTCCATCAATAGTTATCAGAGAAGCTTCTTTATTCAATGAGTAAGAGTTAATATGGAGACTCATAACTCAGGAAAGTGCTGGCAAAAAAGTGACAGTCAGGAGTTAGTCCTAAATAAAATATCTGTTTCAAAGTTACCTCTCTGGTGTTCAAAGAATATCTCAGCAAGGAGTTACAAAAGAATTTAAGACCTGGAAGATTGTGAGTAATGTTTGTCATTTGAATACCACAGTTGATCTGTGTCTTCATGAACCTATAGCAACTTTCATTACCAGCACAAGAGTTGAAAATAGTTAACTAAATCAAAACTCCAGCAGGATGAGGGATGTCTCAGCAGGGCTCATCTCTAGATGAGATTTTATTATCCTGTACTGGCAGCAGGGGGAGTGATCATCATTTTTCTTTGGGTTTGTGGTCACTGGTAGATGGTCTATGCTCCACTGAATGAATTAACAGCCATGTACATATTTAGGAAGCACTACTTTGAGATGATAAGATGATAGAACAAAATAAAAAAGTCATGAAATTGAGATGTTCAGGGTTTGGAAAGATCCAGAAGAGGGGATTTCAGGAGGGAAATTGGGGATTGATATGATCAAACTACATGCATATATAAAATTCAGAAAGACTAAAATTAAAAGGAGTTTTGGAATGTTTTAACATTCAGAAGTAAATTTTATATGAAAAGTTTACCATCTAAAATTAGTATGTTTTTATTTCTACTTTAGATTGTACTTAAATGATATTTGATGTGGGATTCCCCTCTGTATACTACGAGTACTGTTGGTTAATAAAGGACTGCTTTGAACCTATAGCAGAGGAGGGCAGAAAGAGCTAGGTGGGGAAAACTAAACTGAATTCTGGGAGAAAAAAGGGCAGGGTCAGAGAGAAGCCATGTAGCCCCACCAGAGCCAGACAAAATTTTAACCAGTAAGCCACAGCCACGTTGCAATATACAGATTACTAGAAATGGGTTAAATTAAAATGTAAGAGCTAGCAAATAAGAAGCTAGAGCCAATGGGCAAAGCAGTGATTTAAGTAATATGGTTTCTGTGTGATTATTTCGGGGCTAAGTGGCTGGTAACCAACAAGTGGTCTCCTCACAACAGATATTTTACAATGAAAAAGTAAAATATACTTAACAAACCATATATCAGCAAATAGTATGTTTTCTAATACCAATCAGAACAAAAAATAAACAGCATCATAGGATGCTACCATTTTAAATTTGACACTGAATTTCAGCAACTGTTCCTTCAATACCACATTCTTATTATCACTCAATATGATCATGAAAAATATTCATTATTCTACATTGTTTATAGACATGTTCTATAACAAAAGCAAAGTATTATGTCAAATATACACACTTTTGCCACTAGAAATTTTAAATAGAGACACATGATAACATCAACATAGATGTTAATGTACATTAATCTTCAATATAAATTGATGATAAGGTAATGTATAGTTACTCTAAAACACAGAACAAAGGATCTTATTTGTTGAGAAAATGAGGACATCTTTGATAGAGGCTAGTTTATTCAAACTAGCTCATCAATAAAAAAAAGCACTAAATGTGGGAAAGACTGGCTGAGGGTACACAAACACCAGCTAAGAGGAAATAAGTTTATGAGGCCAGTGTACCCATAACTTACACAGAAGGACACTGAATGTGATAGAGTTCAAGGACAAGGGTCAGGAGTGCTGTCCAGAAAGCAGGTGGATAGAAATCATTCACATCTGGATATCTATGGTAGATACTTCTATGAATCAGAATTCATAGAAGAAGTATATCTGCAAAGGCTGAAGATGGATTAAAACTTCAATGATGTGAATATCTCTAACTGTCGCAGGTTCAAAACCTAATTACACTTTATCTAGGGCTATGCAGATCCCTCTAAATAACCATTCTTTCCTCGTTCTTTATCATACCAAACATCTTGAGTATAGATGAAAGACTTGAAATTAATTAACTTAACTCACCCCTGGTTTTCAAACTAAAGGCTAAGAATCATGAGATGCATATAACTGAGATTTTTTTCACTTTACTGTTGTTATCTACTTAATGTTTCCAGCATTGAATTTTAAAGGTATCTTGATTCATTACTTTCTTTTTAAGTTATTGTAAAAATTTAAAGAAACTGCTTCCATGTTGAAACATCATTTTTTCCCAGAACACAATAACTCATATTTGGCTCTAGAATAAGCTGTCTCTTTTCCTCTTTGATGTAAGAATTGAGTTGTTTTCCCTTTTTATAAATACTTTGATCAGTGAGCAATTTATGATGTATGTCATGATCAATAATTCTTTGAATTAGTAATCCTGGATCAGTAGAATTCTTAGAGATTAAAATAATAGATCAAGAAATATGGAAATACGATCATCTTTTAATTTTACCATTTTCATTGATTTCAACATTATAAATGAGTGGACTATATGATGGATAACAAAGATTGAAAGTGAAGTAACACAGAAAACCATTGAGTTGGAAGAAGATACTAAGTTAGAAAATGAACAAACATTGGAGTTAGACAACTAATGGACAAAATAGAAAAATTTCTCAGGAAAAATATTGGTGTTTTAGAAAAAAATTTAAATAATAAAAATGCTGATGGGGATAAATATGATCCTTGGTTTTTTATTTGCACACACTAATGCTTGGAGAACTGTTCTGAGACAGAAAAAAATTCAGTAAGGCAAAGGGGACTTAACTAAATTATTTAGCTATTGCATTTAAATTGTCTTTGCTTCATTCACCAAAAGTCAGATGAAAAGGTGAATGAGAAAAAATTAGAGGTTATGGAATATTAAAGCTTAGAGACGGAAATGCAGATTCTTTGTATATGGATGATCACTGAAAACATAGGGTCAGAAGCCTGCACTCCAAATACCTTGAAGCAGAAAGAGTAACCCAGAAAAATGTGGGTTAGATTTTTCCTACTAGGATCAATATAAGCTTTGATATATAAATATTCATGTGTACCATATTTTGTAATAAATCATATAAGTGATACAAATATAAATTTGAGAATATATTAGTTTTTATCTTTTTACAAAATGTATGAAATTTTGGAAATATATATAATGCATTTGGAATTGTATCTTAACTAAGTTTGGACATTGATATATGTAAATTAGTTAGTAAGAATATAGATTATCAACTTATTGTGTGAAAGAATTCTAAGGGATATGATTAAGAAGATAGAGAATTGAGGTTTATTTACAATGGTGTATGGTGGTAAGTACTCAATAGAGGAAGGACTATGGGGTAAGATGGCAGAATTCTGGCAGTAAGTTAGTTTATGTCTTTCTGTTCATGGCATTTCTCTGTTTCAAATCCATGAGAATTTGAGCCTTCCAGTATTTGAAAGTCATGAGTAGCTTTTCTCTAAGTATTAAAAACAGATTTAATCAAATGAGAATTCACAGTCATATAAAACAATGCTCCTATCTGGTGCCAGACCAAAAAAAGGAGAAAAGAAAAACAGTACGGCTAAAAAAATAATAGAGAAGAGGCTCTCCTTTGTTTATGGTTGACATAACTTTTACATTAAACAGTTGATGGAAAGTGTGACAAATATTAAGTTCATATTAAAGTTTGTATATCTTAGTGATAAAACAAGAAAAATCAATATGTGATGCTTAGTTTCTGTAGTCATTCATCATTATGAATACTATACAGCTTTTCTTGATATTAAATCCACATTACAGATTAGTTAGACTAAAGTTCTAAGTTACAATAAAGTTTTCCTTAAGTATTTTACTTTGGAATTCTAATATTTCCTGGGCAATGAGCCCTACTCTTATCAGATATTATAATATCATATATTAAAAGTGAGTAATTGCTACATTTATTGTGCAATTCTTAATCAGTCATGAACACTGAACCAATGTCCTGTAAAATCATAAAGAGATAAAAAGCATCCTCACAGTAGTGACCAAAGAGAATGTAATATTTACCTACATTCCTTAAGAATTTGGTATGAAATTTGAAAAATAATTGGAGTTATTTTCAAGAGATTCAACTCTCAAAATTTCATGATACTACAATTCCAACAGTAAAGGGACACGGGGTGGTACGCTCATGTTTTATTTTAGGAGTTCTTAACACTTACAACTTATGATGATTGTAAAAAGTGGGATAATTTCAAAAGTAAGCCTGACAGATTATTCCTCCCTTTTGGTTATTAGTTTTATATTTTAAACTTAACAAAATCTATTATCTCAGTTCTCCTTTAGTATTTGCCAATCTCTACTTGAATAAGCTCTTCATAAATCATTGATATTCACCCAACTTCATTCAGTAAAATATCATAAAATATAAAAGATTGCTATTCTGAAAATATTAACTATTTCTAGTTGATTTGAAAATTATGTTTGTATATGTGTATATATGTACTTTGTATACTATTTTCTGAGCTTTTTGGGTATTAAGTATATTTTAAACATGAAGTTGGGTTTCTGCAGGTGTCTGGGAGGAGTTTTAGTAGGGAGTATGAGATATGTGTGTGTTCTAAATATATTTATTTATGTGTGAAATTATTAAAGAATAAATAAAAATGAAAAGAAATTTTGCAATAAAGACCTCCCTTTAAAACATAAGAGATGACAAGTAAATATTTATCAAAAGTTCTCCATCCCTTAAAGTTTTGAGTTTACTCAAAACTCCAGGAAAATTTGATCAGTTATATATTCTAAGTATGTACTGAATAGATGAACTCTCACAGTTCATCATTTATGACATCTATTTATTGTGATTTTAGTCAACTTATTTTATTGGATAACAGAAAACTTAGATTTAGGCCTCATATGTGAAAAATCTTCTAACATATTTGGACATTGAAAAAATAATTTTCTTTAATAAACAATGATCTTGTATTATATGAATCATCTTAGTATATCATTAGAATATGTTCATGACGACTCATAAAATTCAAATTCAGGATTGTATTATTCAAAACATTCTTAAAGAGAAGAGTATCTTATAACATCATGTTTGTCAAGGTAATGAACAATTATATTTAGCATTTTATTTTATATATTTTCCCACCTTAATATGCTTTGTGAAAACAAGATTCAATTAAATTTAACCTATCGTCTCTTTCTAATTTGTTCTTAAGAGATTATTCAACATTTTTAGCTTATCCATTATCATTTTCTGGAACTTCTACTGTATTGCTTCTTCTGTAATGTATTCTGATATCATATGGATCTAAATGCAAATCCTTTCATATCCTCATCATATGCTCAAATGAAAATGATCTATTTAGAGTAATAATGACTCAGTACCCTAAAAAATGTAAAACTCAAGAGTTTCTCGTGTTCCAAGGGTTTTCTGTATCTGTAGTGCAACAGAACTCCATGTAAAGTGTCATGCTTGAAATAAACTGGAAATAAATGTTACCTGAATATTGTGAATGCACAGTTCTAATACTGAGCAGAAAGAAATCACGCCAAATGTCATCTGCCGACAAATGTCATCTGCTGGACTTTAATTCTAAGACTTGCATGGAGAGAGGCAAAGGTGAGCAGAAAGTAGTACAGGAGCAAGGATAGTAGTTAGGATGGGGGTCACTCCAGGGGAGAGGAGAGGCGGAGCTATGTCAGTGATGATCTTCTTTTATCCACTTAGTTATTCCTCAAACACAGAGTCAAGCCACAAGGATTTGAAACTATCATGCTAAATCAATCATGGGCCGAATAAATGAAATGCTTTTTGATGGTGTTCAAAGCTGACTTCACCCGGAAGAGATCAGGGAAAGACATACTTTAATGAGAAAGGGAGACAGAAGGACACTATAGTCTATGAAATATGAGACCCATTCAACTTGACGGTTCACCCAAATGTCCAGATATTCACTTGATAGTTGTAACTCTGAAAACTTGTTAAAAGAGCCCATGTATCAGCCGACAGAAATTAATAAGCAAAGTTTTAATGAGATTGCAACTTGGGTAATGAAAACCAGACTGGCATCTAGCTCAAATTTTCATCCTATAGCTTTCTAACCTTAGTTAACTAGGAGAGAACAGGAGGGGGGGGTGACCCGCAAACCGGAACTATTCTGACACCTGCCCGGTGGGAACTTACTGTACCTGTGTCCACATCCTTCACCTGTTGCCTGGATGGAGCTGGCCGACTCCGCTTGAAGCTCTTTCAGGGCCAATCCTTTGTCCTGTGGTCCAGGAAAGTCCATGCTTGTCACCACCTCCTCCTCTAGGGACTCCACGTAGAAAAGAGTCCTGGCGGGCTGCTGGGTGCCCTGCCCCGGAGCTCCTTGCTGCAGCCTCGTGGCAACTGGTAGCAAGGTGCCATTCAGCGGATTAAAGGGAGCGGATGAAGAGGACGATGAGGATGACGAGGAAGAGGAGGAAGAAGGTTTCTTCCAGAAAGCGCTCAAACTGCCTTTTTCCTGGCTTTTAAGCAGCCGACTCTGGCTAGGTCCCCAGTGCTCAAAGCTGCCTCCACTGTCCGGCGGCAGGCAGCTGCCCCCCGCTGGGTTACCACCGGAGGCTGGCGAGGGATGGCTGAAGAGTTTCCAGCGGAGTCGCAGGATGTGCTTCACATCGAAGTCTTTTCGCCCGGAGCCGGACATGCTTTATGTACCGAGAGCCGAGGGACTGCAGCTCACACACCAGTAGCCTGACGAGCTTTCTGGGGAGGTCAATGGCGTTTGGAGAAGAGCAGGAGGAAGGATGCTCCCCGCGTACACGGAGTGCCAAAGGTGGCCAAGCGCGCCTTGCCAGGCGAACACACCAGCACCGTGAGCGCGCTGCAGAGCCGCTAGGCTCAGTCCAGGTCGCTTTCCTGGGACCTGAGCTTTGGGAAACCTCCGGTCTAGCACACAGGAAGAAGTCCCGGGACACCAGGGGTTTATAATCCACAAGAAGCTTGCGGGGACCCCCGTGGTGACCACCCGGAGGGAAGAGAGGTTGATAATGCAAGAGGGAAAGAGGGAGGGAAGGAAGTCTGAGCTCTCCCCAGCTCCAGAGGTGGTGGCAGCTGGATCCACCTCACTGATACACACTCCGTGCAGAGCTGTACGTTGGAAGCTATTCACATCTCCTTTCTTCGCTGCTCAGAGTTCGGTGGTTGATGAGTGCTGAGAGAAAAAGAGCCTCAAATCGAGAAGTAGTGCAGCACCCCCGCCCCCCCCAAAAGGAGCCAGTTCTGTGCACCTGCTCCCCTGTCCCTGTCCTCTGGGAGAAAGTCCTGATAGCTTGCCAGGTGTCCAAAGGAAAGTCAAATGCTTTCTGAGATGGAAAAAAAACAAAGGATGGTTTTATATAGTCAGTTTGTAAAACAGAAAAATAAATATCCCAGGAACAACACAGAGCAGCAAAAGAAAAGCCCGCCCGGGGAATCTGTCAAGGTCCTCACAGTATGATTTTCTCTCTGCCTCAGCGCCTCCTCCTCCTCCCCTGTAAGTGACGCAGATGTGCGCTGGGGCCTATACTGAGAGATGAAGGGAGGGAGGGAAGGCTTCAATCTTCTTTATGCAAGTGAGTCCGCTGCTCTTATTGTCCCCTTGCGTCAGTCCTGTCACCTTTTTTCACCCTCCTTCCTCTCTACATTACTGTATAGCAATAAAAGTAAAGCAAACAGGCAAAATGCTTTAGCATCAGTAAACACCAAACATGAATCATGGCAGTGTAAACTTAATAGGCCACTGAGGTGTGCAGGTTGCAGGTTAATGGCTTGAATTATTTAATAAGCCACATCCTTTAACCTTTAGCCACTTTTCCTCTGTAGTGAGGCACAGGAAAAAAACAGGGATGCTGTCATCAAAGTGAGATGATGCTATCCTCCTGGCACTCACGTTGTGATTCTGATTCTGATTCACACAGACAGTGCTTCCACCCCCTGGGACCAGAGACTCGGGTGAAATTTGAAGAACGGCTGAATATTAGCCACAGGCTTGGCAAAATGTGTATATGGTGGGAGATTCAGTAGATAGACTGTTGTACAAGACAATAAAGGAAATGAAATGATAACGGGACATTTAAAAGAATAACTTGTCTTACACAATCATGGTTTTAAATGCACAGAAGAGCGTGAACAATAAATAGCACAACCAAAGGCTTCTATCCCGCAAATAGATGCCTAGAAAGGGAAACTGTGATTTTCCTGCAGAATGGTGAGGACTGGGATTCCTTTCCATAAAAAATACTTTAAAATGTCTTATCTTTTTCTTAATGAGCCTTTAAAATGGGGCCCAATATCTTGGATCAAGACTACAGGACAAGAAAAGCAATGTGTTCCTCACTTATTCAACCAAGAATAAAGTAGTGTCCCTTCTTGTAATTCACGGGTTCCATAACTTTCAACAAAGCATAGGAATCAAACACTAACCACAGTGCAGTTAGATTACTGTTCTGGTATCCCATTGTTGAACAACAAACTTATGAAGATATTGTATTAAAACTGGAAATCTTTCTTAGAATGAAATAAGAAATGGTCACACTTTCAAAGAAAGAAAAAATCTCCATTGTACATTTAAATATTGATTTATGCAGGGACAACTGTACAGAAATCTTTTTGATTGGATTTTTCTCTCACTATTCTGTGTTAAAAAAAAATAAAAATGCAAAGACCTCTGAAAGCAAACAATGGTGACAGATGATTTGTAGCCAAGAAAGGAATCAGGTATTTACATTAGTGAAAAACAAACAAACAACAACAGAAAAACAGGCATCCAAGCATATGAAACTCCATTTTACAAACAGCAGAGCAACTTAACCTTACATCAGAGAAAATGCAGAAATCTGAATTTCTTCCAATAATTAATATAGGTATAAAGTGCTACTTTATGGGTTTTCTAACTTGATTTTTTTAAAATAAATCATGTAGACAAGACTATCTTTGCTTCATTAGATAGTACTTCATGCCATAGTAAACTGGGATATAAAACTCAGTTACTGTTAATAAGAAACGCAATTTTATATTTTCATTTTACTTTGAAATTCTGATACTGCCCTTCATAATTTAAAATGTATTTATACGACTTATATGATATGCAAGGTTGAATTTTGAAACTATGAAGACAAATTTAAAATGTTAAGCAGATGACTATTATAGCCATATTTTGGTTCAGTCACACCATTGTGGTAGACCTTTAGGAATCTTCACTATTTCTGAAACACTGTCCCTAACTTTTGTTTATATAACTACTTTTTCTGTTTATCATTCTAATCTGAATACATTATATATGTTTGATATATATATATTTCTAGGAATATATATAACACCATTAATGTAATTACCAAATCCAAACATCAGAAATTATAAAATAAACTTTTCATAGAATTAAGTCAAACTGAAAGGATTGACAAATGTCACGTTCTGCACAGTCATGGACATCACAGAAACATGGGAAAAAAGGTGATGGTAGACAGAAATGTAAGATTATGTCTTACAGAATAAACAGTTTTCATATATCATTAATTCAATTTACCAGATCCAAAGATTATGGTTTACAAAATGAAGGGCTTTATTATTTGAATGAAATAATATTAAAATATTTGGAAAATATGAAAATTTATTTTTCTTTAAGGACCTATGAGAAATAAAAAAGAAACAAAGGAAGAAAGGACAGAAGGAAAGAAGGAAGAAGGGAAAGGGGGAGGGAGGAAGGAAGGGAAAGAGGGAAGAACAGAAGTGAGGAAGAAGGAAAATCATGAGGAGAGGAAAAAAGGAGAAAGAATTAATTTGCTCAGATATTGTGATTAATTTAAAATGCTACAAAACTATCAAAAATATCTTTTTAAATGTTTCTTTTTTACTTATCCACTATTTAAAATTTAATTGCTACGTACCAGATCCATTCACAGTAGTAATAATGATGAAAGAATTGGTCTCCTTGCAGCCTGTTGGGAATGCTCACACAGAAAAAATTTCTTTAGTTTATTCTAATTTATATTAGACTTATAAGTCAATTAAATTAAGATTTAAAATAAGCAATTTTGCAGAGAATGCTAATATAATGCAATCGTGTTTCAGATTGCTAATTATAACACTACAGATTTTTAAAGGCAAAAGGTATTCATATATTCCAGCACTATTGTTGACATAAGTTGAACTTCCATGCCGCGTACCATGCCCCCGTGTCTGCGCCCTGTGCTCTGGCACCCAGTTCGCGAGCTTCGGGCAAGGGGGCTGGAGGTTAAAATGCACAGACACACACACACACACAGAGAAACAGCGACACAAGTCATCCTTGAATTCCCCAAGAATGCCCCCTTTATTGTGTTCAGGGGCAGATTATATAGAGATAGCAACGCCCCAGCCAAACCCACCAGAAACCACTCTCCTGCCATCAGGAACTCCTGAAGGTCTCGTGCTCAGAGCAGCTGTAGGCACTCAGATCAGGGGATTACAAGAAATTCAGGATCTGGGGTCTCACTGCTCCCAACACTTCCATCCAGTAAATCAAGGTGTTTTAATGAGTATCCATATGGCTACCATAGGCATCACCCAATTCAAAACAAAAAACAGAGAACACATCACTAGTTACCACAGCATTCAGGCAAACTACTCTCACAATTAAATAAAACTCTGTTGTTAAATGTAAGAACTGAAAAATCTCTCTATGTCAAATATTTCTTTATTAAGAAAACTGAGATTTGGATTCAAGAAATTTTTGACTAAAACTTCTTTCTTTTCCTAATTATTTTCTTTACTAAATCAATAAAATAGCATTCATTAGAGAATAGTGACTCTATTTCTCTTAGAAATTTTTGACAGCATCTGTGAATTGTACAACGTCTGTGAAGTTGTTCTTGAATAATACTATACAGGGCAACATTGCAACGAACGCCCAAACTAGAAAGCAGTTTTTTTTTTCATGATGGTACACTTTCTTTTTGAATTAATATTATTGATCCATGTGGATTGATAGACACAAATTATTTCTGTTAGTAAATCCCATGTAAAGTAAGCATTTAAAATTCAAGATTTTTAAATTAAATCAAGATAATTTTGTAATGTACATTCTCAAAAATACTTGAAATAATAGTACATAGTAGTAATCCTTAATTATTCTAGTATAATGTCAAGAACTTCTATCTATTAAAACCAATAAACACAATATCAGAGCATAATCCAAGCCTATTAAACTTGATCATAGTATTAGTGTGTCATATAGTTAAGTAGCAGTTTAGTAACATCTTAAGAAACACTTAGAGGTGTCAATTGCTCTTCAGGGGGCATTTTTATTCACTCTTCCTCTGGTTACTTGACCTTTTGATTTATAGTTAACAATAAACGTGCATAAGTGAAGACTTGTCATGTAAATTAGCAAATGAATTGCCTAAATGTATGAAAACAAAATAACAAAAATCCTGTGGTTTGTCTCTACCTAGTTACCCTGACACTGTGCAGAAGGTTCGAGCAATTTATAGAAATTCATTATTTTCAGTTTCTTATTGTCTTTTATCTTGTTGATCACATACTCAGGGAATATGATTCATGCAGATATTACATCTCATATGGATCTTGTTATAGAAGAACAAACACAGACAGATATATTTAGGATAGATATGCAGATATTTAATAAAATGTTCCAATCTTATTCCATTTCTAAGAAAATTTTGCACTGTATGAAAAAAAGTTTGTTTTACCAACTTTTTATTTCACACTACAGTCAAATAATTTACAAAACTTCAACTTTTAAAATTTATAAATGTTTCATATTTGTCTAGTATCAGAAAATGATTTCATCATTTTGTGTGATATACTTAAATTTATGTGTAGGGCTGATGTAAATCAGACATTCTCTGCAACCAAAATACTAATAATCAAATTATTATGGGGATTTTGCAGTATACAAAACTGTGATTTAAATAAATTTCAGATTTCTGTGTGTCTTTGAGTGTGTGAAGTAGCAGCCTGCCTCTGGCCTGATATACATGAAGACACTTAACAAGAAGTTTGTCTTTTGGGCTAATTTGACTGGCTCAGAAACCTGGAAGACTTGCTTGTCTGTCTCCTCCCCTCGTATTTGTTGTGCTACTTCTGGACTGATGATCTTAGGTGTTATAAGTAAGCAGGCTTACGACTATGGGAGACAAGTCAGTAAGCGTCACACTTCCGTGATATCTCTATGAGCCCCTGCCTCCAGATTCCTCCAAGCTCTGAGCTTCTGTCTTGCTCCCATCACTAGACTGTGTTTCACAATATGGAAACCCAGCTATTTTCTCCTCAAGTTGCTTTTAGTTCTGGTACTTCATCACAGCAATAGCAACACTTAGACAGTAAAGCCTTCTTCAGGGTTGGTATGAAAATATTGACAGTGTGTGCAGAAATTGTCTACCATATATTTTTCTACCTAGATGTTTACATCCAAAATCTTCTCCCCATCAGAGATTTCTCTTACTGACATTAGTGAAATTTACTTTTTTTCAGTTGTATATAATAACCCTCCATTTTGTCAAGTTGTACATAATAACCCTGTATACAATAATCCTGCCTCCCTGCTCAACTTTATATATTGTACAGGTTGAGTTCCCTGGATCCTACGGATTCTCTATCAAAAAGCCTAATTTATCTGATCCCTGCCTTTCTGTGCCCACCTGTCTGCCTTTTCTTCATTCCCTCATGCCCCTCATCTGAGTTTAGAAGCCTTATCTGTGCAAGAACAAGACAGGTGCTAAAATTCTAGTTTACTTAAGTTTTAACATATATACTAAATTTAATATCTATATCAAAATTGTAAATGAAGATGGTAATAACAAAAAGATGAAATTCTTGACTGTATTATTCATGTTCTGACTTCACATAAAATAATTTCACGGAATAAACATAGAGGATTTTCTTCAGCAGTTAGACATAGAAAATTTTATAAATTATCATTTTTCATGAACACTCAGAAAATTATCATCTTGTGACTTTCTGCTCAGGTCAAGCTAAATCATTCATTTCTTATTTTTAAAAAAAAATACTTTTGCAAAATATAATTAGGTAAGCATTATAATAGTTGTTAATCCCCGAGCACACAACTGGTCAAAGTTTCAAGAACAAGTGTCTGTGGAGGGAAGTAGTCAAACACAAATGAGAAATCTATGTCATTCCTCCTCCAGCTTTTCAGGGACCATTGAGAAAGAGGTGGTGGGATGTAGTAGTAGGAGGCCTCTTGTTGGTTTCTGGCCGCTTAGCCCGAAAATAATCACACTGAAACTGTTAATTAAATTATTGCTTGGCCCATTAGCTCTAGTTTCTTATTGGCTAGCTCTTACATATTAATTTAACCTATTTCTATTATTCAGTGTATTGCCACATGGCTGTGGTATACCGGCAAGTTTCAGTCTGGCTTCTGTCTCGGGCAGGGCTAAATGGCTTCTCTCTGACTCAGCCTCCTTTCTCCCAGCATTCCATTTAGTTTGCCCTGCCTAGCTCTGTTCTTCTATAGCTGTGCTATAGGTCCAAAGCAGTCCCTTTATTAACCAATGATATTCACACCACACAGAAGGGGAATCCCACATCAATGGGATGATTGGAAGAACTGAAGATTTGGGATGACCAGAGCAAATCTGTCTTCTGGGTGTGCCAGGACTTCTGCACTCATGAATGCACAGCAGCTGCGATTACACGCACAACATCTGTGCAAGATCATGCCATTCAACATTCTAGCATGGAGAGAAATGGAATTCACCAGCCCCCGCTCCTAACTCAGGACCTATAAACAGACAGTGGCTGCAGACTGAGGGGTAATCAGTTTTAGATGTAGGCATAACTTCAGGAAGATCAGCCAAGCTCCTGTTGATGCCATCATATTAAGAAGTATATAACGTGAACAAATCACATTCAGTGGATTATTAAATTAGAAAAACAAGGTACAAAACTGATACCATAGTGATGTGTTGGGGAAAGTAGGAAAAGAGACTGAGAAGAGCTTGGGAAAATGTATTCAAAACTATTAGCATGAAATACCCAAAATTAAGAAAAATATTAATCAAAGACTTAAAAATTTCATTCTCCCAGTTTTTTTATTTAAAAAAAAAACTCTTTTCAATATTTACCAGATAGTTTTATTTGTCTCCTAGTTTAACTAGTTTAAGTCCATGTTCACAAGTTTAAAAATGGAAATTTATTGTGAATAGAGATTACTAACATCTTGTGGAAGCTTGGTCTGTTAAAATAGAAGATAGGTTTCTGGCATTTAGAAATATAAATTTCCTTTTTTAAAAGTGATGCATATTTTATGTGTGCTACTGTAATAGACTACTACAGATTGAAGTATATACATGTATCAGAAACATATCCTCTAGCAGCTCTGGATATTACAAATCTTGAGTAAAGGTTTTGGAAAAATTTTCCTGATGAGGATATCTTCCTAAACTCACCTCCCTCAAAAATACAGACATCTATTGTCTTGCTTATTTCTAAATTCATAGTTGCCTATCAAACCATTATATATAAATGCAAATACTTAAGTGTTGAATTTATTGTAAAAGTCAATGTCAAATAAATAATTTCTTATGGTGTATATCAGAGAGCAAAAAGTTCTCAATTCATATAGATATTTACAAAACTTGTATCTGTGGTTATTTTATGAGAAAAAAATAGAGCTACAAGGGTTGGTGGTCTTTGAATATTTCTAAACTGCCATTTATAGTTCTTCAAGAATCCAAATATTCACAAAAAATTAGCATACATTAAACATTCAGAATTTTAAGAAAAAAGGCAATACAATATAAATATATTTTGCAAGATTTTACTGAAGTTGTTACAAATTTATTTTAAAAATCTTTGCTCTAAAATTCTTAATCTCTGGTTGCAGGAAAGATAGTCTACATTCCTGTCCAACATCCTTCATTTATTCAAGTACATTTATGTGCATTAGTTTATCAGAACTAATATCAGAATGTGGTTAAAGCTGGGGAGACAAGATTCTTCTTTCCTTATAGACCAAATTATGTGTCCTTACTATCTGACATTATCATGGGAAATAAAACTTGATAAGCAAAACCTACCAAATAAGTATAGAAATCTAACAAGGCAAGTAAACAATAAAAGAAATATAATGTTGTTTTCAGTTTCTTACAGTCCAACAAGTAGGACTTTTCTTCTAACTTTTACTTCGTTTATTCTCACAGTTCTTGTTCGTTCAACAGATCCTACTGAGAGTAAATATGTTTGTCAACTAAAGTAAATATCATAATGCTACTTTTCCTACATGAGATATTTGTGGGGTGTGCCTAATACACAGTCATCTATGTATATTAAATATTAAAAAGATATATGCAAGACTAATTTTCATTTTTTTCCATTCACCTTTAAAGCTCCCCCTATTAAAAACAAGCTAGGAGAAAGTATGGAAGTTCCAAGTATTTTTATTTTTTACCACTTTTGAAACTGAAGGTTCCTTACCGGAAAACTAAGATTAGCTCTAATATACATTGAAACAAAAAAGTTTTGATTTGTAGTTTTGATTTGTCAGTACAAATCTATATTTGTATATGATTATTTCAAGCACTATGGTTTCTAAAATTTTTAAAAACTTCCTAATAAATGATATACCGAGCATTGAGTGTCAGCTATGGATTCACCTCTGAGAATTGAATAAATTATAAAAATATTTTTGTAGAAGAAAAATCACACAAGGTAAAAATTTTTAACTTATGGTTAAAGGCACAGAAGAAAATATCTTTGAACCACCTCTGTTTTTTATGGCGTATATACGGATTTTGCAAAAGTTTTCACAATGATTTTAAACCATTTCTTCCTAAAATCACGAAAACAAATATTGTGACCTACACAGTAATCGCACATAGAGTTTGATGATATTATACAAGTCTGCAGACTGTGTTGATTTTAAAGAGTAATGCTGTTTTGAAAAAAATACTTTGGTGACAATTTCAGATAGCAGTGATTGAGTAAGAGTGAAGCAAGTCAGGATTTATATTATCAACACATTGGCTCCTCGTTCAGAGTCATCAGCAGGAACCTGGAAAGTGATTTTGGAGAACAGTCACTATCCCACTGAATTTTTATTTTTTTATTCTTCTTATTGATTATTATATTCTTATATGTATTAATAATTAAAATTATTGTATGTTTTTTGAGACAGGTCTTCTATGTATAGCACTGATGATGGTCCTGGAACTCTCTCTGTTGTCCAGGCTGGCCTTGAACTCAGAGATGTTTCTGACACTGTCTTCTGAGTCCTGGGATTAAGGATGTGCCCTACACCACCTGGCAATTCTTATATTCTGACAAACAGCCTTGTATCAGATCACATGACCTGTGTATGAAAGTTACACTATAGGGACTGGAGGTGACCCAATGGCTAAGAGCACTTAGAACTCATGGAAGATTCAAGTTTGTTTCATTCCTAGAGCTCATATCAAATGGCCCATAAACTCCTGTTATTCCTGTTCTAGGAAATCTGACACTTCCTTCTCATCTCCATGGGCACTTGCACATATGTGGTATACATAAAGACACACACACGCATACACAAGCTTGTTTGTAAAATTTGTATTGTGAAGGCACTGGAAATTTAGTGGAAAGTTGTGTACAAAATTGATCCTTAGGGAAAATTTGAGTATATGAATAACCAATGACATTCTGGACATCTGACAACTGGATACAATGATAACCATTTAGGAAGCAAAAATTATCCCAAATACATTATTTTAAGTTACTAAAAATTAATCATTAACTAATGAGTAATATACATAAAAAGAGAAGCCCAGGGAGAAAGAAATAATTTGCACAAAGAAAATCCTAACTCATAATAAATATTTAACTCAGTGCCTGCGGTTGTCACCACAAAACCCACTTCATTGAATTACAGTATTTATTTAAGATCACAATATTAAATATGCACAATTTTTGTGTTGTTTGTAATTTGTAATTTAACCTCAGAGATACAATTTTAGAACATATTAAATATCAGGCATGAGGTTTTTACAAATAAGTTTTTTTTGATGAAATATAGTCATTATTGAATTGATTTTGTTAATGTAGTTCAACAATGCATTCACATGAGTAATATTAAATCCAAAGAAAATTATTTGCTACTGAATTGCATTTGTCATATTTGTTCATAGTTCTCACTTAGTATTCAAACAATATACAATATCATTTTTCCTGTAATTTTTTTTTTCTGTTTGGGGCATTAGTAAATAAATACCACTCTTTACAGAAAGTATTGATAAGGAGCTGCAGCTCCTTTCTTACACAGGGCAGTGGAAAAAACACAAACAAAAAATAATAAGTAAGCAATGTTATATGGATATAATTGCTGTGTAGAAATATGAAGCAGAAAAATAAAAGAATTCTGTGGCGGCTTCAACAATATTTTAAACAATATGGTGAGAGAAACGTCTGCCTGCTAAAATAACATTTGAGAAGAAGGCCTTAATAAGGTGAAGGCATGTACAGGAAGGTCTTTGGTTTCCAGGGCAATAGTCACCTCAGCATAAAGAGAGCCAGTAGAAAGGCTCCAAGGCATGGCTTTAGTGTGTGAGGGTTTCCAGGACTGGAAGGAAAAACAATTTGAATGCAGAGCTCATTAAATTGCAGTCCCCAATTGGGGAAATCTTACGAGTACTCAGGGTGTTTATTTTATAGCTTGCTTATTTGTTTTCCTCCCTATCTGTTGATTTTATCATGAAATCTGTCATAACTCAAGACTTCTATTTAAAGTTTGCATTAATACTACTGTTTGGCTGAAAGTTAAGAGCTGTCCTCTGGCATCCTAATTAGTCCTCTGGCTTCAAAATATTCAAAATACATCTTTAGATAATTATTAGCATATGTTGAGTATCCAGGATATTTGATAATAAAACATGTATATTTCTCATTATATGTATAATTATCAGCATACAGCATATTATGTACAACTTTATGTTATTTTTCTTATCATTGTACTGAAATACCTAGAAGAAGAACCTTGAAAGTGAAAAGATCTATTGTGGCTTTCAACTTGAGAAAGGGATGTTATTTTACTTTTATCAAATAGAATAATATGCAGAGAGAGTCATCAGATCACTAAGAATGTAGCCATAAACCGGGCGGTGGTGGCGCACGCCTTTAATCCCAGCACTCAGGAGGCAGAGGCAGGCGGATCTCTGTGAGTTCGAGACCAGCCTGGTCTACAGAGCTAGTTCCAGGACAGGCTCCAAAGCCACAGAGAAACCCTTTCTCGAAAAACCAAAAAAAAAAAAAAAAAAGAATGTAGCCATAAGCAATCCCGTGTAATAATGAAATGCACTAGATGCTAAGTGGTGGTTTCATTTAAAATTAACCACACAGAGACCAAATTATCATCGAAGTAGCTATTAGTAAAGTTACTGACATGGAAGGATGTGTGCGAGATGAGTGAAATCATGGCTGCCACACCTTCTTGGTTTAAGACATGTGGATTTTTATGTAGTTACACTTTTTAAAATGTTCATTTGATTATTTTACATTTCTATCGCAGTTACCCATCCCTAGTTCCTTCCCCATGCCCCCTCTGTTCTTAACCCCCAATGCTCTCAACTTCCAGTTTTGTTTATGAAAGGGAAGGCCTCCCACACATATCAACAAAATGTAGCATATCAAGTTGCAGCAAAACCAAGCACTTCCCCTTGTTAAGACTGAGCAAGGCAACCCAGTGTGTGGAATAGGTTTTGAAGAGCCTGCAAAAGAGTTAAATATAGCCCCTGCTCCTACTGTTAGGAGTCCTTTAAGGCAAAGCTACACAACTGTCATATATATGCAGAGGGCTTATGTCAGTCCCATGTAGGCTCTCTGGTTGATGGTTTAATCTCTGTGAATTCTGAGTCCAGGTTAGGTGATATTATGTTTTTTTTTCTTCGATGTCCTTGACCTCTCTGACTCGTACAGTCCTTCTGCCTACTCATCAGCAAGATTCCCAGTGCTTGGCACAATATTTGGGTGTGGATCTGTGAATCTGTTTTCATCAATTACTGGATGAAGACTATCTTATGACAAGTGGGTTAGGCGTCAATATTTGAGTATAGAACAGCTGATAAAATCAGGAGACAACTTTCTTAAATGAACACCAATAGCACAGATACTAAGTTGGACAATTAATAAATGGGACCTCATGAAACTGAAAACATTCTGTAAGGCAAAGGATACTGTCATTAGGACAAAAAGTCAGAATACAGAATGGGAAAATTCCTTCACCAGTCTCACATCTGACAAAGGACTGATTTCCAAAATAAATAAAGAACTCAAGAAACTAGACATCAAAACAACAATTAATACAATTTTGTAAAAATAGGGTACAAATCTGAACAAAGAATTCCAAAGAGAAGAATCTCATTTGACCAAGTAACACTTAAAGAAATGTTTCCCATATTCAACCATCATGGAAATGCAAGTCAAAACAACTCTGAGATTTCATCTTACATATTTTAGCAAGACTAATATGAAACACTCAAGTGATGGCTCATGCTGAAGAGAATATGGAGCAAGGGGGACACTCCTCATTGCTGGTGAGAGTACAAACTTGTACAGCCACTTTGGATATCAATATGTAGTTCCATTTAAATTATAGTATTAAAACCATGTAAGCTATAGTAGTGCTTAATTAGTATTTAAAAGCTCTTAGGAATTTTGTGACATGGATCGGTGGTGTTTTGCTTTCTTAAGGAGTTGCAAAATCTCCTTTTCCGTTGGTATGTGTGGTAGTTTGAATAAAAGTGTGCCCCATAGCCTCACAGGGAGTGGCACTATTGGGAGGTATATTATTGTTGGAGTAGGAGGATTGGTTTAGTTGGAGGAAATTGAAAACAGGGATTAGGCTTTGGTGTTTCAGAATCTCAAGGCAGGCCCATTGGCAGTCTCTCTTCCTGCTATCTCCCTATCTGGATACAGAATTCTCAGCTATCTCTTCAGTACCATGTCTACCTTTATGCCATCTTGCTTTTATGTTTCCAACTATAATAATGAATTTAACCTCTGAACTGTAAGCCAGCCCAAGATTAAATGTTTTTCTGTTTCTTGGTATCGTTTCACAGCAAGAAAGCCCTAAGACAGAATGTTTAGGCTTCAGAGGAGCTAGCTAAGTCACAAACTGCTGCTTAAAACTTGGTTTACCTGGCAACTTTCCTTCCTTTAGACTGATGCACTAATTGTTTTCCAGATAGCTCTAATTCTCCTTAGTGGAAGTGGGAATCAGGGAAAACCCATTTGCAATCCACTTTACCCAGATAATTTTCAGCAGTTGGAGGTTGTGCACAATGGTTACATACACTGTTTTCTCCATAGCTGCCTTTTATTCCACCCCTTATTTTTTTTCTTCGTTTAACTCCATTGACATATGAAAAGACCTAATTTTTATACATGGAAGGAAAGTGCATGAGGTCAGAAAAGAAAGAGAAATTCATTGCTATAGAAATAAAAGGTAGGCTGGCTGGTGGTGGTACATACCTTAAATCCCAGCAGTAGGGAAGTATAGACAGGCAGTTCTCTGTAAGTTTGAGGCCAGTCTGTACTACAGAGTGCATTCCAGGAGAGTTATAGGGACTTGAAAAACCAAAATAATAATAATAAGTAAAAGGAAGTGACCCTGCCCCTTTACTCAATGTTGAGGTTGAGTTAAAATGAAAGACTCCAAACCTGAAAAATTTCAATAGTAAATTTAAAAGATCAGAGTTTTTATAGAGATATGAATGATTCAAAAGGATTATAATACACATACCATAACACACACATATATGTGTGTATTTATATAATTATGCCTGCATAGGAAATATTGATATATGATGTAAAACACATAAGAAGAACCATTCTTTACTGTGCTCCAGAAAAAAAATATCTGATATTGATTTGTTTTTTTAGACATTTACATAACATTGATAAGAAATTCATGTGAAATATTTCAGCTTTACACTAGTCTGAAAATACTTATGAACCTAATAAATACAGATTGAGTTTTTATCTTTTAGAGTCCTGCTTTTCCAGAAAGAAATGTAAAATAAGTTGGAAATGGAATAATCATGCTCTTACTCAAGTTAATATATGCTTATAATAATGAGTTTTCAATCCTAATACAAGAGGAGGAGCTTAGTCTTACCTCAGCTTGATATACTCTACTTTGTTGATACTTATGAAAGGCCTGGCCCTTTCTGAACAGAAGCAGGAGGACAGGATAGGAAAGACGTTGGAGGAGTGAGGAAATAGGCAAAGAGGACGGAGAAAAGACTTTGGATAGGATGTAAAATAAATAAATATTTTCAGATTATGAGACTGACATGCTTCCCACTTCATTAAAAGAGTTTCAGAATAAATAAATGAATGGATAAATAAATAAAATACCAAAAAGAGAAAAAAAGAAAAAAAGACTGTGTTAAAAAACGAATGATTTATAATGAATTAAGAATAGTTCTTATAATAAGATGGAGAGAGCATAATGAGAAGAAACGTGTGTTAAAGTATAGGAATACAGAGGAAAAATAGTCATCTGAAGATGGAAATAACACTGGAGATAAATCAGATTTGCAAGCAAGAATGATGGGGCCTCTAGTCGGTGGGCAGGAAAATGCTCCCCAAGTAGTCAAGAAAGAAACATGGCTCTGCCATACAATGGACTTCGGGCATGTGGCCTCTGTAACTGTGAAGTGATGATTTACACTGTTTGAACTCACGCTGTAATGCTTCATCACGGCAGCTCCAGGGAAAGCTCAGATATTTGTTGTTAAGTAGAAGAGAACGAAGCAGTATGTTAATCATCTCAGCGCACAGGTAAAACAATATGTGTTATGAAGTGAAGTCCCATTTTACCACTTTACTGTTCTCAATATTTACCCACTAAATAACAGTTTTATCACTTCTGTGACAAAAAGAAAAAGGAATAAGATAAAATTATTGCTGTTTGGGGATTGCAATTTTAACAAAAATTTATATATTTCAGTGTAGTATTAGGTAAATTCCATGTGCCCACAGGCCATCTCTACAATCAAAATAAATAAAGCAAGTTGCAAGATGCTAGTGGAATACTTAGAGGGATCAAAAAAGAAATTGTAGACTCATAGTCTTCTGCAAAATAAATTCTTCTATGGCTGCCTTCTCTATTCTGCAATGTCAAAGAACTTCCTAGCTTACTTGCCATGTTTAGAAATTTTTTTCTTTTCTTTTGGTAAATTGTAATCTCTCAGTCTAGAATTTGCTTGCCGTCTACTTAAATAAATATACTCAAAATTTAATTAACTTTTCAAATTAAAAAAAATTATTTATTATTTATTTGTTTATTTTACATTACAACTACAGTTTTCCCTAGTCCCTCTTCTCCCCTTACCTCCCCTCTGTCCCACCCCAACTTCTTCCTGTCCCCCACTTCTTTGTTTCTATTCAGATGGTGCAGTCCTCCCATGGGTATCAACAAAGCATGACATAAATTGCAGTAACATAAGTTGCACCTCCCCTTGTATTAAGGCTGGGCAAGGCAATCCACTATGAGGAATAGGTTTTCAAGTGCCTCAATCAATTCTACTATGGTTATGATGTCTGTGGGATATTGTCTTTACTGCTGACCAAGGAGGAGGGCCCATCCCACTCTGGTCCACGCTATCCCTGGAGAGTTGTCCTGAATGTTGTATAAAAATGATGTCTGAGCATGAACTAGGGAGAGCAAGGCAGTAAGTAGTGTTACTCCAGACTCTCAGCTTCAGTACTCCCAGGTTCCTAAGACAAAACTTATGCAATCTAACCCTTCAAATGTGAAAGAATTTAAATTACTTTTCATTTATTTGATTGTTTTTCTCATTTAACGCTTTCTGGTTTTCTGAAAATCTTTCAACCTTTTTCCTTTTCTCCTGCTCTTGAATACCTCCTTCTAGAAAACTTCACTCAGTACAAGCTACCATTTGGCTTTCATATGCTCCTCTCAAATTCAAAATGTAAATAACAAATAGGAGAAGACTTTGATTATTTAGGAAAAAGTTACTAAAATAACTAAATAACTAAATGTATTCCACTTAGTTTACACTGTAATTTTATTTATCTCAACTTTTTTATGCATATAAGTAAAATGATTGTTAACATTGTATTTAAATGAGAATGTTAAACTTTCTGTTTCTTGGAAAACAATGCTAAATTTACAACTATGAAGTATCTCTCTTGTAATTACATTAAGAAACAAAGAATTTGGCTGAGTGTGGTATGTCTCTATTCTTTCTCAGGTCTGCTTTACACAAATGTAGCCAACTGTTTTTCCCTGAATATGTTGCCTCTAATTTCTCTAAAATAAATATGCTTGGGACTCTGATAATTGCTGTCTAGAAATGACTTTTAGTGTTTGATATTTCTAAAAAAAAAAGAATTTCTATATTGGAGGACCTTCAATTCAATTCAGGAGTGCTGAGATACATTGCATAAAATGTGTTTACACGAATAGTACTGCATTAAAAGAATAAAAAATAATTCCAAAATGATTTGTTCTTTTTATATATACCCTTTTAACATATATGAAAGAAGACCAAGAGGGGAGGGATCAGCTAGTCAGCTGAACACCCCATTCTCTAGGCCTTGGGCACCTGAGGCAAAAGCCCAGCCCCTCTCCCACCTGCCTCAGCCTCTCTTGCCAGCCAGCAGGCAAGCTTCATGCAGGTAGGCAGCTCTAACATTCTTCTCATGGATTGGACTCTGCCCCTAACCCACCCATCCCCTGCAATCTGAGAGGAACTCTAAATCACAGACTGTAATTGCACACATTAGACCAATAACCTGCAGCTGCACACAGATGACCTGAAATACAGACAGTAACTGCCCAGAGTAGACTAAGAGCGGCTCTGTAAGACACAGACAGCAACTGCAAAGATTGGAATAAGAGGCAAAAACACTGCTGGCACCAATTGGAGGAAGAGATGGGTAAGTGCCAATGCAAAAATTTATTCAACAACCTAAAAAGCAACATGATAACACCAGAACCCAGTGGTCATACAACAGTGATCATCCTAATTCAAAATAAGCAGAGGAAAACAATTTTAAATATAATTTTATGAAGCTGATGGAGACCCTTACAGAGGAAATGAAAAATTCCTTAAAGAAATGGAGGTAAAGACAAACAAAATAATGGAAGAAATCAACAAATCTGAAAAAACTTTTTCAAACTAAAGATATGCCTATGATAATGCAAGAAGCTTACAGAACACCAAGTAGACTGGATTTAAAAAAGGGGTCACCTTACCACATAATGATTAAAACACTAAACATACAAAATAAAGAGAGAATATTAAGAGCTGCAAGGGAAAAAGGCCAAGTAACAAATATAGGCAGACCTATCAGAATTACACCTGACTTCTCAATAGAGACAATAACAGCCAGAAGGTCCTGATCAAACATTATGCAAAGAGTAAAAAAAAAAAAAAAAAACACAAATGCCAGCCCAGACTACTATACCCACCAAAACTTTCAATCTCCATAGAAGGACAAATGTAAGCTGGTACTGCCCCTTTGGATGTCAGTGTGGCAGAAAATTAGGAAACAACCTTCCTCAAGTCACTCAAGACCCAGTAATACCACTTTTAGTTATATATCCAAAGGATGCTCAATCGTGCCACAAGGACATGTGCTTCATTTCAAATGTAGCCCTTGGCTTATGAAAAGTCTAGTGTTTTCTGTAAGGCTAGTTAGAATTGTTTGTGTGCCAAATTTCACTTTTTGAGTGTAAAGTGTTCTGCCATCTAAAACATAAGATAGAAATAATGTGTCTAATGATACATTAATAATAATAATGATACATAAATAATAGTAAATCATGTTGATTTTGAAATACAATATTTTCAGTGCTCTTCTGATTAGTTCTATGTTGGATAGTAAATTCAATTGAAACAATGAACACACACTGATATGTCAGATTTAAACAGTGATTGCACTAATACCTGATATCCAAGGGATTTCTGTACACTAAGAACATATTGTTCAGTATTTCACCTGTCCTGAACACAGTAATTGAACTACAACTGAGAGAACATCCTTTCAAAAACACTAAGCTTAAAACAATTCCATGTTGAAATGATTGTGACTACTTTGCATTAGCAATCTTTTTGCTATATCTATACTTGGATACAAGTGTGTAAGATTTTAAATCTGTTGAAACTTAAATTTGCCCCATTTCTGGTGTTTGGGGTTTGTCATAAGAACATATGTTCATTTCTTCTCTTTCCTCACTACTAACTGTGCCTCAGAACCTATGGTCGATCAATATTGAATGCAATTAATTCTTAACTACAAGGAAAGAGTTACATATATGATATCCAATTGCTTTTAATAAAATATAATTATCTACCCTTTTGTTCTTTCTTTTGTTTAAAATGAAATATTGTATTGATACTGATTTTAAATATTAGAATTCATTTTCAGTGCTACAGTGTTTCAGTGATATAAGCAATTAATTTGTAGTTTCTCTTTTTTATATTGAAATATGATTATTGCCTTAATCAGGTAAATTTTGCATACCAAATTTAATATTAATAAAATATTGTAGACAATTTATATTAATTATTTATAGTTTTTATTGTTTATGAAGTATTTTAGAATATATTATTTTGAAAAGCTTCAACATATTGTTTCATATCAGTAATAAAGAAAGCCATTAGAGAGTTTCTATGATGCCTATAAAAATAAGGAAATATTTTAAGTAAATAATGTCTTGTATATTATTCTTAAGTAAATAATGCCTTATATATAAGTATATTTATACATATGTTATTGTATATGTACATGATTGTACTCAATTGCATATAAAATGAATCACTTAAGTTAGAGTTCTTTATTACTGTATAGCTATTTAGAAGGCAGTAAAAACCTTTTTCATCTTTCAAATTTTGTACATACTGGACTTTAAAGTTGTTTTAGAACTTTCAATTTATAATTTACAATGAAAACAACCTTAACATTAAGTATAATTGAATTTGTTGATTTCTGGTATAATATACTCCTAGAATTTCTGTTCAAGGATTACTGAAAACTAGAATACTTTCTTAGGATTATATTTTTAACATTCATTTAAAGTGATTCACTTGAATTAAAACTGAACATTTTGACAGAACGTGAGTAGCAGAGAAAAACTGCTCACTCAATCCAGCTAGGAAATACTAAAATAGAATGTTTTGATATTAATCTTCTTTAAATTTTTTTTCATTTAAATTAATATGTCATCTAGGCTTTAGCCTACAGGACACTGCTGCCAACCTTAGTACTTCCAGCCATAATCTCCTCTAGTAACTAAGTCACAAACATAACCAGAGGTTTGTTTAATAATGTTTGAAGTGTGCCTCAATCTAATCAAGCTGACAATTAAGATTAACCAAAAGAGTTGGCACAGTTAGAGAAATGACACCTTGTGGCTGCCAGGAAGCAGCATGTATTTGTGAAAACACGCATTCTCTTTTCTCCTTTCTCCTTCCTTCCATGAGAAGCTCTGGACTCTGGAATCGTGACACCCACACTCAGAGCTAACTTTTCCCCTTAGTTACCTCTCCTTTAGTTTAGGCAGCTCTCCACAGACCGGCTGCACAGGGCACTTCACTGTCAGTTATGTGTTGTCCAATCAGATCCAGGTGACAGTAAAGATGATTAATCTCATCGTGAATCCTTTGTGAAGTTATCTCTTAGTACCGCTAAAAGTATTTATCACTTGCCCATTAATTACACATAACACGTATCTTTACTTTGAAAGATATTAAATTATAATACTATGAAAGTATTCTGTCTTGAATGGTGTACATTTCTTCCATATTTCCTTTAAAATTATAAGTTTTCCAAATTAAAATTTTTCACATCTATCTAAGGAAGTTTTTGGAAGTTTTTTATGGTACAAGAAAGAGGAAGTGAAGAAATATATTGTTGAACACAGCAGAGATTTTATTACAAATAGACCTTAAGATATTATTTCTAAAATACTACTGTAGCTGTTGGCGGGGGGGGGGGGGGGGGGTGGCTCTTAGTAGTTAAGAGACTATTCAAGCAAACACCCTGGGTTTGGTTCCCAGGAGCAATATGATAGTTTACATTTACCTGTAACTTGCGAAACTCAATTAGTACACATGTATACAGGCAGAGAATACACACACACACACATATATATATATACATATACATATATATATTGCAAATGCATCCTTGATGTAACATAATTAACATGTGACATCCACACATTTAATGTATAGTATACTGTGAAATAAACATTTTGTATATGATTAAATATGTATTGCTCTCATTGGTTTAATAAATAACTAAATGGACAATAGCAAGGCAGGAAAAGGTTAGGTAAGAGAGGCAGAATGAAAGAACACTGAAAATTAGGAAGGTGGGGTGACCAGTCAGACACAGAGAAATTAGGAGATGAACATGCCCTGATGAAAAGAAAAAGGTACCTCCATTTAGAAAAGAATAGTTAAGAATCATGTGTTAATTTAAGTTAAAAGAACTAGTTAATAACAAACTTAAACTATTGGCTGAGCATTTATAATTAATAATAAGTGTCTGTATGGCAGGAATAAAGAAACCCTCCCACAGTAAAATGTGATGACCTCGGTCTTATGCATTGCATTAGTAACCTTACTGTCATCATCAATGTTATGGTTATAGCTGCTTTCTTCAGAATTTTCTGCATGTTTTTCTTATTCTTTTTAATTTTTGTTGTTTTAATAACATTAACACAAATACTGTCTTAACAAAACTTTAAGTGTTCATTATAGTATATTTAACTATAGGTATGAAATGACACAATGATCTACAAAATATAATCATTTTGTGATCTGAAACTCAAAAAAAATGAAGAAATTCACCTGTATTCCATTATTCCATCACTCTAGTTTAAACTTCCAAGGGTCAAACAGTTTATAAAGCTGATTTATTGAAATTACATATGGTTGCCTTTCCGTGACTTGTTCCTTATAATTTTGGTTGTGAGCCTAGCCTTTAATGGATGAGCCATCTCTCCAGCCCCTGTGACTTGTTTTTCTATCATTGAGAATGTCTATTCATTTTCATATCAAATGTACTTATGTATCTCCCATCAGGAGAATTAAAGCATAAAGATGTGGTAGAAATACAGGAAATGATATGACCAAAAAATAGAAACAGACAACTGGAATTATAGGTAGGGAACTATGAAGAATTCAAGTTGGTTGCTCTATAAATTTAGAATATAAAACAGAATTTGAAAGTAGACAGTTTCATATATCAATCTAAAGAAAAGAATAGCTTCTATTTTAACTGATAAGACAGACACTAAGTAGGAATCTATCAATGTACTTCAGAGGAGTTTAAATTTGATAGGTGTTTTGAAAGTCTGGTGTAATGAAGAGTTCATGTAAGGAATGACAATGGCTTAAATTAATGGATTTATTGGAACTGTGTGGATAATGGCTACAGTAACATAGAACACAGAATCACTTGGAGATATAGTGGTAAGAAATGAAGAGTTAAAGTGACATTGATTGATCATTTTGCTCACTAATTTGAAATACTTCTATGGTTGTCACAATTTCACCTAACATAAATTTTAATATCTTAATTTTGACCTAAAATAGTCTGGCCTTTCTATATTTTAAAATACCTCCTATTATGTAATACCATTTCTGGCCCCTTGTACACTTGCTCCATCTAAACAATTTCCTCATAGTTTTTAACCTTTCGTTTTCTTTTCCATAAGTGCTTTTATCCAGACAATAAATTCACTCAAAATGTCCCTGCTTCTTATTCAACAACAATTTTCTCCATATTTGTGATGTTTCCAGTGAAATAACCCTTAACCCTTCTTCAGAAGGATTTCCTGATTTCCCCATTCTCTATTTTATCATTTTTTTTTAGCATTATTTACTTTCTTTATATATCAAGTAACAAGTCAAACTCGTTGCTTTGTATGTGTGTAATGCATATGGGCAATTATGTTGAGGATCTCCTTTTCTCTATAGAACCTTTCCAGCAAATTAATCTACTTAAAACATCATGCATCGATCCTCTCTGTATGGTGGAACCCTTGTCATTGAGAATATATTAAAGATTTTTTTAAAATAAATAAGTAGCAAAAGAACCTAGATGTGTCTTCACATTTAGTATTAATAATTTTCTTGGAGTTAAAGACATGTTGTGGTGGATAAGTGCTTTTCCTACTCTTATATAGGATGTGTGTTCTAATCCAAAAACACAAGATGGGTGTCTCACAAAAAAACTTTAACTAGTGCTTCATGGAATCTAACACTCTTTTCGGCCCTTCATGGTTACCTATAGGGTTGGGACACACATACAAACACAAACACACAAAAATAGTATATTAAAATAAATATTTAAAAACAAAGAAATTCATGAGCTTGTAGGATCTTTAGCAGGTAAGTGTTTTTGATGTCAAAGCTGATGGCCAAAAAGCACACATGGTAAAAAAAAAAAAAAAGAACCAACTTCTGATGATTGTACTGTGATTGTACCCCCATTCCATAAACACTATCATGCACATATAAAATAACAATATGTACAAACAGAAATTGACTCGCTTCATGCTCAAATTTTGTTTTCAAAGAAAGAGAGAAAGAGACTGCTTGTTGCTCGGTTATCTTTTTCTAAAAGCACAGTGGCCCACTTTATACGTAGCTGAAATAAAGAAATTATTAGATAACTAGGATAATATATATAATATTATCAAGGAGCTTAACCAGATTCCATACAGTAGAAAAAATGGATGGTTAGAATTTACTATGAAGGACAGTAAGTGTGTGTGTGTGGGGGGGATTACATCACACCTCTAAGTCTTCAAGACATTGTGTAACTGAACACTTACATATTCCCTAAAACCTTCAAGCATGTGATGCAGTTTTTGGTTTAATTTGGGTAACAACAGAGATGTAATTTGAACTCATATAAAAGAATGTGTTCCTGAAATTGGTAGTAGCATTGTAATTTATTTGCCATTCATCTCCCTTCTGTACACCCTCAGAAAGTTGCTAATTTCTCTGGGCCCTCATTTGACACCTCATGTACTGAATTTTTGACTGTGTTGAACAAGCCCCACTTAGTTAAGGTGGAGCACACAGCAGTTTTATTTTTGCATGAAACAATTCAGTTCTAGAATTTTTTTCCTCTTGGCTCTTCAGTAAAATTTATGCAGCTTTCGGTTTTCCAGTCACTGTCAATCACAAGTAGAATTCATTTCAATAATTCAATAAATCTTTTTTTACTAGTATGAAAACATTATATTTAATTTAGCTTAAAATTTCTTCCCAATTCCTACTCTAACCTCAAATCTAAGGAGACTGCAGATGGGAAAAAAATCTGTTCCTTTTTTTTTTTTTATTAATTTTTTATTGAGAAAAAAAAAAAACGTTTCCCCCGCCTCCCCGCCTCCCATTTCCCTCCCCCTCCTCCCACTCCTCTCCCCCTCCCTCTCCAGTCCAAGGAGCAGTCAGGGTTCCCTGCCCTGTGGAAAGTCCAAGGTGCTCCCCCCTTCGTCCATGTCTAGGAAGGTGAACATCCAAACTGGCTAGGCTCCCACAAAGCCAGAACTTGAAGTAGGATCAAAACCCAGGGCCATTGTCCTTGGCTTCTCATCAGCCCCCATTGTTCGCCATGATCAGAGAGTCCGGTTTTATCCCATGCTTCTTCCGTCTCATTCCATCTGGCCTTGGTGAGCTCCCAATAGATCAGTCACACTGTCTCAGTGGTTGGGTGCACCCCTCGTGGTCCTGACTTCCTCGCTCATGCTCTCCCTCCTTCCACTCCTCGATGGGAACTTGGGAGCTCAGTCCGGTGCTCCAGTGTGGGTCTCTGTGACTATCTCCATCCATCCCCAGATGAAGGTTCTATGGTGATATGCAAGATATTCGTCAGCATTGCTATAGGGTTCCCTATCCTCAGCTGCCCAAGGAACTAACTGGGGACCTCGCCTTGGGTTCCTGGGACCCACTCTAGGTTCAAGACTCTTGCCAACCCTAAGGTGGCTCCCTTAACTAAGAATTGTGCTTCCGTACTCCCCTATCCAACCTTCCTTTATCCCAATCAACCTGTTTCCCCTAGTTTCCCTCATCCTCCCCTTCTCCCTTTTCTCTCCCCATCCCCCGCTAATCCCATCCCACCCCACCCCCAAGATCCCAAATCTTCTACCCGGCAATTTTGTCTACTTCCCATAGCCAAGAGGATAATTATATGTTTTTCCTTGAGTTCGCCTTCTTATTTAGCTTCTTTAGGTTCACCAAATATATACTCCGTGACCATTATTTATGGCTAGAAACCAATTATGAGTGAGTACATCCCATGTTCATCTTTTTGGGCCTGGGTTACCTCACTCAGGATAGTGTTTTCTATTTCCATCCATTTGCATGCAAAATTCGAGAAGTCATTGTTTTTTACCGCAGCGTAGTACTCTAATGTGTATATATTCCACACTTTCTTCATCCATTCTTCCATTGAAGGGCATCTAGGTTGTTTCCAGGTTCTGGCTATTACAAATAATACTGCTATGAACATAGTTGAACAAATGCTTTTGTCATGTGATAGGGCATCTCTTGGGTATATTCCCAAGAGTGGTATTGCTGGGTCCAGGGGTAGGTTGATCCCGAATTTCCTGAGAAACCGAAACACTGATTTCCAAAGTGGTTGCACAAGATTACATACCCACCAGCAATGGATGAGGGTACCCCTTCCTCCACAGCCTCTCCAGCAAAGGCTATCATTGGTGTTTTTGATTTTAGCCATTCTGACAGGTGTAAGATGATATCTCAAAGTTGTTTTGATTTGCATCTCCCTAATCGCTAAGGAGGTTGAGCATGACCTTAAGTGTCTTTTGGCCATTTGAACTTCTTCTGTTGAGAATTCTCTGTTCAGTTCAGTGCCCCATTTTTTAATTGGGTTAATTAGCATTTTGAAGTCTAGTTTCTTGAGTTCTCTATAAATTTTGGAGATCAGACCTTTGTCTGTTGCAGTGTTGGTGAAGATCTTCTCCCAGTCAGTAGGTTGCCTTTTTGTCTTAGTGACAGTGTCCTTTGCTTTACAGAAGCTTCTCAGTTTTAGTAGGTCCCATTTATTCAATGCTGCCCTTAATGTCTGTGCTGCTGGGGTTATACATAGAAAGCGATCTCCTGTGCCCATTTGTTGTAGGGTGCTTCCCACTTTCTCTTCTATCAGGTTCAGTGTGTTCTGACTAATATTGAGGTCTTTGATCCATTTGGACTTGAGTTTTGTGCAAGGTGATAGATATGGGTCTATTTTCATTCTTCTACAGGTTGATATCCAGTTGTGCCAGCACCATTTGTTGAAGATGCTTTCTTTCCTCCATTGTATACTTTTAGCTCCTTTATCGAAAATGAGGTGATCATAGGTTTGTGGGTTAAAATTTGGGTCTTCTATGCGATTCCATTGATCAACTTCTCTGTTTTTATGCCAGTACCACACTGTTTTCATTACTGTAGCTCTGTAATAGAGTTTGAAGTCAGGGATGGTAATGCCTCCAGAAGATCCTTTATTGTATAGGATTGTTTTAGCTACCCTGGGTTTTTTGTTTTTCCATATGAAGTTGATTATTGTCCTTTCAAGATCTGTGAAGAATTTTGCTGGGATCTTGATGGGGATTGCATTGAATCTATAAATTGCCTTTGGTAGAATTGCCATTTTTACTATGTTGATCCTCCCAATCCAAGAGCAAGGGACGTCCTTCCATTTTCTAGTATCCTCTTCAATTTCTTTCTTCAATGCCTTAAAGTTCTTGTCATATAGATCTTTCACTTCCTTGGTTAGAGTTACCCCAAGATATTTTATGCTGTTTGTGGCTATCGTGAAAGGTGAAGCTTCTCTGATTTCCCTCTCTGCTTCCATATCCTTTGTGTATAAGAGGGTGACTGATTTTTTGGAGTTGATCTTGTATCCTGCCACATTACTAAAGGTGTTTATCAGTTGTAGGAGTTCTTTGGTGGAGTTTTGGGGGTCGCTTATGTACACTATCATATCATCTGCAAAGAACGAAAGTTTAACTTCTTCTTTTCCAATTCGAATCCCCTTGATCCCCTGATGTTGTCTTATTGCTATTGCTAGAACTTCAAGCACTATATTGAAGAGAAATGGCGAGAGTGGACAGCCTTGTCGTGTTCCTGAGTTAAGTGGGATGGCTTTGAGTTTCTCTCCGTTTAATTTGATGTTAGCTGTCGGCTTGCTGTATATAGCTTTTATTATATTTAGGTATGACCCTTGTATCCCTAATCTCTCCAAGACTTTTATCATAAAGGGATGTTGAATTTTGTCAAATGCTTTTTCAGCATCTAATGAAATGATCATATGGTTTTTTTCTTTCAGTTTATTTATATGATGAATTGCATTGATAGATTTTCGTATGTTGAACCAGCCCTGCATCTCTGGGATAAAGCCTACTTGATCATAATGGATAATTTTTCTAATGTGATCTTGGATTCGGTTTGCCAGTATTTTGTTGAGGATTTTTGCGTCAATGTTCATGAGTGAGATTGGCCTGTAATTCTCTTTCCTGGTAGAGTCTTTGTGTGGTTTTGGTATCAGAGTAACTGTAGCTTCATAAAAGGAATTTGGTAATGACTCTTCTGTTTCTATATTGTGAAATACATTAAGGAGTATAGGTATTAGGTCTTCCTGGAAGTTCTGGTAGAATTCCGCATTGAAGCCATCTGGTCCTGGGCTCTTTTTGGTAGGGAGGTTTTTGATAACAGCTTCTAATTCTTCGCGACTAACAGGTCTATTTAGATTGTTCACCTGGTCTTGGTTTAACTTTGGTAAATGGTATTTATCTAAAAAAGTGTCCATTTCTTTTACATTTTCCAGTTTTGTGGCATACAGGCTTTTGTAGTAGGATCTAATGATTCTCTGAATTTCCTCTGTGTCTGTGGTTATGTCCCCCTTTTCATTTCTGATCTTATTAATTTGCATATTCTCTCTCTGCCGTTTAATTAGTTTGGATAGGGGTTTATCAATCTTGTTGATTTTCTCCAGGAACCAACTTTTTGTTTCATTGATTCTTTGGATTGTTTTCTGCGTTTCTATTTTGTTGATTTCTGCCCTTAGTTTGATTATTTCCAGTCTTCTACTCCTCCTAGGTGAGTCTGCTTCTTTTTTTTCTAGAGCTTTCAGGTGGGCTGTTAAGTCTCCAATGTGTGCTTTCTCTGTTTTCCTTAAGTGGGCACTTAGTGCTATGAACTTTCCTCTTAGGACTGCTTTCATAGTGTCCCATAAGTTTGAGTATGTTGTTTCTTTATTTTCATTGAATTCAAGGAAGTCTTTAATTTCTCTCTTTATTTCTTCCTTAATCCAGGTGTGGTTCAGTAGTTGACTGTTCAGTTTCCATGAGTTTGTAGGCCTTCTGAGGGTAGCATTGTTGTTGAATTCTAACTTTAGTCCATGGTGATCTGATAAGACACATGTGGTTACTAATATTTTTTTGTAACTGTGGAAGTTTGCTTTGTTACCGAGTATGTGGTCAATTTTCGAGAAGGTTCCATGAGCTGCAGAGAAGAAGGTATATTCTTTCCTATTTGGGTGGAATATTCTATAGATGTCTGTTAAGTCCAATTCATTCATTACCTCATTTAATTCTCTAATTTCTCTGTTAGGTTTCTGTCTGATTGACCTGTCCATTGGTGAGAGAGGAGTGTTGAAGTCTCCTACTATTAGTGTGTGCGGTTTGATGGCTGCTTTGAGTTTTAGTAATGTTTCTTTTACGTACGTGGGTGCTTTTAAGTTAGGGGCATAGATATTTAGGATTGAGACTTCATCCTGTTGAATTGTTCCTGTTATGAGTATAAAATGTCCCTCTCGATCTTTTCTGATTGATTTAAGTTTGAAGTCAACTTTGTTAGAAATTAGTATGGCCACACCTGCTTGTTTCTTAGGTCCATTTGCTTGATAAGCCTTTTCCCATCCCTTTACTCTGAGTAGGTGCCTGTCTTTGTGTTTGATATGTGTTTCTTGTAAACAGCAGAATGTTGGATCCTGTTTTCATATCCAATCTCTTAGCCTGTGCCTTTTTATAGGTGAGTTGAGCCCATTGACATTAAGTGATATTAATGACCAGTGGTTGTTAACTCCGGTCACTTTTTTAGTAGTAGAGTTTGTGTGTTTCCCTTCTTTGGGTTGCGCTGGTGAAGGGTCTCTAGATGTCTGAGTTATTGTGGTCATTGTTGGCCTCCTTGGTTAGTGATTTTCCTTCTATTACTTTCTGTAAGGCTGGATTTGTGGCTATGTATTGTTTAAATTTGTTTTTATCCTGGAAAATTTTGTTTTCTCCATTTATAGTGAACGAAAGCTTGGCCGGGTATAGAAGTCTGGGCTTGCATCCATGGTCTGTTAGCTTTTGTAGTACATTTATCCAGGACCTTCTGGCTTTCATGGTTTCCATAGAGAAGTCCGGTGTAAGTCTGATAGGTTTGCCTTTATAAGTAAGTTGGCCTTTTTCCTTTGCGGCTCTTAATATTCTTTGTTTATTCTGAATGCTTTGTGTTTTGATTATTATATGGCGAGGGGATGTTTTTTTTTTGATCCAGCCTATTCGGAGTTCTGTATGCTTCTTGGACCTTCATAGGTACATCCTTCTTTAGGTTGGGAAAGTTTTCTTCTATAATTTTATTAAATACATTTTCTGGACCGTTGAGTTGCACTTCTTCTCCTTCTTCTACTCCAATTATTCTTAGGTTTGGTCTTTTTATTGTGTCCCATATTTCCTGAATGTTTTGTGATGAGAACTTGTTGGACTTGCTGTTTTCTTTGATCATTGCGTTTATTTTCTCTATGTTATCTTCAGCATCTGAGATTCTTTCTTCTATCTCTTGTATTCTGCTGGTTATGCTTGTTTCTGTAGTCTCTATTCGTTTACCTAATTTTTCCATGCCCAGCCGGCCCTCTGATTGTGTTTTCTTCTTTGCCTCCATTTCAGTTTTCAAGTCTTGAACTGTTTCCATTATCTGTTTGATTGTTTTTCCTTGGTTTCCTAGGGTATCATTCACTGATTTATTCAATTCTTCAAACTTTCTGTTATACTTCTCATCCATTTCTGCCAGGGCATTTTTTACATGCTGTTTAAGGGCGTCAATCACTTTCATAAAGTCAAATTTTTCTGCTTCTTCTTGGTTAAGGTGTTCCTGTCCTCCTGTTGTGAGGTCGCTGGGTTCTGGTGGTTTCATGTTGTTCTTCAGATTGCTGGGTGAATTCTTGCATTGGCGCCTGCCCATCTCTTCCTCCGAATGCTCCTCAATGAATCTTCTTTTACAGGATCAGGTCTCCTTGCCCACTGTTGTACCTTCTCAGTGATGTCACTACCCAGTGATGGCTCTCCCAGTTCCCCAGTGATGACTCTCCTGGTGCCGGGAATGGGTCTCCCTGCTGCTTGTGCTGCTTGGGTAGCTCGTAAACAAAGGGCCTGCCTTGCTTGCTGCAGGCAGGCCTTCCAGATGGCACTTCTCAGCACCTAAACCGGGCCTCCTGGTGGCTCAATGCTCCGGGGACAAAAGGAAGGAAGTGGCAGGCGGGGCCGGGTCCAGGAGAGCACAGGAGAGCCTGGAGCACAAGCTGGAGGTGCCTGGCTCCCTTTCTGTGGACCTTGAATCCTGCCCGGCCGGCAGGCACTCCCTGCTCTGCCTGGGTAGCCTTAGTGCAGGAGCTCAAAACTGTTGTGGAGCACCAATCCTAGCTTAGAGCAGGGCAGGGTTGGGGGAAGGGTGCTGGGGGGCTGAGTAGTGAGTAAGAAGGAAGGCCCTGCCAAAGGAGCAGGGGGAGCAGGGGTTGTGCTCTCCCCTGGGACAGACTGCCCCTGGATCACACACACTCACCCATCCAGAAGGCTGCAGCTCCGGGGACAAAAGGGAGAAAGTGTCAGGCGGGGCGGGGTCCAGGAGAGCACAGGAGAGCCAGGATCACAAGGTGGGGGTGCTGGGCTCCCTTACTGTGGACCTTGAGTCCTGCCCGGCAGGCAGGCACTCTCTGCTCTGCCTGGGTAGCCTTAGTGCAGGAGCTCAAGACTGTTGTGGGGCACCGATCCTAGCTTACAGCAGGGCAGGGTTGGGGGAAGGGTGCTGGGGGGCTGAGTAGTGAGTAAGAAAGAAGGCCCTGCCAAAGGAGCAGGGGGAGGGGGGGTTGTGCTCTCCCCTGGGACAGACTGCCCCTGGATCACACACACTCACCCGTCCAGAAGGCCGCAGCTCCGGGGACCTCTGTTCCTTTTTTTTTCTCTTTCCCTTCTCTTCATATCTAAATATCTCTTCATATCTCTTCATAACTATAACTACTGTTTTGAACTCCTCTTGACTAGAGTTGATGTGTTGCAAGATGGAGGAATGATGATATGATGAATGTTTCATGCAACTAGAAGACTGTTTTTGATGCTGCCACTCTTTCAATTGGAAATGCATAATAAATAGCCCTTTCTTTCCTCCTAATTTTGATCCAGTTGGAATATCCTTGGCATCAAATTTCCTATATGGTTTACAGGGTTTGTTTCTTTGTATGTTTTTGCTTTATGTGTGTGTATTCAATTATCAGGCATCCAGAAATATATCCTACAGATTTTAATCCTTTAGGTAACCCTTTAAAATAAAATATTCTTTAGGATGAGCATAAATAGGTAAGTTTAATTTTTTTCTCTTTGACGATTATTATACTTTAAGTAAGATCGACCCCCTCCCCAAGAATGTAGATATTAGGATACTGGATCAATAGGTAGTGGCACTCTTTGGGAAAGATTAGTAGGTATTGCCCTGTTAGAGGAAGTATGTCGCCAGTGGTTAGCTGTGAGAGTTGTGGGAATATTTAACTAGACAAAGACGGGCTACATTTGTTTATGCTGCATTTGTTTAACTGTATAAAGACACATTTGTATTAATTAAATAAAGTTAACCTGGGTTATTAGAGGCGAGGTTAGTGACTAGTAGATGGCAAGTAGTAGGGACTAGCATAGTTTAGGTATTAAAATTGGGTCAGTGTGAAAAGAGTGAGGTATCTGGGAATGTTAACCAGTTGCTTTCCTAACTCTGTGAGCTCAGAGGTTTTCACCCTAGCCTTTACACCTCTAGTTTTATTAGAACTATAGATATTTACTTAAAGGTACCTTTCGCTGCAGCAACAGAGCCATCCTCTGGGGGAACAGAATTTGCCCCACCCCCACCCCACCCAGGCTATGTCCTGAGCAGTCACAGTGACTAAGGTAAAACAGCAGGTGGCACCAAACCTAATTCTTAGTTTGCTCTCTGCTTTGGGCTTATGGCTAAAGATGTGAGCTCTTGGCTTCCTGCTGGGCTGCTATATCAGCTGCTGCTGTCATGCTTCCCAGGCATGGTGGACTCCTATTCCTCTGGAATCATGAACCCAAGCAACCCCTCCTGCTGCAAGTTGCTGTCACCTTTATGTTTTAGTGCAGCAACAGGAAAGTACCTAACAGTCCCTTACCACTCTACTACGAAACGGCTTAAAACACCATGCCTATGTCGTCATGTCATATAATACCCTCTCCATGTACAACGTGCATGTTAGGACTTTTTGTGGTAGGAGCTGAATTGTATCTCAGCATCTGTTCATGTGAAGGGGACACAAAAGGAGCTTTCAATGGTGTTGTTTTAACACTCCCCTATTTATGTAAAGGAAGAGAGAATTACCCTTCTCCATTTGTAAAAAGTATTTGGAAGTCAAAACGTTGAGCCATCATCTCTACTTGGACTTCACAGCTTTCAGTTCTTGTGTGCATGAAAGGGACTGGAACCAACTTCACAGACTTGGAATCCCTTACTGAAAGGTCTCTTCCTTCAGCTTAGTATCTAAGCAAGGTGTTCAGCTTTTCTTTGAGAACAACTAAGACTGAAAAAATTTTCATTTTATTTACGTTTCTTATACTGTGCCACTGTGGAATAATTTAATAAATTTCACCATTGTGATAGTCCTTATTATTCTTTTATATACACACACTTTTTTAGTATTGAATGTATTTAATATATTAGTATTCTGTTAACCTGAGATACATCTTAAACATCACCAGAATGATTGCTATATTAGAATACAAAATACTGAATTAACTTTTCTCTTTAAGAAAATAAAGATTAATTAATAATTACTCCATAGATATATACTAGATATGAACTAAAATATATATAACTACATATATCACACACATATACATAATTTGGATAATGTCATGTAAAAATAAATACTTTCATTAATGATAAAAATTGGTATTTATTCTATAATTTTTCTTTCACATCTCCTTCAAGAATAAACATGTATTAAGAGTAGTAAACATTTGTGTCTGTCTTATGTATATTTATTTCAGGAAATTTCTGTTCAGTGTTTCAAAGTCTAGTAAGTCTCATTAGTTATTGGATAGTTATTTACAAAATTTATTAGAATTGACTACAAAACTATTTCATATATTCAGTCATTAATTTTTATTCCATACAGTATAGGATTAACATCTTTCTAGGGATTAAAATGTAAAGAGAATACTGTTTTATGGCAAGACAAACAATATCCCATTTTGTTGAACTTTTTTCCTAAGTGGTGAATTTGCCAGTTTTCACAGCAGCATTGACTACGAGGACTCCTTCCCAGCCTTTGCTGGTCCAGTTTGGGGATAATTGACAGTGAAATGGAGAGCCAGTATGCTGAAGGCCTGACTCATGGAGGACGCCTCGCTTGTGTCCTGGGAGAAGCATGCGCTTCCATAAACTATCCTCATAAGTAAGTCATTACTGAAGATAAGTCAGACCACACTATGGAATTAAGTCAAAATTTTTATTTCTGTAGTCTAGGGCATCTTTTCATTTGGCTCAGCAATAGCCTAGCTCCGTGGTTTTCCTTTCAGCTATATGCTAAACGTACAAATGAATTTCTTCAGGACTCACGCAAGTTAAGAAATCGTGTTGTCAACAGCAGATAATTACGGCATGATTTCTGCGCTACATTCTAATTGCCAATCAATGTGGCACAGCTCTAAAGTGTACTTTTACATGAGGAAGTAAGTGATACTGAAGAGAAGCCACTAACAAACCTCCGGTTTACAAACCAACAGAAAACCTAAATGCAGTCCCATGGTTTGTTCCACTTCTCTCAATGATTGAGTGTTGAGTTTCTGGTTCGCGTCTAAAACCAACATTTGAAATAAAAAAGATTTTATGTGTTTCATATTTGGTAGTGGCAGCAATAGTAGAAAAAACATATAAACAATATCTACAAAATATCAATATGCTGCCCCTATAGTTTTGAGAAATTGATAGGAGTTCCTTTGTTGTCATGAGAAAACATGTTTTTTTTCATATTCAGGGATATTTGACAAATATTCAGAAAATATATATTTAAAAATCTATTTTATTCAGCAATAATTACAATGTTTACATGAATCAAAATCCAAACTAAGAACACATCACCTGAAAGGATAGAAAAGACTCGAATGGAACAGAAGACTAAATATCCAACGTTGGCTCATTCCTGGCTCACTTCCTGCCAGGACCTAAACAACATCACTATTTCCTGACTTTCAGTCCTTGCCTTTGAGGGTAGAGTCTCTCCTGTAGGGAATCTTTGTTCCTCAGGCTATTGTTTCAGACCTTAAGATCCTACAAAGGAAAGAAAATATTTCGTTCTGCCCACATAATTCTGTGTTCACAACTGGTGTAATCATCGATCATCTGTATGGGGTGGGAGAAGTATAGATTCCTCAGAAAAGCCTGCAGAGAAGTCTAGAGGTACATTGGTTCCACAGTAGAAAAATTACCTGTTTTGCCCATGTTTTAAACTTGCCAACCAGATTGAAATTTGCAAATGTTATTAGAACCATTAGAATCCCAAGCAGCAAACCCAGAATGTGTGTTATGACAATGCTTCCTTTCACTAAAGTGTTAGTCTGTGTTTGTTGCCACTTTCTCTACATAAGAGACAACACTTTCCTTCTCTAGGGGAGGACTCACTATCAATGACTCTCATACTATTTTAACATAGAAAAGCAGGCATTTGGGAGATAACCCTAAAAGACTGTCTCTCTACTACTTTTAGAACACTTTCTTTGAAGGCAATAGTGTCTTGTACACTGCATACTTAAACTCAGATAAATTCTGTAAAGGGAAGGGAATACCCTGCTGAAATACTAGGTAAAGAACTATAGATTATATAATTGAGAGATTAAAAAAGTAAAACAAACTTGCTTTTATATTCTGCCATATTCATAGTATGCTGCCAAACCCAACAAATCATATTCCACGTTAAGTGAACAAACATTTAAATGAACTACAATAGAAAAATGCTAGTTAGGAAGCTCAGTTTGTTAGTGTCAATAAGGTATCATGTAGTAATGCAAATTACAAATAAACTAGCGCTGTGATTAAATAAAACTAAAACTTTGTCACGTCAGTGACCCACTATACTGAAAAGATTCCTGTGTACAACCCAAAATGTGTAAGAGAAATAAACAAGGAAATAAGTAACCAAAGAACAAACAAACAAACAAAACCAAATCAGGTCAAGTTTGGAAAGATGGTGCAATTGTCAAGATACTAACCAGAAGAACTTAGCTTGATTTTCAGAATGCACTCCCTGCAACTCCTAACTGGGTGCCTCCGGGCTCTGCAGCCATGATGAAATATGGCATGGGGACATGCAAAGAACACTTGTTTACTTCAGTTTAGTTATTTGAGACTCTTTAACACTCAATACCACAGTTTTACTCTTATGAAAACTTATAAACAAAAGGGATCTTATGATCAAATGCTACCATAGAAGTGTATGTATATGTAATATAAAACTTTTCTAAAATTCAAGAAATTTGACTATTTCAAGTAATATTTAAATACTTCTTTACTTTTGTAAATCAAAGGCTTGATATTTTGAAGTTAATGTTTGACACAAGAAGAGCCAACTATAACTCATGAGATATTCCCAACCATTTGCCTTATACAGTCCATAGTCAAGATGTTTTAATGCTTTTAAATAGTTGAAAAAAATTGAAGAGAATTTCCCGCAACAAGTGTAAAGTATATTAGAGTCAATATCTTGTGTGCATAAGCCTGGTTTTATTGGAAAGCAATCATTTGGTCAGGCTAGTTATAGAGTACCAAGTGCTTGTAGGTTTCAAATCTAGAACATTCAAAGCTTTTATTGCAAATGCACACTGGAGTCACAATGTTAGGAATCCGTGAATGTTCACACAATTCCATATTATCACCTATTTTGTAAAATAATACAATGAAAACATTAATTTTAATGAATTAATGAAAGAACTGAATGTAAACTGAATTGTGTTCATGGTGGTTATATTCAATACACATTTTATTTCTGTCTTTTTACTTCTTTTTTATTTTTTGAGATAGTATACACTTACATCATTCTTCCTTCCCTTCTCTCCCTCCAAACACTCCCACATAACTCATCCTTGCTTTCTTTCAAATTCATGACCTCTTTTTCTCATTATTTTTTCATAACATGCATGTACTTATGTACATATCTTTATACAAACATATATCTTTCTAAATATGGAACTACAACTTGCTCAGTCTGTATAATATTACTTGTATGTTTTATGAGAGTACCTCTGTATGTTTTAGAAGGTAACTCTGAAAGAAATCCTTTGCATATTGACTAGACTAAGGATTGATTTGCAGTTCATTTGACATTAAACCACATTTATATCCATAGGAATTATTTTATTTGATATAAATTTAGTTAACACTTAAAATTGTTATTGACAACATAGAAGCCTTTTAAAATTATATTTTTCATAGCATTGACAAATAGTTTTGCATTTTCATCTTCTCAATCAATGATTGTTATAATAATAATTCAGTATTTGATCATGAAATATAAAGCAAAACTTGTTAAGATGCCACAGACTGGAGAGGTATTATTAATTTAATTGAATTATAAAACTAAATAATTGAATTATAAAATTAATTGAACTACCATTGTATATTTTTCTCTAAAGTCTATCTGTGAAGGATAACTACTATATAAAGTTAAATGAGAGTATACTCTAAGGAGGAGACATAATTTAGAACACTAAAATATTATTTCATCCAAAGACAACAACGTATTTAAAAGTTCTAAATATATATTATCAATTTAGAAGGTATTTCTTGTTCTACTTTAATGAATTTTAAGTATATTTAAATTGGAGTTTCTAAATTAGTCAGCAAATCAAATATTTCCGTAGGTTCCTCTTTCTCAACTGTAAGTCTGCAGTCATGAATACCATGGCAAAAGGAGCTTCCTTGGCAGAGGGAGCAGCAAATGGAGATTTCTACATGGTTTCTGGCAACAGCCTGAACCTCAGACATCCACATGGTTTCTGGAGTCAGCACATGCACATGGACCTCAATATGGTCTCCCATGGGCATCAACACAGCCATGTGCTTCTGCAGTCACCATGGACCTCATCATAGTCCTTAGTGGCGGCGCAAGGCAAGGACATCAAGATTGTCTCAGATGGCAATTCAGACCACTCATACCAACATGGCCTTCAGTGACAGTATAGCCCACAAGCATCAATACCTTTCCACCAGTCAAAACAACTACCACCCTAGATAGAAAATCATCGAAGAGAACTCTCATGACTATGATAATGGTGCTGAAGAGTAGCTCTACACAGCTGATGACTTCCAGCAGGGGTGTGGATGAAGAAGAACTCAGTTTTCCTTAACGGACTGTCCACTGGGAGTTTGAGCATGCTCCAGTAAGTATATGAGCAGCACAAATGGACATTCCCCCCCCCACTTCTTTTTAACTGAGGAGGGTCTCAAGGTTCATGGAGCAGGGCTGAGAAATGAGTGTGTTTAGTGTTCATGATATGAAATTCCCAAATAACCAATCAAAATATTATGAAGAAAACTTACCTAAAAGGTCTAACATTAAACTATAAAAATATTTACGGTTATATAAGTACTTTACTGAAGAAAACACCAACTATTTTAATATATTGCTTTTTAAATTTGTCAGTACATTGAATTTTCAGTTAATCATATTAGCATCTAATTGTTTTAGTATTGTGAGGAATCAGCATAAGCACAGCAACTCTTATAAAAGAAAGCATTTAACTGGGGTTTGCTTACAGTTTCAGTGACTCAGTGAATTGTCATAATGAGGTGGTGGGCAGAAAATGGTAGCATACAGACAGACATGGTAAAGGAATAATCACTGAGAGTCCTACATCTACAGCCTCAGGCAGTAGGAAGAGAACACCTGAACCTGGTTACCACTCCCTGATGACTAAGCTGTAAATACATGAACCTATGGGGGGCGGCAGCATCATTTAATCCACCACAGTGTCCTATATATAAAACATATTTAGATGCTAGGAATGGTTTTCTAGTTCACTCTTGGCTAAGGTATTCTCTCTGGCAGTATAGCGGCTTCTCAAACAGCTTCATATTTTCGATTCTGTTCTTACAAGTCACAAAACCCAACTCCCCGACTCCAATTATTTTCTGAACAAGCACTCATGAGGTCCTGCAATTCCCTTGTTACTCTGCTTCATTCTTTTCCTAAAATATAAATAATTGCCCAACATGTAATGTGTTATGTGGTTTAATTTATGTCATCTTCTCTGTTTTAAGCTCTATGAGACCACCCTTTCTTGATTTACTACCTTTTTGCCAGCATTTAAAACACTACCTAGCCTCGGCTGATATCTATACAATATTTTTGTATGAAAAAAAATATAAGAAATATGAGAAAAACACCCCATGGAATGAATATGACATAGAATGTGTACACTATAGTGTGCAGCAACATTAATATATAATATTGACAAATCAGTCACAATAAATATGTCATACATTAATTAGGATAAGTTGATATGAATGAGTGATGCATAAAGGAATTTCTGTATTTTTTCATCTAATTTTTCTTTAAGCTTAATGCTGTTGCAAAATAATCATTACATCAAGGAAATAAAAGACAGAGGCAAAGAGGAACACAATAAGGGATAATGAGAGGCATTGGACACACTGAGTTGCGTTGCTGTGTATGTCTGAGGATAACATGCTAGAACTTTGAATCTCAGGTTGGTATTTGAATTTCCTAGGACCTAGCAAATGGTGCACTAAAGTAGCAGGTGAGGAGAGTAAAGGATTAATATACATCGTGCAAACAAACTGGGCTTGGAATATGATATAGCTGGTAATAGTGGCCTTGGTTACTCACTAGAACTGGGCCTTGTTTATCACTAGAACTGGAGTATCTTAAGAGAAAGGTGAACAAACACAGAGGTCACAGAGCCCATGAGAAAAGCACAAGAAAAGATCCAAGCTAATGCCAAAAAGAGGCCTTGTGGTGGTTGGAACAAAAATGACTGCAATAAGCCCATGGGGATTGGTTTTATTGATATAGGCATGGCCTGTTTGAAGGAAATGTGTCTCTGGGTGTGGACTTTGAGATACTAGATTCTAATGCCAAGCCCAGTGGCTATTTCTCTTGATTCTGCTTATTGTACCTATTGTTGTCTGTCTGTGTGCTCTCATGTTTCCCACCCTGTGGATAATTCACTAAACCTCTAAACTGTAAGTCAGCCCCAATCCAATGGTTTCCTCCATAAGAGCTGAATTGTCATGGTGTCTCTGCACAGCAATAGAAACCCTAGGTCAGGCCTTCCTTCAGTATTGTGATGTTCCTCTCTTTATCAGCACCAATCAGAAACCCATTAAGAAGGGAGTGCTTTTGTAGGCTCCTACCTCAAGTACACAATCAGGAAAAAATAGAGCTCTGAGCTGGGCTGCTACCTTCACACTCAAGGGCTTTCTTTGTCAGTCTTGAACTCTAGAACTATTTTTATTTAACACATAATGGAAGCCTGGAATAAATGTTCAGCCACATAACCTCATAGAAAACTTTGCTCTAAGCCGGGCGGTGGTGGCACACACCTTTAATCCCAGCACTCGGGAGGCAGAGGCAGGTGGATCTCTGTGAGTTCGAGGTCAGCCTGGTCTAGCTCCAGCTAGTTCCAGGACAGGAACCAAAAGCTACGGAGAAAACCTGTCTCAAAAAAAAAAAAGAAAGAAAGAAAGAAAAGAAAACTTTGCTCTATTCATTAAGAATATTTTTAATAATTTGTGGTTTTTCTCCTGTGATTTCAACCCCTATTTTGATCAACAGGCTGTTAAATGTCATTCTTTAATACACTCCAAATCTATAGCATAAAAATCATCCTAATTTTTATGTCTGGAACTCTACGTGCTTATTTAACTAGTCTTCATTATTCTGTTTATCACAAAGCTCTCTCTTAGAAATGCGAGCAAATATTTTGAGTCTAGACCAGTTGAACAGCACCGTCCTAATTAGACTTTTGCATATTCCTTTCTTCCTTACTTGCTATAGTAGTTTGAATGTAATTGACCCCCATAATCTTATAGGGAGTGTCATTATTAAGATTTAGCTTTGTTGGAGTGGGTATGGTTTTGTTGGAGAAAGTGTGACTTTGTAGTGCCAGGCTTTGAAGTTTCCTATTTTCAGGAAATTGCCCAGTGAGTCAGTTGACTTCCTGTTGCCTGCAATATGTTGGACTTCAAGCTGCTTCAGTACGAGGTATGTCTGCTTCTCATCATGATGATGATGTTTGCTGAACCTTGAAAACTATAAATGAGCCTCATAAAATCATTGTTTTCTTTAAACGTGTTACTATGGCTGTTGTGTTCCTTCACAGCTGTAAAAAACCTAACTAAGACACTGGTATCACAACTTCACAACCTTCCGTTTTTCCCATCTCTTTATCATTTTCCTTCCTTTGGTGCAACTTATTTGCTTTTGTTACTATGAAAATATTAATGAAAGTTAGGTGATGGTGGTGCATACCTTTAATCCCAGCACTTGGGAAGCAGAGGCAGGCAGATCACTATGAGTTTGAGTCAGCCAGGTCTACAGAGCAAGTTCCAGGACAGCCAGGCCTACACAAAGAAACTCTGCCTCAAAAATCATATATAATTATCACACTTATGGCTGTAAATAAGTAAGAACTCATATTTTAATAATTGTACAAACACTATGACATAGATACATAAATTGTTGCTTATTCACAGCTAAGAAAATTGAAACAAAGAAAAATTAAACAATATAAGTTTTCTTTGGAGTATTAAGGACTTCATATTTATGATTGACAACTAGTCCAGCATGTTATTCATTACTTGACTTGTCTGACTTATAAAAATACTTAAAATTGTGAAGGGAATTCTCATCTACTACTTAATGTTAGTATCAGCAAATCAGCCCTGCCATGAATGTGGTATATTTAGCTTTTCCATATTTTATTTCTTATGTATATTTTCCCTGTCATAGACACCAATTATTCTTAATTAATATCCTGGTCAATTGAATACAATTAGAATTAATGAACAAGTATTTTAAATGAGCTTAGAAAATGAAGATGAGAGGTCTCACTTTCCTTTTTTCTTTAATATATGTTAAATAAATAGAAAACAATAAAAATAAAATTCTAGAACAAGAATTGTAATGATATTTTGTGTCCGATCTAACAAATAAAGTTTGCCTGAAAATCAGCGTACAGAGCGAAATCACTAGTTAGCCACAGAGGTCAGGCAGTGGTGTCACACATCTTTAATCCCAGCACTAGGGAGACAGAGGCAGGTGGAGCTCAATGATTTCAAGGCCACTCTGGGCTAAGCTAGATTGATCCAGTCTCAAAGAGAAACAAAGCCACAGGATGGTGACTGACATCTTTAATCCCAGTACTTGGTAGTCACAGGCCTTTAATCCCAGCACCAGAGAAGTTGAGACAGGAATGATATGGCTGGGCGGAGAGATAAATGTAAGGTTGGAGAAGACAGGAGCTCATATGCAGTCTGAGCATGCAGTCTGAGCATGGAGTCTGAGAATGCAGTCTGAGCCTGCAGTCTGAGCATGCAGTCTGAGGATTCAGTCTGAGCATGCAGTCTGAGGATTCAGTCTGAGCATGCAGTCTGAGGATTCAGTCTGAGCATGCAGTCTGAGCCTGCAGTCTGAGCATGCAGTCTGAGCACGCAGTCTGAGGATTCAGTCTGAGCATGCAGTCTGAGCATGCAGTCTGAGGATTCGTAAAGACAGGATCTCCCTTGGGTCTGAGCATTGGCAGAGGTAAGAACTTGCTAGTGGCTGCTGCTCTGCTTCTCTGATCCTTCAGCTTTCACACCCTAATATCTGACTCTGAGATTTTATATTAAGAACAATTAAAAATTGTACTACCAAAGTCTCTTAAGTTCTTCAATTCAAATAGATTATGGTGAGATATTTTTTTCTAGAATACAGAAAAGTTAGATTATTACAAACTTGCTATGATAAAATTCCTCTATGCTTTGAAGGCTTTATTTGTAAATAATATCTTCTTAACCTTATCTTCAGGCTTTGTTGGCCTTTGTCCTAGCACTTTGATATGACTCACTTCAATGACTTCAGTGGTAGGAAATATAAAGATGTGACACTGTCAAGTGGAAGGAACTATCTTGCAAACGATATTGAAAGCCCAAATACATAGAATAAAACGTCTGTGTTTCAAGACCTTGAAATCAATCTTTAGTAGTTCAAAGAACAAATGGGACACAGGAAATAATTCTGAGGCTTCCTGGACTTAGGAAAGAAGCTAAAACATAAATTTGTTAAGGAAATAACAACACATTGCTAATGGAGAAAGAGAAAGAAAAGCCATGAAAGCCAAACATAAAATAAATGAAATCACATAACTCTTATGAATACTGCAAGACATTACAGTGGGAAATATAGTAAAGAGTGAAATAGAACACAAAAGAGAGGACAAGAAAGAGAGAAAACATTAGCAAGTGAGGAAAGGAGACAAGTTCTGCCTGCAGGTACATGCCTGAAGAAGAGAAAATAACCAAACTGTCTTTAAAACATCATTGTAATTTGAGCAGAGACCTAAATGCATACATCAAAAATGACTATGTTCATCAAAATCATAAATCAAATATATTGATTTTAATACAGATTTAAAAATACTATTCTGGCACTGAGGAAAAGTGTGTTCCTTTCCAGTGCCATGACACACTGACCCAGACAGCGAGACCTACATGCAGGCCTGGGGTGGTGTACCTCAGGCTCTGAAGAGAAAACATGTCCCACCCACAGTGCATTGCTGCACCAGGTAGATGGGCTAAATTATGGTGAGCAAATGTGTAGCTATGAGAGAGAGAGAGAGAGAGAGAGAGAGAGAGAGAGAGAGAGAGAGAGAGA
>JABTXL010000002.1:20789674-20896905 GCA_025134845.1 Neodon shergylaensis | reverse complement strand
ATATATATATACATATATGCAGAGAGAGACATACTGTATAAATACACACACACATATTCACACACATACATACACCAACAGGTTGCAAATCACTGCCTTAGCCCTTTCCTGCATTGCTTTGCGTTTGTTCCTATTGAAGGTGGTGACTTATTACAAGTGTTAAAATGGACGCTAGTCTGAGAAACATTGCATGATTGAAAGCACCAGATTCCCCAGCAAAATATTCTCTCATTCTTTCTCATAAAAATGCAGAAACTTAAAAAAAGATCAGGCTTTATAATCAACCTTAAATCCTTCATGTCAAATTTACATCCCGTAATTAGGCATTTTTAAAAATCTCTTCTGTCTTGTGAAAGGCAGATTTTCATAATGAATATATTCTGTGCATGAGAAGTAGAAACTTAGAAATAAACTTTAACACTTTTGACTCACTGGATGTGGTGGCTTGTTAAAAAAATAGATAAAAGTAAACAAAGAAAAGAAGAAAATATTGCTAAAGAAAGTGGCACATTTAGAAGGTACTATTGAAGTGCGGTCTTGTTGGAAGAAGTATGTTACTATAAAGGTGGGTTTTGGGGTCTCATATATGCTCAAGTCATGCCAAGTGAGATAGACCACTTCCTGTTGTGAACCACCCAAATTAAATGTTTTTCCTGTGTAAGCTTACTGTAGTCATGGAGTCTCCTTACAGCAATAGAGACCCTAACTAAGATACTAGGACTTTGTAAAGACATACATAAAAGACATACATAAAAGTCACACACACACACACACACACGCACACACACACACATCCAGTTTCTAAGAAATCTTTTGTATTCTTCAAAATCGAAATTCAGTTATGTGCAATCTTGTCATCTGTATACCAGTATATTGGCCTCCTACAACTGCCCTCTTCCAATATGTAAAGCTCTAGAAAACCCTAACCAACATCCTTTCTCAGGAAACTATCAGAGCAGTAAACATTACCCATAAATATCATTTCTATTAGTCATTTAGTTCCCCTTTCCAAATTATATTTTAATTAGTTTTTAAGTCTTATTAATATTATAGCTAAAATAATTGATATCCTTTAAATTTTTCTGTATTATATATTTGGATCACATTATATTAGGTTGTAGAAATTTGCAGGCTGATTTGCATGATGATTAAAACAAGTTTGTGAACTTTAAAATGTACCTGATAATGAATATGACAATTATGGTAAAATTGTAAATATTTCTGCATATCAATTTATATTTTTCTGTATTTCTCAGAAGTCAGAAAAGTGGTATTAGCAGTTTTCTATAATATGCATTAGATATAAAATACATAAATTTTTTTTGTTTGTTTGTTTTGGATTTTTTGAGACAGGGTTTCTCCGTAGTTTTTTGGTTCCTGTCCTGGAACTAGCTCTTGTAGACCAGACTGGCCTCGAACTCACAGACATCTGCCTGCCTCTGCCTCCCGAGTGTTGGGATTAAAGGCATGCGCCACCACTGCCCGGCTACATAATTTTTTATTTACATTACCAACTTATAAAATAATGAAATGGAAAACAACAGGTTGTAGAACTGGGTAAATGTGGTTGATGATATTCCTACATACTAATACAGCTGTTAAGAGAAATAATTGAAATATTAGATAAGCAAGTTATTGGTCAATCCACATAAAAACTTAGGACTTCAAAGGCAGTTAAGCAGTCACACAAACCAATAAAGATTATTTTCCCAGAAAGAACCAAATAAAAGGACAGAATATGTGACTACTCAATGTTTTAAGTAAAAATGTTTTAATAGTTGACTGTGCCTTAGTGGTTATTAATGTGCATAAAGTACAAAGATATTAGGTTCCAAAAGCACATATCTGCAATACCTTTGGTTTAGTTTACTTTTAAAATAAAGTCATGTGCTAAGAGTTTGCACCTAGTATACTTAGATGCAGTATTCATATTGTGTACAATGTACAATGTTTAGATATTTGCTAGAGTTTGATAATTAATTGTTTGACCTGAAGACAATTTGTTGATTCTATAAAAGTGAAGTCTCAGAATATGGTTGAAGTCAGTCTCTTTGTTTTGCACCTGGGAATATCTGTCAGGCAGACAAAAGGAAACTAGCATAGAACAAAGAGAATGCTTAAATAACTTGATACAGTGACAGAAAAGTAGCTTGGTGTTATTACAAAATACAGTGTACTGGGAAGAATGTATTTCAGAATATAAGTAGATAATAAAAGAAATAATGAGAAATTATTGAAGGATAAAGAAATGAGGATAATAATCACAATATGAGTTTAAGACAAAAGAGAAATTATGCTATTAACTGCAGTCTAGGGTAAAATAAATATAAAAAGAAACCAGTTAAGAAATTGAAATACACAATCATGGCAAAATCATGCCATGAAATACAAAACATAATATACTGTCTCTACTTATTGGTTAGGAAACCACCAAAGGACTCCGGAACACCATTTAGTTTGATATGGCTATTGCCTTTGGTTATCAACAATTTCTACATAAGATCTTGTGTTTATAAAGGACAGAGGTCCTAACTACAAGAATGTGTTATTTTGTTTGTTTGTTTTTTTAATGGGTATGCTGGCAAAGTTCCTTCTTTATATGTATGTTTATACAAATAGAGATAGGCTGCTTGTTCGGGGTAATTTCTTTTAGCAGTAGACATACCTAATCAGAATGCTAAGAATGAGTTCTTATAATAGATGGGACATCTGTATTATCCTGTTCAACATCATGAAGGCACAGGAAGAATCACAGAAGATAAGGCAAGTAAAATATGAAAGCTAGAATATGGGGCAACAATCTGTGAAATTCAGTCTTGTAGATATAACATGGTTATTGTACACACAACTTCAATCAAAGTACTTGTAATTATTTGCAGTAAATATACCTAAGATCAAACTACTTAATTCCTCTTTGGATTGGGTAGATGATTTGCAGGACCCACCTCATCTGATAAGTTATTGTCAGTGGCAGTACTGAAGGCTCGGACTCTTTTTTTCTTACTGGCTTTTTTTTCCTTGTATATTATTAGTTTCTGATCTATGATCTTATGAGGTTTTGTGGGTGTGTGTGTGACTGTATGTGTGCATTTTTCCTTTTTTTATTATTTTTTATGGTTTTTATTTATTGTTTGCATTCCACAGAGAAAGAGAAAGGCAAAGTGTGGAGTTTGGTGGTTTGAGGAGGGGGCAAACATAGAACAATGTAGGAGAGGCTGAGGAGGGAAGAATTTGATCAGAATAATTGGACAAATTTTTTAATAAAAACTGGAAATTGTTCAAAATGACAAAGAAAAATGCAAATTACATATAGATGTACTTATGAAACATAAGCACCCTCTTTGACAAAGATTTAAATTTATGAAGCCCAAGTTATATGACTTTTTTTAACCTTAAAGTTCCACAGTTAAAAAAAAATACAACTGTTGGTTTACCTCCTGAATGCTCTTCATGGTATGTTTTATTATTATTATTATTTAAAAAATCTTGAACATTTTTTCTTTTTAATTAATTTCATTGTTTTGACCACATAATTAATGTGTGGATATACATAATTAATTTTAAAGAACAATGAACAGTGAGGGAAAAGACTTTATAAAGTATTTATGATTATGAACTCTGGTATCACTAGAGAAAAGCGTCTGAAGATTTAACATCATGTGTCTTCATTTTCATTCTGTATTCATGCCATTGCACGTGCATAGCATCTAACAATGAATTTTAATGAATAATTGGAAATATGGATTCACATTCATTAAAAATTCATGGCTATGTTTGAATGGTATTAAAATCATCAAGCACCCAGCTTAGCAGCACATTGTTTATCAGATTTTCATCCATCGATCTCTTTAAAAATACCTTATTAACATAACTGGAAAAATTGTTAAGCCTATGATTAAGTTTCTTTTAGATGGATTTAAACATTACTACACTAAATGCAAAGCTTTCACAAAAAAATTAACATGACCAAGATCTACTTCTTCCTAAGAAACTATTTTAATTAAAATAGGAAAACATAAATACTTGTATAATCATCATCATTTATAAAATAAAATAAAAATCTGCAATACTGATTAGAAGTCTGTGGGAACCTTGAGGAGTTTAAGTGTAGTTTCTGTTAATCCCAAAGAGGGGAGGAGAAAGACCACCCATTGACCTTTGTAATCATGGGCAAATTAAAGCAAGTTTTTTGTTCCTGTACATGAGCTCTCTCCTCCTAAGGTGGGGGTTTGAGAGATCACATTGGATGTGAGGAAGTCAAGGCTTTTATAGCACAGGAGTAGGGGGCTTCCAAAAAGGAGATTTGGTTGGCAAAAATACAGGATCACAGGAGCAGAACATAAGTATAGCAAGTGAAGCATAATGACCTCCTGAAACAGACAAGGAAACAAATAAGTTAGACTGTCAAAGGAGTTGCTTTCAATTATAGAGGGTTGACTCTATCTTATGTGGTCACTAATTTAATAAAATTGATATTAATGGCAAAGGTATAAATAACATATTCTAGTTGATAAATCCTCTGCATTTTCTACTGGACAAAGATGAAGACTTTGATAAAGCAAGGTGAGCTTTAACGAGAATGTACTTCATGTTATCCCCATACAGGAGTTAGTAGATTTTACAGTTACTATTCTTCCTAGCATATTATCAGAATATCAATTTTATGAAAACCACTTGGCAGAATATTTATTTTAGAGTATGATTTCTTAATAGCAATGAAAAATAATGTTACTTTTTCAGGACAGAGCATTTTTTAATTTAATATCCAAATATCTACCTTTAAAAATGAAAGGTATAATGTGTCTTATGAAATATACACATACTATATATTTTTAATTGCTGCAATTAATTTATCATCATTCATTTACTTACTTTTTATAAGCTTTTTTTAAAATATAGAGGGGTAAGTAGATTGATGTAATGGTAACCACTCATTTTAACAAATTAAGCCATTTGAATTTTACTTTCTATTTAAATCATTCTTGGTCCACACGTAAACTCCAAGATAAATTTAGAAAATTAACTACAATTCAAAGATAGATGCCACTTATAGAAATATGAAAAGGTTTTGAAGGTCAAAAGTCTATGATATGAAGGCAAACTTCGGTTCAACTAATATCCAAAATTCCAGAAAACCTAGATATAATTTTCTAGAATGATATGGCCATTAGAGTCTGTAGAATACTTATATATAATAAAGTTTCAATTGTTAAATGAATTTCATACTGTGTTCAAGGAAGCCCACTTTAGAAAGCATCTACTTGAATAAGATATGTCTGAGAGGTTATTCCAGAGTGAAGATGATGTCATATTCATCTATTTTAATCTGTCAGTCTCACATCTATCATCCCTAGGCACACATGAGCATCTGTTTCTTATTTGGGATTTGATTCTTATATTTTAAGTTAGTTAAGCTGCTGAACATGCACTTCTTTGGAGTCTCATTAATTTTAACTACCATTTGTTGACTTAAGGAAGATTGTTATAGTTCAGAGGTTACAAGTAGAAACAATCATCAAATCAAATGCAGTGGTGCAAGCCTTGTGTGTCTAGGGTTTTGCTGGACTTGTTACTCTCTAGTTGGAATCAATTACCTGCCTGTCTTAAAAAAAACTGTCTAGAAGGACTTCTGTGTTCCACTTGAATAAATACCTTCATATTAAATAGAGCAAAAAATAAGCCTGCCATATGTGTTTTAAATTCATCTCCTACATTACCCTCTCAGGAAACTAGGGTTTATACAAAGATACATAGAATTATGTTGCTGTTACTAATCCTCTTAATGTGTTTATTTAATATTAAAATATTGTTTTTACAGTAAAATCAGCTATGGAATGACCACACCAAAGTTTTCTGTGACATTATCCATGGATTATCCTGTGCTATCATATAGAAAAAGAGTCAGGAGACAATTTAATTATAATTTATCTTTCTCCACTAGTTGCAGCTTGATAGATTTCTCAATATTTCATATTAATTCAAATATGTTTTTTCCAAGGATACTAATGTTTTGATCTGGAGATCATCCTGTCATTTCAAAATTTAAATAATTTTTTATTAACCTTGAATAAGCCTTTCCTGGAACCTTTACAGACCTCTTAGTAGTGTCCATAATTAAGTCCATAGATATATATATAGAGAGATCTTATGCTTATAAACATAATTTGAAGATATAAAACTAGTTTTAAAAATAAACTTCTAAACTTTCTAACTCCTGAGTGTTTTTCTAGCAATGGTCCACAGCACACATGATTGTTAGGCTTTCTAAATCAAGATATATGTCTGGAATGTAATTTCTTTTCATTCTTCTATAGTTATCTTCTCTGACTAGTGCGAGCTATTACTCAACATTTTTAAATATTGTTTTGCATATTTTAAACTGTTGCTTTCAGCAATTTCGCTGACTATAGGATCAATTTTATATTTAATTCTTGATAGATTATATAGTCAAAAACTAATATGGAGGTATTATCTATATTTAACTTCAAATCCAAAAAATAAGAAGTATGCACATTTTCAATTTCATATACATTGGTTTGGTAAAAAGTAAAATCATTTTTGCCTGCCTAAACGATAGGTATAAATTCATAAAAAATGTTATGCTTATATCTTTTAAGAAAAAATTTTTCCATAATGATGGGGACATGAGTATTGGTTAAGTTTCCAAGGAGATGTTAAATTATATGTAAAAAGTGAGTGAGTTTCTTGGACAATTGGTGGTTTTCTACACATCATTTGCTCCTTTTAGCTCTGTATAATTTTGTGATTATTCAAAGGCTAAAATATTTAGTTTTATCTTTTCTTTCTTCTTTCCTCTGTCTAAAATTTTCTTTTCTTTCTAAATTACTATAAGTAATCAGGGTTGCATTTGGACCACTTCTTTGTCCATTGCATTAAATAATATTCTTTATAGAATTTATTGTTTGTTTGCTCTCTGTGTGTGTGTTTGTGTGTGTGTGTATGTGTGTTATAAAGTAACCAGAAAAGAGGGAAACAGAGAAAGATACAGAGACTAGGAACCAAATTCACATTGCAAAGGTTCTAAAATCGCCAAAGTAACAGTTCAGGGCCAAGTTTAGGCTTTGTAAGGGAAGTTTTTGTAAGCATTATTTCCTGCTGGGAAAGCTCATCATTAATCATCAAGCACTTGGTTAATTCCCACCCATATTGTAGAGTGTAATATTCATAAAGCAATTCCTAACAATTGTTAATGTTTAAAAATAAAACACCTCAGAAACATTCAAAATAACATTTGATCAGATATCTGGGCACTGCAAATTAGTCATGTGGAATCATATAATTAATCATTGCCACTGAGTTTACAGTTATTTAAGTGAAATTTGATGATATTTAAATAATCATGGTGTTGAACATTCATAGAGAATGAGCTAAGGACTTAATTGCTGATTTTAGATAACTGAGTTATAATTATTATTAAATGGCTTAAAGCTATTATTGTGCTTATAAGAATCTTAATGGCCCCACCTTAAAAATTTTATCTTGAGTAATGATAACCAATATATTAAAATAATGACTGAAAATGCATTCAAAATAGTAAGCAAATACTTTGCTATATGGTGTAATCATTGTTGACTGACCACATGTATGGTAGGAAGGCTGTTAGTTCATTCCTGCCTGCTCAGCTTCCCTAATAATCACTCAGAAACTATATTATTTGCAATACTGTTTGGCCAATAGCTTAAATGTATTTCTGGCTTACTCTTTTATCCTAAACTAGCCCATCTCCATTAATTTGTGTATTGCTATGTGACTGCTCTTACCGGGTAAAATTCCATCCAATATTTCTCTCTGGCAGGGCTACATGGCTTCTCTCTGATTCTGCCTTCTTTCTCCCAGCATTCAATTTAATATTCCCTGCCTAACTCTATTCTGCCCTATCACAAGCCAAAGCAGCTTGTTTATTCATTAACCAATAAAAGCAATGTATATTCAGAAGGACTTGCCACATCATCTCCTCTTTTCTGTATAAATAAAAAGGAAGGCTTTAACTTTAAAATGGTAAAATTACATAAAAGAGTTATCAAACAATAATTATAGTTACAATATTTATATATACTTTATCTTTTATCATAACTAAGGAAAACTATAATTATATATTTATTCTTCAACTCCATTAAAGACACCAGAAGAATATAATATGCATGTATGCATATGCTTATAGTTTTTAAATTTTCCTCATATTAAGTATAAATAAAGTCAGTAAATCAAGATACCTTTTTCCTTTTTCTCTTCTCTGTTCTTCTGCCATCTCGACTATCCCACTCCCTAAGGTTCTAGACAACCATCCCCATCTGCCCTCCTCTTCTCCTTCTAACATCCCTTCTCCTTCCACCTCTTTTGCTAGGTGATCTTCTCTATTTTGACTTTCTAGGTGGATTGATACATGTTTTCCTTAGAGTTCACCTTATTAACTACCTTCCCTAGGATCATGAATTATAGGCTCAATATCCTTTGTTTATAGCTAGTATCCACTTATGAGTGAGTGCATACCATTTTCATCTTTTTGGGTGTGGGTTACCTGAGTCAGGATGGTATTTTCTAGTTCCATCCATTTACGTGCAATATTCCAGATGTCAATGTTTTTTTTTTTTTTTTTTACCACTGAGTAGTGCTCTAATGTGTAAAATGTGTAAATGTGCCACATTTTCTTTATTCATTCTTCGGTTGATGGGCATCTAGGTTGTTTTCAGGTTCTATTACAAATAATGCTGCTATAAACATAGTTGAACACAGTCAAGATGGAGGGCAGAAATGAGAGCAAGGAAAGAGAAATCTTGATTGAGTGAGCCATTATGGGATTATCAAGAAACTTGGCTCTAGAAAATTTCCCAGGAATCTACAAGAATGACGCCAGCTAAGACCCTAAGCAATAGAGGAGAGGGTGCCTGAACTGGTGTTGAAGGAGGCCATTTGATGATTCCCAGCAGCTTGGTGGTAGCTCAGACCTGAAATAATAACACAGAATCCATATTATTTAAATCAGTGCCTGGCCCATTAACTCTAGCTTCTTATGTGCTAACTCTTACATCTAATTTAACTCATCTCCATTAATCTGTGCATCACCATGAGGTCATGGCCTACCACCAAAGTTTCAGCATGTCTGTCTCCAGCAGCGTCTCCATAGCTTCCCCCTGACTCTACCTCTTTTCTCCCAGCATTCAATTTAGTTTTTCTCAGCGATCTCTGTTCCCCTTTAGATCTGCTATAGGCCCAAAGAAGTTCCTTTATTAACCAATAGTATTCACAGTATACAGAAGGGAATCCCACATCACTGGTTCAATACTGTGGAGAGGGATAGCATCAGTTTGACAAAATTATCTGAAAGAATTTGTGCTGTTGAATCTAACTGTCAGAATCTGTTGAAAAGTTATATGCCCAAGGATGAGACATTATCTTTGCTGAACAAATTGGAATCTTCAGTGAGAATATTAGAAGAGAACATTAGACAGAAGATTTAGACTTTAAAAAAGGCAATAGTAAAAAGATTTCAAAAGATTGAGGAATTCATTGAAATTGATGAGCAGATACAGAAGATACAAGGATAAGATTTAGCCTCATCAGTATGTGCCAGACCCCAGGATGACTTACACAGAGTTTCAACGGCATATCCAGTAATTTCCTCAGAAAGACCATCTAGCACAAAGTACCCTAAGGTAGTTAAAGAATATGCAAGGAAATCAAGAGGTATGAGTGATCTAAAAGAAATAAAAACACATAATAGTTTCTTATGGGCTACATTCACCATTTGTAAGGGTAATGGTGAAAATGTGGTCTTCAAGCACATTTTTGGCTACATGATTGGCTACAATTAATCTCAGCAGTCCAAGAAAATGGACCTCAGTTTCTTTGGAAGTGTTATTTGAGAGAAGAGGCAAAAAATTTTAGAGCAACAGGGGAAAACAATAGGATCTGAGACTTCCAAAGATCAAATTCTTGGCGAGGGTCATTACTCTGATCCTCAGGAACAGGTTTGCTATGATGATCACACCTTGTCCCTATGTAGCACAGCAGCTTTAAATGCTTGGGACATGATTCAGGAACCAATAAAGAGGACTGAGTCTAATATTAGGGTTAAACAGGGCCAGAGAGAACCCTTTACTATCTTCTTACAAAGATTAACTAAGGCTATACAATTAGGAGTGATAGACCCTGAAGCTAGACATGTACTAATTAAATCCATGGCTTTTGAAAATGCCAGCTTAGAGTATAAGAAGATCCTTGGGCCTTTACAGATTAGATCAGCTTCCATAGATGAATGGATCTTACATACAATGAATGTTGAAACATTTGACTATAGTCTTAAAGCTTGGATAGGAGAAGCGATTCTCAATGATATGAGAAGACACCAAATGCCAAATGTTTTAAGTATGGAAGAATAGAACATCTAAAAAGGGACTGTAGAGAAGGAATTCTTATGAATAATGTCTCTGCTAGAAATGGTAAGAATAGGAGTACTCAGCCTTCTGGTATATGTAGGTGTGGAAAAGGCCGACATTGGATTAATTAAAGTAGGTCAACAACAAACAGACATGGCAATCTGATACCACTAGGAAACTCCTTGGGGGGCCTCTCACAGGCCCCAATGTCAAACAAGGCCCAGTCATGTCTCATAGGGTTAGCAGACACCTGACTCTAGAGAAAGACCCAGGAATCCACAATGATGACCCCAGATAAGATTCCAATCAAGTGAAAAAAGGGGGCCCAATCTTGACTTGCCCTGTAGTAAGACTGGATAGTATCTTAAATATCACCATAGAACCTTCATCCAGCAACTGATGGAGAAGAGGCAAAAACCCACATCAGAGCACTGGGTTGAGCTCTCAAAGTCCAGCTGAAGAGTGGGAAGAATGAGAATATGAGCAAAGAGGTCAAGACCATGATGGGTGCACCCACTGAAACTGTCTATCTAACCTAATGAAAGCTCACCAACACCAGCCACACTGGGAAAGAAGAAACTAGTTCCTGTGAATGTGGTTGACAGTTGCATGGCTGAGTCAGACTGAGGGGCTACTAGCAATATCACCAGGATTTATCCCTAGTGCTTGCACTGGCTTTTGAGGAACCTATTTTCTTTGGATGGATACCTTGCTCAGCCTAGATATAGCAGGGATGGCCTTGGACCTTCCACAAAACAATGTGCCTTACCCTCTCTGAGGAGGATGGGGTGGGATTGGGTGTATGTGGAAAGAATGTGAGGAGTGAGGGAGTGGGAACATGGATTGGTATATATAATGAAAAAAGTTTTTCTTTTAAAAAATAAATTAATAACCAGTCAAGACAAGCTTTTTAAGGAATAAAACATTTTAATCAGTATTATAAAGACTTTGTCTTCCCCTTTCCACTAGCAGCAGAGATCTGCAAGTTTGTTCAGCCTTTCACTAAAATGTTATTCCTCAGAAGAACTTCTTTAGACTCTAAGATGTCTAATCAAAACCATGCACTATGAATTTGGAAGTTATCCAAGTACAGATGGTGAGAAGGCATTTAAGCCTAAGAAGTAGCATTCTCAAAGGCTCTGAGGTATGAGACAGCATGACCTGACCAAAGCAATACCATTATTCATCCTGTCACTATTTAAAAGGAAGAAATGGCTTTATCTTTGCGTAAGAGGTAATGACTGTGCAACTTACATCCAAAAATATAATTGGCATTGAGTATCAGGTAAGATGAAAGTACTAGTCAAGCTGTTATTATTCTTATTATCGGAGAAACATGTAAGTTAAAAGCAAGTTAGAATTCATATACACTTCATTTTTCCCCCCTGGAAAAATAATCAGACTACAGGAATATGCACATGTCTTTTTACTTGTTTGTTTTGGCTAGTATGTGTTTACATATGTATGAGGGTATGTGTTCATATGTGTCAGTATATGTGTGAGTAGGGATAACATGTGTGTGTATGTGTACAAGGGTATTTCTGTATGATTTTGTTTGTATTGTGTATGTGTTTGCTAGAGTGTGTGAGAGTGTGGCTGAATGTGTATGTGTGTGGCTATGTATGTGTGTGTTTGTATGTGTCTTTATATCTGTGTGTGTTAGTGTGTATGTTTGTATATGTATATATGTATGTGTTTTTGAAATGATATTCCAAGGCATCCATGAAATAATGTTTTTTTAAGTTTTGTTTTGGTAAAAATGATGTTTGATATGGTGAATATCACATGAGTAATTGAGAATCATTGTTCTTTGGACTAAATAAATGTTTATCTTTGAGACATTATCAAACATTTGTCTTCTTTATGGGAACATAAAAGATGTTTTGTTAATTAATATTGTTGCTACAAATATTTTCTTGTTTTGTCCTTTTATGATTTATTTATCTTTTATTTTATGTACATTGGTGTGAAGGTGTCAGATCCCCTGGAACTGGATTTTCATACAATTGTGAGCTGCCTTGTGGGTGCTGGGAATTGAACCCGGGTCCTCTGGAAGAACAGTCAGTGCTCTTAACCACTGAGCCATTTCGCCAGCCCCCAAATATTTTCTTTTTAATTCCCAGTGTTTCTCAACTGATAGTTATCTATACTCTTAATTGTTTTTACAATGAGTTTGACTTTAAATGATACAAAGCTTAACGATTAGGGAGTAAAGGTATAAACACAATGAGATGTGTGTGTGTGCGTGTGTGTGTGTGTGTGTTAATGATACTCTCTTTTATCTTTGGATGCTGAGGTCTTGTGGACCTTGATAATCTTTTTCTATTCTTTGGCTGTCAAAATGCTAAAATTCACATCTGTGGTTAATTCTGACAGAAAAAATGGCTGCCTGAAGGAGTGCTCTCTAGAATGTGACTTGAAACTTATTGCATCTAGGAGAGAAAGTTTATACAACTGATAGCAGTAATTGTCATGAATAGTTTAAATACAATATGATTATTTTGCATAATCCTAATGTTTACTTCAGGAGAGGAAGACGATAAAATAACATGAGCTCACCTTCTCCCAACAAGAGTAAGTGCTAAACAGTGTATAGTTCTAATTACTCAACATTTTTAAATCTTTTTTTTTTGAATTTTCGAGATAGGGTTTCTCCATAGCTCTTGGTTCCTGTCCTGGAACTAGCTCTTGTAGACCATGCTGGCCTCTAACTCACAGAGATCCGCCTGCCTCTGCCTCCCGAGTGCTGGGATTAAAGGCGTGCACCACCACCACCTGGCTTTAAATCTTTTTTTAATGGTAACTCAGAATAAATACTCTGTCCATTTTTCCACTGAAGGCCCATATGTATATAAAAGTACATTAGATGTGTTTAGTAAATGATGGTATAGAACCAGACAGTGTAAGAACATTTTTTTTTGCCAGTAAATATAGGGCCTGTAAGGCAATAGTGATTAACATTTACTGTTTCATGTAAACCAACCAGACTGAGACGGAGGCACAGCACCCAATGACAAACTTTGAGTCACAGGTGTATTGTCAGCACACTTGGCAAGAAAAGAATTGTCATGCTTTTTTTAGGTGTTGTGTGCATCAACTTTGATTGGACATCTGTGACCCTAACCTTGTGCATAGCTGTAAAGTCTTAAGCTTATGATCTATTTACAAAAAGTGCTTAGTCTAATTTGAACTTGCTCTGAGGTAAAAGTCAGCTAATTATGCACGGTTAGTATGAGCGAAAAGAACAAAGCAGGTTTTTAAGTGTTTGCCGTCCTCTTGGGACAATAGATCTAGTTATGAAGCATGTCTTAGTCTATTTTCTATATATCAAAATTATACAGATAATTGAAAAGTCATCTTTCTGACCATTCACAGATATATGTGTGCCCAGTAGATGGAATATTTTCACGAGATAAACACACAAGCAATGAGAAAACACCCAATTCTATTCTAAGGGAAGAAACTAGAAATATAGACAACTGGTTTCCAGAATACTGTAAGTCTTGCTAGACAGGAATATCTCCATCAGAATCTGGTGGGTTAATACCCCAATTACTAAATATCTTATGCTGTATACTTCCATACTCCTCAATAATCTTCAGTTCTGTGGTTCATCTCTCTTTGCTACAATGTATTTATAAGGAGCAGATTTTCAGTGTATTGTAAACAATCAAAATGTGAACTACACCTGAGGAAATAAAACTACCAATACATATCTATGGCTAAAAGGAGTGACCTCTCTGTCTTTTCTAATGCCAGTTCAACCCCAGTTCAGGCTTACCCTTTCTAATACAAAGAAAACTAAGAATAAAGCCCTCCTCTGGACAATACTCAATCACTTCTAAGCCCTACAACCTTGTACAGACTCTGAAATGGACACTATTAGCTCTATACCTGTAATATCTCATTTCTACAACACATTTACTGAGAAACCCCATAGTAAATGTTCTTGTTGGGCATCACACTAAGTTGTCAAATCACATAAGAAGCCCTGCTTTCCTTCTCTGGAGCAACTATTGTTCAGGGGTTGTTATCGGTTCACAGTGGTGTTGGGTACTGATGGGAATTTGATTGATTACTCAAAAAAGAAGGGGAAAGTTAATAAAAACAAGAGATGGAAAAAAGAAGAATGGTGGGGAAAAAAGGAAAGAAAGGTGGCAGGGAGAGAGAGAGAGATTGAGTATTCACAGACTTTGAAGTACAGATAAATCACTTTTCAGATTATTCAGACATTAACATCCATTGATTCTTTAATATTCATTATTACACATCATAGGCTGTAACTTTTGGTATAATGTAGTTCCATAGACAAACCTTGAAACATTTCTTCCTCATTTAGAGCAAAGAATGTTCTGCAAGCCAGCCAAAAGAGGCATATTTTATTTTTAGAGATCTTTTCTAACACCAATGATCTTATACTAAGACAAATAATTCTAAGAATTTTATGAATTTGTGAAACACACATTGATCAGAAACAATAAAATGAAAAATAAACATAATATCCAAATCCAAATATATGCTATACATTTTTATGGATTATATAAGAAATTACCATTTAGGAAATTGTCTTATATGACAAAATATTAGAACTCTCACCTTAAATTTATATGTATATATATATATGTGTGTGTGTGTGTGTGTGTATGTATGTTATTATTTCTCAGTAAATCATTTTAGAAATATAGGTTGCTAAATCATGATAATGTTTGCATAAACCACCCCACTATTATTTTTGCCTTGGAGACAAAATGGAGATAGAAAGTCTTGTGTGGAATGTTCACAATTTCCATTTTTACTTCCTAAGAAATCTGAGTCAGTGTGTGAATTTTAGTGAAGATAAAGGACCTTGAGATCCTTCTGCTTCCTTGCTTTGTCCGGTGATGAGATCACGAGGTCAGATCCCTGCCACCTCAGATAAAAGTTGATGTAAATCCCTAATGAAATTATATCACCTGTAATTTTCATCAAGGATAGTCTAGTGAATCAGCCCCTTTCATATTTATATTAAAAGGTGAAATGTACAATGTGTTTCTCTTTGGAAGACCAGCATATATTTTTAGAGAAAGTACTTGGTCTCCCTGTTAACTCATACATAACTTTGGGGCTAGCAAAGTTAAGAGACAGGAATGCCAGTTGGATTTCTCTGTTCTTCTTGTAAAAGGTGAACATTGTGTGGGTGCGTTTGTGAATTTCATGATTTTTCAGATGCATCTTATTCTTAAGATAACCACAAAGAGCCGAACGGTGGTGGTGTATGCCTTTAATCCCAGCACTTGGGAGGCAGAGGCATACTCAGGCCTATTTCTGTGAGTGTGTGGTCAGGCTGGTCTACCAGAGCTAGTTCCAGGACAGGCTCCAAAGCTACACAGAGAAACCCTGTCTTAAACAACAAACAAACAAACCAGCCCAAAAGAAACAAACACAAAAAGACAAACATAAAGGGCTGCAGAGCTAGCAAGACACTTGCTGCTCTTGCAGAGAACCTTTGTTCTGTTCTAGACACCTACATACTGCATCACAAACTTCCTGGAACTTTAGTTGCCATAAATATGGCATCTTCTCTGACCATCATAGACATCTTAATGTGTGTGGTACACAAAACTTCATGAGAACACACATAGAATCATATAAATTATAATGTATATTATTTTTTAAGTTTTAAGTTTATAATATAGTTAGTTCACAAAATATTCTTTTTTAAAGAAGAAAACAACAGAAGAAATATGTTTCTAATAACATCTATGTGTTCCTACTAATCTGCTATCAGTTTTTGCATAGGTAATGCATTTCATTATAAAGGCATTGAATCTATACAGAATTCAAATATGAAAGCATAAGACTTAAGCTTATGCCTTGTAATCAATCAAGAACATGAGGGTAAGTGTGAATTACTAAAAGAAAAAACATATAGTTAAACATTAAGTAAAATAATATTTATTTATGAGACATTTTGGGCTATCTTGACATTTTCTAGATTTCACCATTTTTGTATCATTTTCCAATTTTTCTTTTTTTTACTACTTATGAATAAGGGTTCACATGTTTTTGCTATGTTTTAAAAGGTCTTAAGCCAATTGTGAGCATGCATGCCTTTAATCCCAGCAAAACAGGGGCAGAAGGAGGGAGATATCTCTAAGTTTTTAGTGAGTCTGGTCTACACGGTGAGTTCTAGGACAGCCAGGGTTACAGAAAGAGACTGTCTAAAAATACCAGAAAGAGAATTTATATCTTTAGTAAAGCACATTAACCATTAATCAAAAAACAGTACAGCTAACTATTGTTTATCTCTGTGAACTTTGGGAAGTAAAATGTGATAATGTGGTAGATCTAGTTTGTTCATTAATGAATAGCTTCGATACTATATAGCATTATTAAACAGATTAAAAACTGAACATCTATCATCAGCTATGTTTAGGAGAACATAAAAGTGCATATTGATGTTTGAGACTATGTATTCCTTGAAAATTTAAAACACATTAGGCACTTGAGAGGTTTGCAAGAGTGATGTAGATTTAGTGGTCATTGACTAGGCTCATTTATATGTCAACTTTCCTTGAATTAGGCTCACCTGAGAGAAGGGAACCTTAATTGAGAAAGTGTCTCTATAAGGCTATAGGCAGACAAGCCTATAGCTCATTTTTTTAAATGAATGATTATTGGAGGAAGGCCCAGCTTATTTTGGGTGCATAAGCATCTGAGCTTTTTGTCCTGGCTTATGTAAGAAAACAAGCTGAGCAAATCACAAGGAGTAAGCTAAAAAGAACTGCTGGTCCATGGTTTCTGTATCATCTCCTGCTCCCTGGTTCCTTCCCTGTTTGGGTTCCTGCCCTCATTGTCTTTGATGGTGAGCTTTGATATGGAAATGTAAATTTAATAAACTCTTTCCTCCCCATGTTGATTTTGATCAACAAGGAAAACCCTGACTTCGATGTCATATATGGCGTTCACAAAGCCACATAACACAATTAAGAAAAAGAGAGTAACATAACAACAGATAATATAATAAGTGACTACACTTGCTGAATTTTTTTACTTATGTATAGATATATTATAGTTCTTCCTTTTACATTTAATTTAGGCCTAGATAGAAAAGGATATCTTATTTTGCAAACAATTTTATAATTTAATAATTTAATTCCATTAAATTAATAAAAGATAAATTCCAAAAAATTTAAGTAAATATATATTCTTTCTTATATATCTAATCAATTCAAGTTTAGAATTCTAATTTACATAGACGACTAATGAAATTGGATTATATAAGCTATGAATGTTTGAATTCTTTATCACATACCATCCAAATACAGAATTTAGTAGTCTAACTATATATAGAAATGCAATTGATATTTAATGTGTGTGTTGTTGTTGTAAGTGTATGTCATGTGTATGTTGGTGCCATGTAAGACAGAAGAGGATATCAGATCCTTTAGTGTTATAAGTGGTTGTAGCTGTCAGATGTGGGTACCGGCAATTGAATTCATGTTTTCTGGAAAGGGTAAGTGTTTTTTCATACTAAACCATTACTCCAGTTCTGACAAAAATTTCTTTAATTGCAATGTTTTTTTCAAAGTGTATTGCTACATAATTTTCTCTTTTGATACATTCTGGAAATGTAAAAGTATATGCATAGTACATATCATTATACTTTATATGATGATCCTATATTATATATGATGACAATATATTATTATATTATATATTTAATTTATAGAACAATACTTAGTGTCCTCAAAATGATAAGTTGTGACTAGACATTTTAGTTAGATAATGTTTATAAATGTCTAATAAAATTTATACATACATGAATTGTTTAAAAGGCTAACAATTATTTCTTTTGAAAAAGTTGATATTGTAAAGTTACCTTCATTTTATGAAGACTAGAGGAAGACGTGTACATATAAAAATATGCGAAAGGTTAGATTAAATTGTCCTTTTTAGGAGGAATTTTCTATACAGTTATGTACTTTTTTATTACAAGTTTGATCCTCTAGGCACAGTTTCCAAGGTTTATATTGTTTCCAATTAAAACTCAGGCAAAACAAGTAATAATTTCAAGTCCATATGGAATGCTAAACAATCTGTAAATTATTAAGTCTGAATCAAGAGTGTATTACACTGCATAAACTAAACATAATAAGGTAGATAATTTAGAAAAAAATATTTTTTAATATTTTTATGAACATATGAAACAAAAGTTTCATAATAATTTCATAGCAAAAACTACCTAGTGAAGACATAAAACACTAATTACTGTTGCAGAGCATAGAAATGAAACAATATTTGTCAGAATTTTTATTAAGAACCTACTGTCAACAATTCATTTCTTTTTTCTCTTTATCTATGGCAGCGATCTTCCCAGGGGTTTTCCTGTCTGTGCAGCATAAGCTGATGACAGGAGGACGAACATGTTCTAATTAGAAGATTTTCCCTCTATGACTGTCCTTCAAGTGTCTTTCAGTATTTATAACCAGCCCCAATTTTCTCCCAACCGTTATATGCATGTATCTGTCCATGGTTTCCTTATGTCTTAATGTATATCACTATGCATGAAAGGAACTCAAGTACACACGTTTATAGCTTATTTTTTTTAACACAGATAAATGACAAGTTTGAAAAGAGTTGTAAAAATATTCTCCAGTAAATCATAAATTAATTCTATCTTTTTCACTTTGTAATTTCATACAAATTGCGCTTATCACTTAGAACTAAATTCATAGCTTAGATGTTTATTGACCATTCTGGGCAGAGATATGCACCAGGCTTTGTCTTTTGGGCCACCAATCAGCTCCTAAATTATGACACAGTGACCTCTTAAAAGTTTTGAATGCTTGGCCTTAGCTTAGCTCTTTGCTGACTAGCTCTTTTAACTTGAATTAGCCTGCTTCTCTTTATCTACCATTTGCCTCAGGGATTTTTAATTTCTTTTCTTATGTATATCTTACTTATGTTCACTGTTTCTCCTGGCAGGCTGCCTCGTGTTGTCTGGTTTCCAGCCCCAGGTGTTCCACTTGTTCTTTTCTTCCTCTCCTCTTGTTCCTCTTCTTAAATGTTTCCTTCTATTTATACTCTCTGCCTGCCAGCCTTGCCTATCTCTCTTTGGCTATTTGTTGACCACTTATCTTTTTAATAAGACTAATCAGGTATCTTAGGCAGATAGGTCAAAGGACTTTTCATTATTAAACAAATTCAATGCTAACAAATGCAACACATCTTTACACAACTAAGCTAATATTCCACAGTAAAACAAATGCAACACATTTTTACATAATTAAACTATCCTTCCACAACATAGATATCATTCCTTTATTAAATTCTTAATGTGGACCAGAAACAGGGCTATATAATCTACTATGTCAGACATATACTAAATACCTTCTACGAATCAAGTAGAAACAAGCACACACATCATATAAGTAACAAATAATGGAACTGGAACTTAAACTTAAGGGTCTTCATATTTTAATCTTTATTAAATCCTCAAACCTGGGTTTGTGCAAGCTTAGGTGGAAATGAATGTTCTCAAGGAAGATACTGTCTTTGGGTTGTGACTGTGGATATTAATTTCATTCAATGTTTCTAAGTCAGGAAATCTTTAAATCTAGGAAGCTAATGAAAAATGGAAAGAAACTCTGACTTATTTTTACTTTTTCTTATGATGCTGAAAGGAGTCTAACATCATGCATAGGTTATTACTAATGCAAAAATCTTCTATTATACAGAAATCAGCTTCCACAGATTACTATGTTAAGAAAAAGGTCAAATACATGTTTAAGGTAATGTAAGATTAAACGCTGGATTCCACACTAAATTAAGAGGACAAGACTTTTAATAGATTGGTTGGCCCACTGACCACATCCAAGTATTTGAAATATGTGATGGCTGGTGTTATTTTTTTTTTGTGTGTTTCATATAATATATGATAAGGAAGACTTAGATTATATTTACATTGCTTTATTGATGTTCAGTGCCACATAACCAAGAATTATGAGTCATTGTGGACAGGAGTCAGAATTAACATCTGATATTGGGATTAGAAAAGGGAAAGATACCCTGAATTAAAAAAAAATCAACAAAGAATTCAAAAATACAGATATGTGATAAAACTTGAAAACAAGATATAATACTTACATAGCTGCATATATTCTTATATGTACATAGATAAGCAACCTTAATATGCTTCCTTCTACAATGTAGGAACATTGTTATGTGTATTTGGGGACTGGGCATAAGTATATGATCAAGTATACATTGTAGGCTATTTTATACAATAGGTTAAAAGTAGACTATTATTATGCAATAAATTAAAGAAAATTCAGAATCTGAAACAAATATGACACATACAGGATGTAAAAATACTGCTGGGTAGTGATGGCGCACGCCTTTAATACCAATACTTGGGAGCCAGAGTCAGGTGGATCTCTGTGAGTTTGAAGCCAGCCTGATCTACAAGAGCTAGTTCCAGGACAGGCTCCATAGCTACAGAGAAACCCAGTCTCAAAAAGCAGAAACAAACAAACAACGAAAAGGAAATAAAAACATCACTGCTCCTGCAGTCAGAGACCATCACAGCAACAGGTTATAAGTGGGCATCATGATAAACAGAACTAGCCATGTCCATGTAATATTGCAAAGAATAAAATGTGATAAATGCAGGTGCTAAGTTCCTTAAAAAATGTTCCCTAAACTCTTAAATAAAAGGGCTCTTCTCATTTAAAAAAATCAAACTAGCTAGTCTGGCAAAGATTAATGGACTGAAGAGAAAAGTTTCAAATGATTAAAAACACACAAAACTAAAGAAAACCTAAAAGTCGTAAGGTTTTAAAAAGTAAGTAATAAATTGAAATATACATTTATTTCATAATAGGTTTATTAGGAGGGAAGAAAGTGGTCACCCCCACCACAACTTAACAGAAACCATACATACTAGACTAGTTAAAGACATTCACTAGGGCTGAAGAAGGGCCGGAGTCAGCAGGTTCAATATGCTTGTCTAACCCAAGAATGGTCTGTGAAGTATAACAGAAATCTTGATACATCTTGAAAAAAATTGAATCATTTTTTAGTGAACATATTGCCTACTCTTAAAGTTAGATGAAAGTAAGCTCATCACTGTAATCTTGGTAGAAAGGTGGATACTTTTGTCATTTCTGGAAAACAGTCATGTCAACATCATTTACTGAGATAAATATGAGTATATATTTATATAAATCTGTTTCTAAATGGAGAAGGCAGAGAAAATTTTAGATTCCAATTTGTTGGGGTTTTTTCCGTTTATTTATTTATTAAAGATTTCTGTCTCTTCCCCGCCACCGCCTCCCTTTCCCTCCCCCTCCCCCATTCAAGTCCTCCTCCCTCCTCAGCCCAAAGAGCTATCAGGGTTCCCTGCCCTGTGGGAAGTCCAAGGACCACCCACCTCCATCCAATTTGTTGGCTTTTAAGAAATTCTACAGTAGGTGATAAAAACAGATGGTATGTGTGATATCTTTATTTCAGCAAAATGAGTAACAAACAAAAACACATGTCTAGCGCGTGAGAATGCAGATTACATAGAAAGTCATTCACACAGATATGCTTAACATCATAAATATGAGTTACATTTAGCCTAAAATAAGGAATGTTGTGGATGAATGCTTGCCTAACTTCGACATTAGTCTTTTTTTAACTTGATTTTATGTATTCAAGTACTAAAACAATTTATCTACCTATCAAAAATTTCTACATGCGGTAATCAGATACCCTACAAAGTTTTGTGTTTTCTATTTTGATTTTGGGTTTTTATTGCAATTTTTCAGCCTAAATATCATCAATTTCAAATTTAGAAAAAAAGAATTTTTATTTAATTGGATAAAAACAAACTGTTCATAATATTCTTTTCTAGCTACATCTACCAAGAAACCTGATATAAGAGTATTGCATGAGCCCAGGAATTCAAGGAAAACATATTGAGTAGTAAAGTACTATATAAATACATGTAATTTGTCAAAGAAAAGCATTTAACTAGGCTTACAGTTTCAGATGCTTAGTTCATTGTTATCATGGCAGGGGACGTTGCAGCAGGCAGGCAAGCATGGTTCTGGAGGAGAATCTAAGGATTCTACCTCTGGATCCACAGGCAATAGGAAGAGACAGACTCTAGTACTGGTACTGTTTGGGCTTTTGAAAGCTCAAAGCTCATTGCCGATGATGCACTTTCTCCACCAAGGCCACTCTTCTTAATCCTTACAAGTGCTACCACATCCTAAGCAGTCAAATATATGACCTTATGCAGCCATTCTTATCCAAACTACAACAGTTATTGTAATTAAGAAGGAAATATCTACACCTAGAATAAGCTAACTCAGTGCATATTTTATGCGTGCTACGAGGCTTAGAATATTCATGAATATTGAATGCTAAAGCAACAATTGATTTTATTTCTTTTCTGTGTCTCCAATTAAGTATACAGATGATAAAATAATATTTTTTGAAATTGCTTCAACTTCAGCCTTAATGGGGGAAAAATACTTTGTTATACCTGCTATTTATTCTAATTTTCCATTTAGTCAAAAAACATATCTGAATATTCTATAAGTGCTTAAGAAATATTTTAATAAAATGGGGTTAACATATAGACAGAGATTCTAGTATGCCCCACTTTCAGAAATAGTAGGCCACAAAACAGATTTATTTTTAGACTTACAATTAAGTACTATGGACTTTGGGGATATGTTACAATTTTCTATTAGTTTCCCAGATAGTAGCAAGTATTTTATTTAGAGAACAATTCTTTGCCACTTTATTCCCCTTCTTTCCCTATTTTAACCACCCTGGCATAATTAAATAATAAAATGTTCAAGAGGAACAGGTAGTGATGCCATTGAACATACTGTTTTATAGACACTTATTCCAAATACTTTTTTTATACTCACAGAGAAGTGTAAGTTTAACCTATCCTCAAATAAGCTGTTTCCTCCAGAAAATGGAGATCCTTACAGATAATTGCCACTGGTAAATGCCAAAAAAACAATGGCCTGTGTTATATCTATATCCTACTAATAAATTTATAGCATAACCCTTTTTTATAATGCCCAGGACTATGGGGGATGGTAAAGAAATGTGATAAAAGATAGGACCAAGACATCTAGTTTTCTGGAAGATAGTAATTTCTAAGAAAAGAAAAGAAAAAATAATTTTTAAAAGAGATAAGAACTGGAGGGAGGGCTAAAAGAAGAAGGGAGTGGATGTAGGAGGAGTTGGGAGAAGTGATGGAAGTGAATGTGATCAGAGATCAATATTGCTTACATAAAACTTTCAAAGATAATAAAGATTCCATATTTTTTAAAGAAAGATCAGATAGCCATTTGATACTGCCTACATCATGAGTATCTAGTAGAAACTGTGATATATATATATATATATATATATATATATATATATATATATGCTGTATATATATACAGCTTATCCACAGGCTTTGTTGAACAGTGCCATGCATGCAGAAACACAAAGCACATGCAATCTGGATTCTGTATTTCATGTTTGTAATTTTTGTTTTGTCACACTCCAATTGAGAAGAGTTAAGTAGCTCTGCTTCATTTTGATATGTTCCATATTATACTGGAAATAAGTAAACTCACTGAATTTCAAATAACCGAAGGCTATCTTTCTGCATAATTTATGGCTATGGGTCTCTGCCCATGGGTCTTTGTTAGAAATGTAAAATTAATTAATAAAAGGGCATAATATGAAGATTCTGGAATATTAGTTTAACTAAATCCAAATTATACATGCTGTATTATATAGAGTGGTAGATGATAGGCAGAGATGTAGATATACTAAGATAAACAATATATCTGTATTATACATACAATTAGTGAATTATAAAACATTACATTTTAGTCTAAAATTAATAATATTATTATTTATTCTCTTGTAGGGTTACTTATGAAGTGTTCTCCCCAAAGGCCCATGTATTAAAAGTGTGGTCCAAGTTGGTTGATCCAATATACAAATGTGAGTGGCTTATGAGGTCTTTGACCTAATGAGTAGATTTATAGATTAATAACTAAATGGAATTTCAGGAAGTGCTAGAAAGTAAGGGGTTGTGTATAGTTGGAGAAGTATGGGTAGTGATTTGAACAATAAACTAATATGTTTGTACTGGTTACACTCTGCCTCTCTGCTTCACTGTTACCAAGAGATGGGTTCATTTTCGATGTCATAATATTTGTCTTGTGTCAGACTCAAAGCAATGAAGGAAGTCATGGACTGATATCTAAACCAAAACCCAGTTCTTCCTCTACTTAAGGACTTCGCATAATTTGTTACAATAGGCAAAGTTATTAACTCAGTTACACTCATGAACAATAATACTTATGCAATAATATAAATATATAACAATATAGCATATAACATACACATAAAATATGTAACTCTCTCTCTCTCTATATATATATATATATGTAAAATGTTTTTGTTCCCTATCTGATGATAGGAATCTAAATTATTTTAACATAATAGAAGATACATTTGATCAGTTTAATTTTTCACATGAACTCATTTACAAAAGAAAGTATTTTGCAATATCAATCACATATTCTTTCTTAATTCTACCTGGTATCTCACATGGCATCTTAGTTGAGTGCTAAGCTTCTTATTTTTATTGTGAGCATCTGAATATATTACCCAGTTAAATGTGGGCTCAGATCTATTTACTGTCAAAATCTGTAATATTTGTTAAGTAACTTTTACTACTATCATTGTTGTCACCACCATTAATGTTAACTCTATAATGTCTGAAGTACATTATGTAATATTAATTTAATGGACCTTCATAGTTTTAAAATAAATAAATAGGAGAAAATAAACATATTCCCTATAAAATATAAGGATATGGAAATATATGAATAACAATATCATTTTCAATAATGTGTTATATATAGTTATATATATATATCTTCTGAAAATTTTGCATATGGTAAATGAACATTTGTCCATTATATTGCATTTAGAATATTCCTCAAGTATGAATTGTTTCCATTGCCACATCATGAATTATTCCTTTTCCAATCACATTGTGGTTATGCATTTTATTCATCAGGCCTGAATTTAACAATTCTGAGTTTTATACCTGCTTATCTTTAACCAGTATTCAGGGAGATATTTTGACTGAATGTCTTAAAATATATGAACTTTATGTATCATTTCTTCTCTCTATTGGGCACTATATTTCCTTATTTACTCTTTCATGCTTTAGCACGTGAAAACTTCTGCTGGTCAATTAAAAGGTGACAGGAAGGCATTTTTGTTCTGTCTTTGAAATGCAGACAGAAAAAAAGGATTCATTAAAATAGAGAGTCTACTTATTTTCTAAATGCATCACATGTGCCTTTAACTACTAATGCTGCCAGAGATTTCCCAGGCTTTGTTTCTCCAGAGACTACACTGGACAGTGCAAAGAAGCTAATTAGAAGGTACATGTTCAAGCCTGTGTTCTTTTGTGAGCTGTGATTTGAGCCTCTTGCAAAGCTTAAGACTGAGCTTTTAAATTAGAAAGCTTAGTAGCCTAAGATAGATATTTTAACCAAGTGTTTTGGTAATGTATTGTTGTGCTTTGTTCTGCTTGCCTCTAAAATATTAGTAGGGACACTTATTCTCTAAAATTGAAATTAGGAAATCCACAGAGCACAGCCTGTAATATGATGCATCTTATAAAGAAAATCAGTAATTTAATTAAAAATAATTACAGGTGTGTTATGCCATCTGCATTGTAAATAAGTAAAATTTATTTAGTTGACATCACATATTTTTTGCTTAAACACATTTTGTTTTAAATTAGAGACCAAAAACCATTCTCGAATTTGGGCTCGCTTGGCACTCATGATGTTATACAGGTTCAAGATGCTCACACTCACAACAATGATCCCTCCTTAGCCTGACACATGGTGGATTAGAGGATGAGTCAAATACATTGCTGATACCTTTATGTTTCTAACATGATCTGTGTTCCTATAAAACATTTGCTTTATCTATGTAAGTAAATAATATTAGAATTACTCCCACAGAGTCCCATTCTGGGGATACCATGTAAAACAAATTTATACAAAAGTATAAGTATTCCAGATATTATACATTTTAATATTGGCCTGTAAAACTTTTGAGGAATAGAAAGGATGATTTTCAAATTGCTTGTCTAGAGTTTTCCAGGCTGTAAATGTTTGAAGTACTCTTAAGGATAGCCTCATCAGGAAAGATCTATGAGCTATACTAATTATAATATTCTCATAATCTTGGTTTTGTGCACAATATTTTCCAGAGACAATTAAAACTCAATTACATCTTAACTGTAATGGTAAAAATAAAAATGCTGTGGATCCCCAAGTGGCTCAGCAGGCCATGGGACCATGCCACAGGTCCCTGAGTAGGGGCAGGCAGTAGGCAGTGGGTGCCGAGAGTAGCCAATCCCAGGCAGGGACAGTGCATAGGACGCCACAGGTCTCTGAAGGCAGCTGGTTCCAGACAGCAAGAGACAGATGGATAGGCACACCATGCAAAATGAGGTTAGATATTTATTTAGTGGTTTATGGAGGGAGAAGGGAGAAGGGGAGAAGAACATAGAATCAGGGAAAAAGAGAAAGAGAGAGAGAAGGGAGAGACAGAAGCTGCCTCTTTGAGAGGGAGACAGAAAAAGAAAGAGAATCAGGCTACAAGCAGGAAGGAAGACCTGTCTGCCTTGGAGTTGGGGGAGGGAGTGGGCATGACTTGTCTCTTAAAAAGACAGAACAGTGCCGGGTGGTGGTGGCGCACGCCTTTAATCCCAGCACTTGGGAGGCAGAGTCAGGCGGATCTTTGTGAGTTCGAGACCAGCCCGGTCTACAGAGCTAGTTCCAGGACAGGCTCCAAAACCACAGAGAAACCCTGTCTCGAAAAAAAAAAAAAAAAGACAGAACAGACCATTATATTCCTATCTCTTTTTTTATAATATAAAGGCAAAAGGTTAGGCAACACAGGTTAAAAAAATTGGGGCAATGGATTCTCAAGACTGCTTCCTGCTTATTTATGGGTGTCATCTTTGGGGAGGAACCTGAGAAAGCTGGGTAACGGTGACATCCTGGTATATCTGTTCTGTTTGTTTCTGTGCAGTGATTGTGGTATGGAAATGTCTGATGTCTCTTACACCTGTTTATAGTATTGGCAGAACAGAGGACAAGGAAAAGACTTTTTGGGATCAGAGGGTTGAGAGGGGTATATCTGACCTGCTTAAAGTGGATCCTTCAATTCAACTTCCTGGAACACACAAGAATTCTTTGGGTTTGTGAAAACAAGTTTTAGACATATAAATGAGAGTGATTATGGTAGATAAAATGCTGAGAGAAATATGGATAGAAAAGGGAAGGCTCAGAGAAAAGCAAAAACCCTGTGGGAATTAGTTTGTCCAAGAATATGGATACTTTGTGACAGTTTCTTGATAACCTAAGAAAGTTGAATTTAAAGATTAAGACTGCTGAGGGTGGTAGCACACCTTTATTCCCAATACTTTGTTCTAAGTTGTGAACTTCGGAGTTCCAGAAGAGTAAGGGATAAACAGAGACCCAGTAAAAAGAAAGAAAGAGAGAGATGGAAAGAGAGAGAGAGAGAGTTAGGGGGAAGAAATGAGGAAAGACTGATATTTTATATTGAGAAAATTTTAAGACAGCACAGTATACAGATCATTGTTAAAGAATCAGAAGGACGGATAACATGAGCAAGAATGTCAGGACCACGAGGGGTGCACCCTCTCACTGAGACGGTGTGACTGATCTAATGGAAGCTCACCAAGGCCAGCTGGACTGGGACGATGGAGTATGTAATCAAACTGGACTCTCTGAATGTGGCTGACAATGAAGGTTGACTGAGAAGCCAAGGACAATGGCACTGAGTTCTGATTCTACTGCATGGACTGGCCTTGTGGGAGACTAGTCTGGATGCACACCTTCCTAGACCTGGATGGAGGGGGGAGGACCTTGGATTTCCCACAGGGCAGGAAACTCTGACTGCTCTTAGGACTGGAGATGGAGGGGGAGAGGGAGGGGGGAGTGGGAGGGAAATAGAGGAGGGGAGGAGGTGGAAATTTTAATAAATAAATTAATTAGTAAAAAAAGAATCAGTAGTAATAGACAGAGATGGGTACTAATGTAGAGAAGTCAACTGTGCTGCACAAAGACAATAGAAAGTGTCACTTTAGGATCAGCACACAGGAGTTGATACAGTTGTGTTCCAAGGCTGCCTCTGCTGTCTTTCATGCTGACAGCAGAACTTGGCTATGTCATAAGCACCATCTATATGGTACTTCTTTTGAAGGTATTAATGATATAAGATTATAGGTATGTAGTTCAGAAAGCCAAAAATTAAGAGAACCTGCACGTGCTTTCAGATTCAGAACCTAGGAGCTTCAAGATTTGCTTTCTTTCTTTCTTCTGTTTTTTTTTTTGATTTCATAGTACTCATATTTATGTTTTCCTCCTTTTTAAATAAAAATGTTTGCCATGTGGCACAATATGTTAGAAACATGTAGCCTGTTTCTGCTTTTTATAAAGGTCAGAATATAAAACTTTTAAAATGTTGACACTTTTAAAGAATTTGAGGATTTTCACAATGAAACAATATTTACATTATGAGATAAACATGAAACTTCAGAGAGAAGAGGTGGAAATTTATGATTAAAATTACTGTTTCTTTTAACAAGGGTGATGGAGCTGGGATTTCTCGTTTTGTCTGTTTGCCACAATGTATCACTGGGATGAGAGTCCTAGTGAAGAACCCTCCAAGTCTGGTTGGCTTGTGCATCTGTCTTTAGGAGCTATTTTTCATTGTGTTAATTAATACGGGGATATCTGGTTCTTTGTGGGTGGAACAAGCTGTGTTTCAGAGTTCCCACGAGGTTGCACGAGGAGAGGTGGGTTTGGGGGCTGAATGGAGCTAGTAGTTTGTAGGGGTTGCTGGCTGGGTTTGGGTTTTCATGGAGCCTACATGCATGAACTTTGTTGGGCTTTTAATATAGATTTTTATGTTGTGATGATCCTCCCATTACAAATATTTTCCAGTTGTTCTTTTACAGCTGCAATTTTGCCTATGTTGAGAATCTCAATCCAAACATCTTACATGCAGATTCTAGACTACCCCTGTACAAACTCCCCAAAATTGAGAATCATAGGCTTGGACACTGTTCAAAGCCCTCTATAAAACTGCTTAGGTCAATGTCTTCTGCATCACAAGGAATGAACATTTTTGTTTCTGGTTTGCTTTTGGTCCTTATGGCTCTGACCCTAATTTTCAGCCTTTCATAAAATCCAAACATTAATATGGATTAATACAAAACATTTTATAAGCACACATGTCCCATAGTTTTAACTGTATCAAAAAAGTACCCCTTTGCCCTACCCTCAACAGCATATACACAGCCTTTCTTTTAGAACTCAGCCTGCCCCATTTCACTGTAGTTCGTGCTTTTGGTGACTTCACCTAGTCCTGGCATTTCAAAAACTATTAAGGTCCATCCTTGTAACATAACATCCTTTGGGACTCTAGTCCTGCCATACATTTGTTAACCTCAGCTGTTTCCTATGATCCCTTTATGTCTGTATAACCATTATCACCTGGGTAACTGTTAAATTAACAAATTCTAGCAAGCAGAGCTAGGCATATTTTGAGTATAAAAACACTGAGATGTGGCTTTAATAATCTAAAAACGTGTGTCGCGCACACACGTTGTTTTTAGATTAGGACATGAGTAGCCATGCAAAATACATCCCAAATCAAACTGTCTTGAAGATTTGTTAAAAATACTCCATGTGGTCACCTTTATACAAGATGGTGGTGAAATAACTTGGCATTCACTTTTTTTCTATTAAAATGGCAATACAAAATCCAAAATGGAATTATGCCTTATCGTTTCTTTAAAATTACCCATGCAAAGATTTTAAGTTATCAATTTTCAGTGTTACTAATTAAACTTTAACTAGTTTTATTTTTAACAGATTTTGACCATAGCTAACAAAATAAACTTAAATCTGAAGCTACAGAATATTCACATGAACCAAGTGCAATTTCTTCCTTTCTTCCTTCCTTTCTTTCTTTCTTTCTTTCTTTCTTTCTTTCTTTCTTTTTTACTCTTTTGCTTTATTTTCTTCTAGTCATTGTCAAACTGACAGAGTGATAGAGGAAACTTTTAAATAGATTTATTCTAGTTGCCATCTAAATCTGAACTTAAAGGTGTTTCTCATCAGGCCAAAGGCATCTCTGTCCAATTCCTAGATGTTTGGTGGACAGCAGATGAATATTATTGCTTCTAACAAAAGTCTGTAGTTTTTGCTAGGAATCAAAGATATGAGTCTATGCCTTTTATTTATACATACTCATTATCTGCTTTTCTCTGCAATATGGATTTCAATATGGGCCTAAAATGTTTCAAATTTACTATTTTTCTTTAATTACACAAACTCTAACTTCTGCTCCTAGTTTATACTTATCTCAATAAGTTTCCACTTGTGTGGCAGACACATCTAAGCATCAGTTGCTGAGTACAATATGCTCTGAATGACTGCAAGCTCTGGACTTCCTGAAAGCAGATGTGGACTAGTCCAGCTGATATGAATTCTCCCTGTCTCTTCAACAGAGTCTGTGAACCAGATGCTTCTGATTAGTGCCCCATTGCTTAATTCCATCCTAACTTTTTTTAAATATATATTTTTATTTATTTATTTATTAAAGATTTCTGTCTCTTCCCCACCGCCGCCTCCCCTTTCCCTCCCCCTCCCCTAATCAAGTCCCCCTCCCTCGGGTCAGCCCAAAGAGCCAACAGGGTTCCCTGCCCTGTGGTAAGTCCAAGGACCACCCACATCCTTCCAGGTCTAGTAAGGTGAGCATCCAAACTGCCTAGGCTCCCACAAAGCCAATAGGTACAGTAGGATCAAAAACCCATTGCCATTGTTCTTGAGGTCTCAGTAGTCCTCATTGTCTGCTATGTTCAGCGAGACCGGTTTTAACCCAGGTTTTTTCAGACCCAGGCCAGCTGGCCTTGGTGAGTTCCCGAAAGAACATCCCCATTGTCTCAGGAACATGGGATGTACTCACTCATATTTGGTTTCTATCCATAAATAAAGGACATTGAGTCCATCCTAACTTTTGGCTAGATTTTCAGCTTACTTGGGCCTTGATGACAATTCCCCAATGTCAGCTTGAAGGAGTTGCAGAAAGGAACACAGCGTTTCATGCACCCTGCCCAAAAAAGGTTGAAATGCTGAGACAAGGGGGAACTCCCTGGCATGGGGGGGACAAAATGATTACCTGTAGTTCTCATTGAAATACCACAAAATTAGGCCTAGAGTTGACAAATAATGCATTTATTAACTAAAATGGGCCTACAATAAAAAGACACTTTGGTTCTTTATGAAGAACCATAGAATCCAAGAGGACGTTCAGGATTTTAATTATAATTTGGTTGTACTCAAAAGATCAGAGACACAGGACCTGGTAGGATGGCCACTGCCCTGGAAACATCTGTTAGCTAATGGTTCCTAATGATTTTGTCCTGTCATTGGTACTTTTGAAGGGGGAAATATAGGACCCATCCATGACAAGCTCAATAGAGGCCCGAGTCCCAGTTGTTTTAACTAAGGCAATACCTGGTTACAAGAAAAACTATAAACCGAGACTATCCAGGCATCACCCAGGAACAGACCATCCAAAGGAAATTCTAATGGTTCCAACCATTGGATCACCTGCCAGCACACACCCTGCTAATGTAACTTTTCTGATTTTTGCTTTTAAATAATGTCCTCTAGGAGGGTGGGTCACCTCCTCTCACTGCTTCACTGATGAGGTCCCTGCCAGGTTGTAATGGTTCGTTCAATAAAACTTGCTTTTGCATTTCAGTAAGTCAGTCTCCCTGGTGGTCTTTTGGAGTTCCCATGGACTGGGTATAACATGCTGAGTAATGATTTAATCTAAATACTTTCAATATAGTATTCCTTAAAATATTTTGCAATGATTTTATTCTTCTGAGTTGTAGAATAGAATGTATCTTAATTGAACATATTTCCTGATTCAATGTGGAAAAAGAATGTTTACAAAAACAGAGAGAAAAGCAACACAAGTCTCAGACCAGAAACTATATCCCTGGAGTATTTTTCTCTTTACAATCTTAAATTTTATGGAAAAATACTCAAGCTGACCTTAGAAGAAAAGGGAAATATGTTATAATACCTAACTTTGCTATCTGATTTACAAGTGTGAAAATACAATACTGCCACTGTTTATTGCAAAGAAACTAAAACTGTATGTTTTGGATGGGAGAACTTTTTTCCCAGGAGCAGCAAATGTAGAATAAATGAGTATACACAGAACAGTTAGTATTGCCAACATTGATATTGGTATATTTGAGGAGTAGGCCTTGATGTAAGCATTAATGTAAAACTGAAAATAGGCAAAAAACATCTATCACACATGTAACTCTTACGAAGTAAAAGTCAAAATCATACTGAAAACATGAAAAATGCAGAATATTCTCTAGTCTGCTAGTATATTTTATATGTTCTTTCCCATTTTATTTATGTATTTTACCTCCCATTACTCCTTTCTTTTATGCCCTCTTAACATAAGAGAGCATGTGTGTATACATATCCAATCTCTACTAAGAGAAAGAGAGTAGAAAAAATATGTCTATTCAGTTATCTAAAAACACATTTATGAATGACTGAATACATTTTTGTAGTTCTTATAATTGTGGTATTATAATCACTTTTGGTGTAAGGAACTTGTATAACTAATATCATTGAAGATCCTTTTCATATTTCTGCTAAGATGTAGGGAGTTGCTTCTCTACTGGAAAGTTTTAATTTCCTTATTACTGTTATCCTGGGTGTAATATATTAAAAAGAAGTCTGAGTGGATAGCTTGAAATATGTACTAAGTGCCAACTCTAAAATAAGCACTGTTCTTGACCCACAATGTCCAACAAAATTTTCTGCTGTGATAAAATGTCTCATGTGACTGTTATTAATACAACAAATGTAATTAAGTATTTAAAATATGTATTGCCGGAAATGGAATTTTTGTTTTATTTATTTTTGATAAATTAAAGAATCATGGCATATTCATTTTTATATATTTTTTAAATTTAATTAGTGACAATATCAGACATATTCCTGTCTTAAAATATCCTTTATTCTGTAGGGACCAATCTTGCAGTAAGTGTTTGATCAAAAGTAAGACGCCAGCCCTCTAAGAGGATATATATATATATATATATATATATATATATATATATATATATATATCTTATATCCAAAGAGTCTGGAATGTAATATTGAGTTGGAAGCCCCTTCCTCTGGGAGTTGCCTTGGCCTGGACTCCACCTCCAGGAAACCCACCAAGCAGTGACAATTACCCAGGGAGGGCCAAAAAGCCCTCCAAGCACTGACCCCTTCCCAGTGAGGTTCAGAACCACTCCCACAGGCTATTTAGGCTCACACTGGAAAAAGGAACATGTGTTTTCCTCTTTTGTATGTCTCCCCACCATGTTCCTATGCCATCCGAGAGCGAGCGTGGCCTTCATTAAGTATGGAAATTTTTTATTTGATCGAATCTGTTCTAATTAGAGATATTTTGCATCGAGAAGAGGCCTGACTTAAGATTTTTTTCTAACAGTAAGTATAAAAACAATACATTTTCAAGAGGAATTGGAATGAAGGTATGGTTTTAATATGACATAGTATACATAATGTTGGAAAAACATGAAGGATTTGAATTTTTAATAGTGATAAATTAGAAAACAGTTTTAAATGGAAATAGTGACCATTTTGAATTTGTAATTCAGGGTTCTTTTATATCTAGAATTAATAGAACCAAAGACTTCTGAGCTCTACCAACATCTTATAGACTTAATAGTATTGTTTTGTATTTTAACTTATGTGACATTCTAAAGATAAAGAAAAAAAATTGACTCTGATTGTTTCTCTTGTGATACAGATCACTTTTGACACGTGATGAAAAAGAATTTCTCTCCATCCTGAGATATATAATGAGTGGTTGGCAGCAGACATCTCTGGGTAATCCTGAATCAAATTGGTTCCTACACTATTTATCTGGAGAACTCACAAGATGAAGGATTGATCCATCCTCAAGAACACCTCTCCATATATTTCAGATGCCTTTAGCAAGGCTCCATTGAGCCCAGGGGTGTGTTTCAGCCTTACATCTGTTTTAAGTAGGGACTCTGAGAACATATTCATTCAGTAAAATTCATTGCCTCTTTCATCCAGCACAACAACAACAACAACAAAAAAACCACTTAGATTTGCCAGTATACAATAAAGGGAATTATGAAAGAAGTAAACAAAGAGGTACAGGCACAAAGTGTTCCAATGTTCACACCAATTTCTAGTGTGATTCAAGTACAAAACCTTCCACAGCCATCCATATGCTCTGCTATTTAAGTGTTCCCTGGACTCTGTCTTTTGTTTTTCATGCATGATGTCACTAATGTTTGATAACATGGCAAAGACTACATCAAGTGCCTTGCCAAAGTGAATGGAGAGAGTCTACCAGACATCAGTCATATACAAAGAACTATATGCTGATTTACATATTTGAAAAACTAAATATGTACTTTATTATTAAACCTGGTATTGTGATTCAGGCATGAATTCTCATCTACTCAAGAAGCAAAGGTGACATTTAGTCTGAATAAGGTGGAAACTTGAGGGATTTGCTCAGTGAGCTTACTTAGCATGGACGAATCTTTTGTGTAAACCTGTAATCATTTCAGAATGCTTGTACATCTTCAAAGATGAGTTGAGTCATAGACTGCAAAAGCCTATATTTAGTACACCATTTCTAAAAACTAAAAAGTTCTATGGATTTTTAATAATACAATGTTGTACTAGATAAAACCAACACCACACATACTTTCAACACCATGCTGATTTTTTTCTAGCCTGGTTTCTATTTTATTTCAAGAATGTAAAACTATAACCTTGTTTAAACAAGCTAATTGGATAACACAACATTTTCCAAATTTTGTTAATATAGAAATGTTTTTAAATGACAATTGTATTAAGTTCCACCTACCAGTTTCACTTGTAATACATTCAAGAAGTATATATCATTACAATGTCTCTAAAGCAGAATTGGGGGAAAAGTGTAGGTATGCAAGGAAGAGAGGCTGACAAAAGTCACAACTTGCATAACTCCAGACAAAGAATACCTTGGGAAGTGAGCAAGCAGAAGACTTTGCTTGCAGAGATTAGGAAAGGAATGATTTATAAAGTAAACTGTAATTCAGATGTACATCTGTTTCAGGGCAATTTTGCAAAGATGAGAAATATTCCTTCTCACACTCAATGTGAGTTCATCATGGAGCTTGGCACCTATGACAAAACAGAAGAATAAGTTTTCTTGTTCGTGATTCTTGTAGGGAAAGGGATTGTAGTCATTAGGCTGGTTCAGAACTTGCTTAAAGGAAAGAAACATAGAGATGGGCTTGGCTTCTATTGCACGAAATTCATCTGTTTGAGTCGGGTGAGTTGAGGCACATCTGAGTTTCCTTAGCAAAAAAGGATCAGAAGTTGTTTCATAGGTTGTCTGTATTTGCAGCAGAAAAGGAGGAGGGGCTTGAAAGCGTCATATTCACACGAGAAACCATCTGAAGCTGTTGATGCTCTATATCATGAACTACTAGAATGTAATAAGGAGAGATGAGCTGGTGAATGATTTTGATTTTGTTTTTTTTTTTGTCATTGTTGTTTTGTTTTTCAATAATTGGTATTTTGCCAAGTCTTTTACTGTAGAGTTCTTTCTCGAACAAACTGCTTAATTGTCTTACATCTCCCTATCTTTAAAGATCATGCGATGTTCAAAGAACAAATTTCTGTGGTTGAACACAGGTTAAAAAGCACAGAAAAAAAAGAACAATTGTTGTTTCACAACAATTTCTGATAGTTACACTGTGTGATTAGAGGCAGTTTTAGCTATTTGTTTGCGTAAAAATAAATGACTAATTATTTGAAGCATCTTTTGTAAGCAAATGTCGGATATTGCACATGTAGTTGAAAAGCTACTTTTGTTTCATTTGATAGCAGTTTAACTCTAAAGGAGAAAATGATGCTTTGGAATTACAAGAATGATTATTTCAGCAGGAATTTAAAATTATCACACACACACACACACACACACACACATATATATATATATATAGTGACACTGTTATGTCACGGCTATCAATCTAAAAATTTGCATTGCCAACAGTAAACTAACAAGATATTGAAACGCTGTATCAGTTACACAACAAACACAGACATTTTAAATTTTTCTCCATAAACACCCTGCTGTTTGCAGGTGGATGCATGATAAATATCATCTAATTGAAACATTTTACAACCATTTTTATGCTTTAATTTATGGTTGAAAATGTGCATTCCCTCAGCAAGCCACTTGACATTTACAAGTGGAGAGAGAACTTGTATCCCTTATTGCTTTTGATATAAAATGACAATAATAAATAGTGCCTAGGAGCTTCGCAGTGAAATGGTGACCTCCAAACTGACAATGAAAAGGGGGTTGAAATTATTTCCTATAATAAATCATTGCAATGAATTTTCTAATGTGTGTTAAACAAACAAAAGAGAAACTTCATTAGAGGACAAAGTACGCTCAATCTAAAGTATTTTCCACTTTCTATACTTGTCTCAATAACAAATCAAATCAAAACAAAACAACAACAACAACAACAAAAAACCCCTAGTCTCAGTCACTCATTTTGCTCTACCTTTTTGCTTTAAGTTACCATGTAATTGAATAATAGCGATGTCATTTCATGGAACACACTTTGTGATTAACATTTCTTTTTTATTTTTTCAAGCAAGCAAAACATGACTGTGGTATAAATAGATCAGTTACACATTTTAATTCTCAATGAAGTCAGTGCTAGCCACTGAAGACATTATTACCTGAATAATAAAGCACATGTGAGATACTTCATATATCCCTGATTCCTCACTAGAGCCTACCTTGATGCTTCTGACCTTGAAAAATAAGAAATCATATTTAATTTTATAATATTTATAATTACATCTAGATTTTAAAATAATATATTATAATATTAACACATATAGAAGATATTAAAGTATTTTAAAGATCATCCAAAGAAAAATATTTTAAAAATAAGCATTTTTTTCTGTTTCAAAATTCTTTTTTTTAAATTTTTTTTATTTTAACCACAGTTCTTATCAATCTATGCATATTCCTACTATTGCCTCTGCTGTTATATCATGCTGGTGTCAAAAAGGCCAAATGGTCAATGTATCACTAAGCAGTACAGAATGGTATACCAGTTACAGTTGTTCAAGGAAACCATACGAAACAGTTATGTAATGGGTGATGATTCTATTACTCTTACTAAGACAAGACAACATTACAAAATTGATACAAGAGCCTCTGTCTTAAACCTTCATAGTCAAACTCATTATCAGCTTAGTTTTCAACAGTCATCCCAATGCTTCAAAAAATTTATGAAGAAATTGATATTGCATAAGGCAAAAATATATTAATAAAAGATAAATGAACGTTCTATTTCAGAGAGAGTGCTATGTGACTGGAATGTACCAGAAGGTAGATGGAGTTCTGGAAGCATTCCACTATAATTTGCTGCATGAATATTCATCACATCATATTCTTTACAAGCCATTGGCTTTATAATTTTTGCAGCAATAATAAGGTTATATGGGACTATTGTTACAACCTGTTAAAAGATATGGTAGTGGGAATTATCTGTCATTCTGCATCTCAATTTAGACAAATAAGGATACCAGTATTTTGCAAGTGACCTAAGGGAATATTTTATTGGTTTAAAAGATTTCAATTTAATCTGAGAAATACATTTTGCCCCTTTTACTTTTTTTTTTATTTTAATCTACATGTCTAGTGAAGGTAATTCTGGTGGTAAAAATTAATAGAAAGCACTTAATTTCAAAGAAAATTTGGCTTCATAGATAAAATAAAATTCATTATGTTAAATTCTAGCCTATGAACTATGTAATTAAATAACTGTAAATCATATCAAACTCAGCATACTTTGCTTCAACAATGTTTTGATAAGCACCATGGTCAAATACAACTCAGTCAAGAATGGATTTCTTTGCCTGTGACTTCCAGGTAGCAGGGTTACCTGATGAAAATTAGGGCATGGACTCATGCCAGATACACGGAGGCAGGTACTGAAGTAGAAACATTGGAAAAACACTGATAACTCACTTGCTTTCTACTTTTGCTAATCAAGCATCCTACAATCACCTACAAAGATATGGCCACAATCTCAGTGGTCTGGCATAAGATCCATCAGCAATCAGGAAAATGCCCTTCCACATGCCCATAGGCCAATCTGATGAAACCAATTTCTCAAATGAAATTCCCGTTTCCCTAGTATGGCTATAGGATAGGGCCATTTCAGGCTCCCTTTCCTCAGCTGCCCAGGGATCTAACTGGGGACATCTCCATGGACACCTGGGTACATCTCTAGAGTCAAGTCTCTTGCCAACCCTAAAATGGCTCCCTTAATTAAGATATATACTTTCCTGCTCCCATGTCTGCCCTTCCTCCATCCCAACTGTCCCATTCCCCTAAGCTCTCCCCATCCCCCCTTCTCATTTTTTTCTCCCCATCTTTCCTTACCCCCATCCCACCCCCACACCCAAGTTTCCAATTTTTGCCTGGCAATCTTGTCTCCTTCCAATATCCAGGAGGATGACTATATGTTTTTCTTTGGGTTCACCTTTTTATTTAGCTTCTCTAGGATCACCAATTATAGGCTCAATGGCCTTTATTTATGGCTAGAATCCACTTATGAGTGACTTCCCACAGGGCAGGGAACTCGGACTGCTCTTTGAACTGGAGAGAAAGGGGAAGGAGATGGGGGGAAGGGGAAGGAAATGGTAGGAGGTGGAAATTTTTAAGTAAAAATAAATAAAAAAATGTGGAAAATATATTTTATAAAGGAGCATGGGCTCAACTCCTCTTGTCAAGTTTGAGTGATAGATTAAACATAAATGGAAATTTCATATAGCAAAAAAAAAAGAAATTCCTGTTTCCCAGGGATGTCAAGTTGATCACGAAGAACAGCCATCATCATGTGGAACATTGATCGTCATAGAGTCAGTAAGTGCTGTCTGTCTACAGTCACTAATCCCTCAGGTATACCTCTCAAGCACTGTTAATTTATCAGAGCATTTTGATAATTCCAGGTTTCACCTATACTTTAACAGAATTCTAAATGTTGTGTAAAAATGACAATGTATTTGGCAGAAAATTAGTTAGGCTTTGGATAGCACTAGTTCAATAAAATGGTACTTGTAGGTTCCCTTCCAAAATTCTTGACTTTAGTAGCCCTGGGTAGTCGGCCAGGTTTTCAGTACCAGGCATGATTTCCCTTTTTTTGAATTGGTCTTCAGTCCAGTTAGAGAGCTGTTGGTTACTGCAACAAGGGAGGTGTGCTATCGTGCTCCACTCTTAGGCTTATTGCGGTGTGCTGGTCATTGTTGGGGTCCATAGCATAACAGCTGGGTTGGACTATTAGAGAATTCCTTCCCTAGAAGCTTGCCTGTTGCCTTCTGGTACCAAGAAATAGAGTCCTCCAGAAAAAGGTTTTCAAATCAGTTCCCACTTAGAGGCTTCTTGGCCCTGTGTCTGCAGTGTGTAATGTCCTTAGCAAGAGAAACTTATTGTGACTTCTGGAGGCTATCCAGAGAAATAGTCTGGAATGTTTTGGAAGTCTCTGGATAATGCTAATAACAAACAACTGAAAAGAGGAATTCTTACTTATGTCTGAGTGCAAAGAACACTTTTTGTAGAATCCTTCAGACAGAGAATTTGAAATGAAAAAAAAAAGAATATTGGTGTTTCCTTGAAGAGAAATGGAGGAGAATTAAAAAAATTAAAATTAAATATATAAAATTTACTTTAGTAAAGTTAAAAATAATCGTATTGTTTCATGACAGATAATGATCTTTTTTTCTTACAAGCTATGGCTGTTATTTATTGAAAATTTTCAATTAAAATATAATCATGTTTGTTTGTAAAAATGATTTATTTTGCACATTGTTTTAGAAAAATATCATTTTATATGATTTTGTATAGTCAAAACAATGTTTGTAAATTTTATGTTTATTTGCATGGTTAAAGAATCTAAGGTTGAGGATCGATATGACAAATAAAGACTAGAATAGTCAAAATGCAGACAGGAATTATTAAATACAAATATTATCTTCAGTCACCATGCTTCAGTCTCTGTGGATTGTCATATGTGACAGGTGACTGTGACTGTCTTGCTCAGAGAAAAAAGCTATCACATACATTTTACTGAACAGCTGGAAGAGCAATTCTTAGAAGAGGTATCAATAATAGAATACACCTTTGGAAGCAATTCAGAATCTTATGCATATAGATAATCTTTCCTAGAATTCTGTAGCCTATTTTCTTGAATTTTCATAAAGAAGGGTGACAGACTGTAATCTTAAAATGCATAGGAGAGGGGAATTGGTGCTGGAACTGAGAGGAGTGGAGGGAATGTAAGAGGATTGCATGACCGAAGAATAAATAAAAAGAAAGATAATATGTACTTCACTAAAACAAACAAAATAAACAAAAGCAAAATCAACAACAAAAGGCACTTTATTTGTAAGATAGCCTTTGAAATAAAGTAAGGTTTAACACTCTTGATAGTAATAACGTTTGAGGCAACAAGTCATGCTTTAAAAAGGTCATTTCCTTAACACACACACTATATTTCACAGGATGATAGGTGAAACTTCATGCAGCGAAATGAATATTGCAAGAGGCTCTGACACAGCACACCAGAAACTACGTGACTGTGGAAAATGGCCTCCCACTGAACAAGCAAGCACACAAATACAAGTAATTGTTCTGTCTATTGAGCCTTACCAATTTAAAATTAACTTCTGACTGACCTCTGACTACTAAATGAAGCAAATGTGATACATTTTTTGCTTTGTTCTTTCCATCTGTCACAATGGAATACACTCAACAAAATGACGAAATCTCTAAAGAGGGGCAATAGGGAAATAATACTGGAGGAAAAAAAAATAGCTGTCCGTTTCTGCTTCCAGGGCTCTGAGAAAGCTTGAAGTGCTGGAGAAGTGATCTATCATTCAGCATTTACACCTAAATGTTGACTGAAGTAAGAGGAAGAATGAAAATACCCAAAGGGGCTGTCTATATATAGATGATTAAAAATATTAGTGTGCATTGGGGAAGGGGAAGAATTGCACACTGCTCTGTTGTAGAGTTTCCTATGGGGAAAGAAAGAACTGAGTGACTCTGGTGGAATGGGCTTTGAAATGCCCCTGCCATGAGCACAACTAATGATGTTTCCTGAAACCTGACTCATAAATTCTCTTGTGTTATTTTCTTCCTCTTTTGTTGAAGACTGACTTACCACGTACACCTTTAATTAATACAAAGCCACGAAATCAGAATTTACTTGAGCAACTGACTCTACTGTAAATGACCTGCTGTCTACTAAGACCGAGAAGAGACAATTAGTAATATCTCCCTATATACAAGAGCCATTGTGGGGTTTAGAAGCAAAGCTAACACCAGATAAAATATCTACAATTTTTTTTTAAGTGCAAGCTGCTCTTTGAGACTCTCATAATCTCTGCTGGAGAGACCGAGAGAAAGTTCTAGCCCGGACTGAATTACACAGCAAAAGCTTATTTGAAAAGTAAGGAAAGCCGTGCGGTGGTGGCGCACGCCTTTAATCCCAGCACTCGGGAGGCAGAGGCAGGAGGATCTCTGTGAGTTCGAGACCAGCCTGGTCTACAAGAGCTAGTTCCAGGACAGGCTCCAAAGCCACAGAAAAACCCTGTCTCGGAAAACCAAAAAAAAAAAAAAAAAAAAAAAGAAAAGTAAGGAAAAAAGAAAATAGAAAAAAAATCAATTAAAATTTGTCTTAGAAATTGAATATTTAAAGTCTAGCAACTAGCAGAGAGAGAGAGACTCAGATAAACCTGAAAACTCCTTCAACAGAACAAATATAGCAATTTATTTTTATTCATTCCCACATATCTAGGTGCACACACAAACGAACAGAGTATATGAAACAGAGAAGAAGAATTATGAGTTAAACTTCCATTTCATATTGTATAGTTTAGTTGAACTTCAGAATTTTCCTGAAAATGTTTAAGTTCTCCATATATCTATATTAAACATTATGAAGACTCATTGACTCATCTTTACATGTTTTAACTCTTGAATACATATTTCAAACATAATAATTATTAATTTTTTCAAAACTGAAACATCAAAAGTTATTCTTCAATATAATTTACTCAAAGCTATACACTATCCATATATATATGTTATTACTTAAATGTAGTAATAGCATATATATTTATATATATTTATATATATGGTATTACTACATTTAAGATCCCCAAAGTATTCTAAAAATATCAATATATGTATGTATTTTCTTTCAATTTTAGTGAAATCCAAACTGGAAAAATATTTTAATATATACTATTATATCATTCATTCAGATGTTACCGTTTCAACCTTTTCTACTCTTTGTTACAATAACATAATAAAAAATATCTTTGTACTTTAAAGATGTGACATGTATTTTATTGCATAGTGCTGACTGACTTTCATATTTAAAATATAGAAGATTGTAATAAAAGAGGCTATAGATCAACAAAACAACAATAGGAATAAAAAGTGAATTTTCTAGGGACAGGATATTAATAAAAAATGGTGGCTATTTAATTTGTGACAAAACATATTGGTAATATTCCTGGGTAAAGACTGATCTTCTGTGAATAGTAATCAAAGGGATAAGTGCATAAGAGACCTTAATTCTCTTTGTATTAAAATAATAAGAATATATTAGTGTTACTTTATAAAAAGATTATTGATATAATGCAACCGTATTTTATATTAGTTGAAAAATAAGTAACTTTGACGTGAAATTTGTAAAGAAATTTTGGCATACAAGAAATTATTTCTACAAAAAATAATGGTATTAATAAATGATGTACATTGTTATTTATTATTGTATTATGTTCTTAGACAAGTGATAAAATAAAGCTTGCAAGGAAAATAATGAGGATCCTTTGTAAACTTTGCTACCTATCATCAAAAGTTATACATCCTTTATAGTGTCAAATGATAATTGGCAACTTTATGCTCTGATACATTACAGATTTCATGCATAACCTTATATTGTCTTTAAAATAATATTTGACAAAAATATACACCTTTATTATTATAGTATGTTAGTGTGAAATAATATATATATATAACTCATTTTAACAATTTTAAGTCATTATATTTTAAAAAGGAATTCATTCATGATAACAAAGTAAAATTGAATTTTCTAAAAATGTTTTTTAAACAACAAATTACAGCATCACTAAATTATAGTATTATTTGCAAAGCAAATTATTTCTTCTACTTATTGTAATGTATTGTATATAAAAAAATTATACCTGTTTAATTTTGATATTCTGTGAAAGAAAAGAATCATATTTCTTCAGTGGATTATAACTGGGTGTATCAACCATGCTTCAAGATGGCACAAGAAAGAAAAAATGCCCACATTATGAATTCTGTTAAGAAGCAGAGAAATATGAATGCAGATTTGCTACTGAGTCCCTTTCTCCATTAATATAATCCTGGGCCTTATGTCTGTACTTTTTGATATAACTTACTGCAGACAACTTTTTGATAAACAACTAGAACTAATGTCAAATGGTCCAGAATCCCCTGCTGACCCAGTTCCCTACCTAACTCAATAAATATTACTTCTATTTTTTTAAATTTTATTGACAATAGATTTTTCTTTTATCCCACACAAGTCTGCATATAGGTTATGGATGTGAGCTTGGAGTTTCAGTGGGAATCCTAACAATGGGAACAGGTATATCTCTGACTCTGACTTTTAACTGATCTTGGGTCTCTTCCTCTGGTACTTAACATGACTACAAGTTTGACTATTATTGATTATTATCTATTAACCTATATTTTTATATATACATTACATTTTGAAATGAGCTACATAAACACAATACCTTAATCAAGAAAATATATATATGTGTGTGTGTGTGTGAATTACAGTTGTTTTAAAAGCAAGAAATTCCATAATAATCACTGGTGTTTATTTTGAAATTGTAGACAATATTTCAGGAGCATAGGACTGTTTCTACCAATTCCATGGGTAATATATATATATATATATATATATATATATATATATATATATAAATTGACCTTAAATTTGTATCAATAAACCATAATCCATACCAGTGCAAAGTATCCATCTCTATAGCATATTTCCCTTTTTTGTCTAACAGACCTGTTCAGTGGTGAGAGTGGGGTGTTAAAGTCTCCCATTATTAGTGTGTAGGTTTGAATTCTATTTTGTTAGATATTAGGAAAGGTATAGCAACTTGTTTCTTAGGTCCATTTGATTGGAAAATTTTTCCCAACCCTTTACTCTAAGGAGGTGTCTATCTTTGAGATTGAGGTTTGTTTCTTCTATGTAGGAGAAGGATGGAATCTGTTTTTGAATCTAATTTGTTAGCCTATGTCTTTTTATGAGTTTTTTTCCTCCATTTCTTTGAGGGAATCTTTCATTTCCTCTTTAACAGCCTCAGACATTCTCCTAAAGTTATTGTTTAGGTCATTTTCTTCTGCTTCATCTATATTTGGTTGTTCAAATCTTGCTGTTGTAGGGTCACTAGATTATACTTGTGTCATGTTGCTCTTTGTTGTGCATGTTCTTACCTTTTCTTCCCATATTTTCCTCTGATTGATGCAGTTGGTGCTGTCTGTGACTCTGGTGATCAATCTTCAAGGTGCCAGTGGATCCAAAGCTCAGATGGTTGCTCCTTTGTACAGTCAAGGCCACAGTTCCAGTTACCCCTTTTGTCACTCCATGTTCTTGGAGGCCCCTCAGTGCTCCTGTGTTTTGCTCTGCTCCTATGGAGTTTGCTGTCTCAGGTCTGCCTCAGTCTAGGTCGCTGACTCAGTCCCGTTTCCATAAATGTCCCTGGTCTGGGTCCAGGGAGGTCTGGGTGGAGGCCTGAAGTAGCAGAGATCCTGGATCAGGCCTAGTTCTTTGGAGCTTCCAGATTCATGCCCGGAACTGCAGAGGTCCTGGCTCAGGACTATTCCGTCAAAGGTTCCAGACTCACTCTCAGACCCACAGAGGTCTCTCTGCTATAGGTACTTAGATACTGTACAAATTCAAATTATATTTCTGTTTACAATATTTGTACTTCAATGTAGTTATTTTGTCATATTGCATGCATGCATGTTTCTACCTCTGATTAAGACATTTTGTATATTGGTACAATTTTAGGATATAATTATCATCATATTGTACTAAACATTTCTACCTCCGAGCAAGATACTCATATATTGTTTACATTTTAAAGTCATTGTCCGTATTTGTTGCCCAGTTGCTTAAAGACTGCTTAATATTCTAATATGAAGTCTTAGTCTTTAAGTTATACAAGTACTAAGCATTATAGGTCAATCATCATCTGTGTTTGTCATACTTACATTGAGATTAATCAAGTTCTCTGAAACATTTTGGAAGCTGCTTGATTGCACTTCCTGCCTAACCAAGTACTATTATCTCCTTTCTCAGGACTTCAATGGGGTTGAAGACTAGATAGTCATAGTTTCTTTGCTCTTATGACTTAGCCAAGCCATTTCTGAAAGAAGACTTAGACTTCTTAGGAAAGAATAATTATCGAAACATTTAACATATATTTCTTGCTTATTATTGTTTATGCTGGTTCAAATTCTATATTTTATAACTGATATCTGTTCTAATTGTATATAGTTTTGTATTTGGTTTCAAACTCTCTTATTTAGAGAAAGGGGAAAATTCTGGGGAACCTCCTTCAGCCACTAGACTTGAGAGGCTGGACCAGGTTGGGCATAGCCTTGAATAACAAAAAGGTTCAAGTTCGTCACCATTTTCTCTCTCCTTTCTCACCTGGCTGCTGGACTGGGTTCCTGTTCCCCATTTTTGCTGAGGACTGTGATCTGTGAATTTCCCCTAAATAATGAACTCTTTATTATACTCAATTCTGAGCTAGTGTGAGACTATTTTATTTGCATTCTCCTACAGTCACAACCCTGAATTTTTAAGCATTCTCTATGCTTTACAGTAATTTTACTGCCTAGTATTATTGAATTCTAAGTCAGTCAGCTTGAGGCCATGATACAGTGGAGCTACAATAGGAAGTGACTCTTCCATGGTCTTTGATTATGACATAGCTAATTTATATATTGTATGTGTTTCCTTTCCCATGGAAATGTTGCATAGAAATATTTGTATCATGAAAGCTAATGTAAAAGCCAAATATAATAAAGTTTTGACACAGACAAGTACTGAACAAGTACTAGATAGGTTATTCATATAGGATATAGAATTGTCTTTTTTTTTCAAATTCCTCATTGGGAAATATTAGAAGTATTGTGATTAAATAAATAAAAACATTATTTCCCACCTGATTGAAATGGATACTTAAAGTTGCTCATGTATAATTTTTCAGGAACACCTTCAATTTCATTACAATATATTTATTAGAAATCTGAAATAATAATACAAATTTAGACAGATTATAACATTTCTTTTGTCATTTCCCTGTGCATATATGTTAAAGAAAATCTACATTGTTAATTAAAAAAGTTTAGCCTGTGAATATGTTGAAATCCTATGGCTGGATATCTATGGAAAGATTTGGTGAATGGATAGAATATTATCTGTGACTTACATACCCAAGTATATTTATTTGTTCATTTAAAAACAATGTTGTTAAAATATACAAGTATGCTTATCTGGAGTTTTTTTTGAATTTGAAAGAATTGCTCAGAGATATCACTGAGTCTCTTCCAATTTGAAACCTTAAAATTAGGTGACACAAATGTAAATGAGATTTGTTTATTCTTTAATGAGAATCCTCAGTTCTACATTTGTTGGTTCAAAAGCTAATGTGGGGAAATAACAGACCTGAGTCTTTAATGTGGCAGGAAATGCAAAATAAATTACCTGATTGTATAACAATGGAGATTCTGACAGGACAGTTGAGCAGAGAAGTAATGAGAATTTATCTTGTTTTTTTTTTTTTTGTGTGTGTGTGTGTGTGCTTTGCTTCAATTGGAGTATTTCAGCTACTTTTTTTTTTTTAGAATTTGCTGCCCATATTTCTGCTTTTTTATTTTATTTAAGTAACATCTTTTAGATACTGATCATCCATTTTCTCCTCCCTCCTCTACTTGGATCTAACTTCTTGTCTAACCCCTTCCCCATTGACTCTTCCTTCATTTCCATTCAGAAAGGGGCAGGAGTCCCATGGGCCTCAAATTGAGGCAGAACCTAGGTCCTCCCCTTGTATCAAGGGTGGAAGAAGTAATCCAGCAAGGGGAACAGGTTTCCAACAGCTAGCTAAGTGCCAGGGACTGGTCTTGTTCACACTGCTAGATGCCTTAGCAAGAGAACAAGTTACAAACTTTTCGCACACTTTCAGAAGGCCTAGGTTGGTCCCATGCAGGCTCCCTAACTCTTTATTGTCCATATTTCTAAACATTATCTTCCATTTCTGAGTGAGACCTACCTACTTCATATTTTCATGGATTTCATGAGACTTACAGCATTTATGTTAAGAATGTCTAAGCAGGTATTTTAAGTTTTCTTGATTTCCAACAACAGGACATAATTTATATATCATGTCTAGAGACTAGTTAACCAGTATGGTCATTTAAATAACTCTAAGCTCTTAAAATATTTAATATTATACAAATGATCATTTATATTGGGAACCGTGAAGCCTAGTCTCAGATAAGCATTTGACTACCTGTCTAATGAATTACCACAAGCAAGGCACCTGGGGTAATGGACTCTCACTTGGTAGGGAGCATTAGGACACAGGACAGTGTAGGAATTGGCAAAATTTATGCAGCTTGCAGGCTCTTTTGTCTCTCGTTATCTTGGTTATTCTTTGGGTGGTTTTAGTTTTATTTTGTTAGTCTCACATGCAATAGCTGTAATTTTCCCTGGAAAATTGTACCTTTTGAATTATTTTTCCCTAAGATTCAACAGGGGGCTAATGTTTCTCACATCTGTTCTCTTGAATTACTAAGTACAGCTCCTAATCCTGAAAGAGATAGTTAGGTACATATGAGAATACAACTCTTGGGGCCTTAACCATGTCTCACAGTTTTGGAAGAGAGTGTAGGGTGTGCATAATCAGAATAGGGAAAAGGCCTCAGGAATACACAAAACAAAGCAACAAACAAACAAACAAAAAACCCAAAGATGGTCTGAGCTATTCAGGACCGCTTGAATGCAGTACACTTGGTGGTCAGAAGTTATTCTTCCTGCCTCAGGACCTGAGCACAAGCCGAGGATGGACGTGCATTGTGTATTTATGCATAAACAAAATATTTTGATGAAATTTTGGTTGAAGGTATAAATATATGATAAACTTTATTAAATAGTATTGTAGAAGCTTTGTGTTCTCTTAATGAAAATTTACTGAGTGTTTACTAGTTATAAAAATCTGTTCATTTATCTTTTTTATCTAAAGATTGTTCTGTACAAACCACAAATATTAGAAGAAAAAGAATATATGAATATCTAAAGCTGTTACATTTATATTTAGATGTATGAGAAAAATATTTCAAAAAATATTTTCTTTTCAGTGCTTTAAAGGATAAGGCCCAGTTACATACATTCATGATAGTCTAAGGAGGACTTCCTCTAGCGTTTTTGGAACCTTAACTGGGAACAAACAGATTCATGGCATCCAATCAGGACAGAAATCGAGGACCCACCCATGTTAAGCAGAGCCATGGTTGATAAAGATATTTAAGTACTGGCATAGATGTGATGGTTAACCGACACAGAAGTTTTTAAAAGGAAATACCAGAAACACTTAGGTATTATTGTAGGTGCTTAGAACAATTGCCCTTTGTGGTCTTTTAACAGAAAAATGTTTTCATGGGTTTTGAAGTTATTATCTTCAGCTGGTTGCTAAGCAGTCTCCTTGAGAACTCCGTCTAGTTCCTGAGGGACACCTACCAGGATTGCAAGTAATAAAGAAAAAAAGAACATAGAATGAATTTGGGAAGTAGAGTATCTTTCTCATGAACCAATCTTGTCTGATAGTCCCAGAAAATATCTGGAGAAAATAATGAAATTCAATCCGAGGCCATATATATTCAGACCTTAAGTTTGGGACATTGTTACTTTGCCTGCTGAGGGTGATGGGGTGGGGAGAGGTGTGTCTTTGTCAACTAAAATTTTGAGAGAATCAATTTTTAAAATATTGATTGTTTTTATATACATATTATATAAATATTTATATACATATAAAAATCTTGCATATTTATATATTTTCTAATTTCATGTGTATGTTGTGAATAAGTAAATGTCATCAATCTTGCAAAACATGGTATATAGAATGTTGTTATTGGCAAATTCAATATTTTATATGATGAAGCTAAAATTTCTCATTACAAAATGTGCTTCTAAACATTGCATGATTGCTACTACTTTGACGTCAGACATGATGGACATTGCTTGACAGTCTTTTTCTCTTTAATTTAAAATAGATTTTGAAGCTGGGCTGTGGTGGCACACGCCTTTAATCCCAGCACTCAGGAGGCAGAGGCAGGCGGATCTCTGTGAGTTTGAGGCCAGCCTGGTCTACAAGAGCTAGTGCCAGGACAGGCTCTAAAGCTACAGAGAAACCCTGTCTCAAAAAACTAAGAACAAAAAAATAAAAACAGATTTTGAATACATTATATTCTGGTTATGGTTTCCCCTCCCCCCTACTCCCTCCAGATCTTCTCAACTTCCTTACCCACCCAAACGAACATTGTAGAATTAAATAATAATAATAATGATAATAATAGTAGTAGTAGTAATATAATAAAAAACAAACAAGAAAGGATAAAAAATTGAAACTTATAAGAGGCACTAAAGAAAAAACACAAAAATAGATATATTTTTCAAAGATGCATACATTTGCATGCACAGATATTCTATAAACTGAAATCAATTATAATATCTGCAAAAAGGACCTGTAAGTTATAAAAACATACTGACAAAACATCATGAGCTCTGTGAGATAAGGAATCTCCAGAATTGTCACTGACTTATTTTGTTTTGGACATTTACAGTTGAACATGGGGCTGGCCATTAAGAGTGGTTTGTGTACCCAGTGAGAATCCATTGGAGAAAGCTTTTTTTTTTTAATTGTCAGTAGTTATCACCAGGATAGCTTCAGGGTTAGATAGAGGCATGTGTGCACTTCCCTTTCAGCGTTGGCCCTTAACAATAATGTTTAGTTTAAATATAAGAAAAGGTATGGCAACAATGAGGACATGTGGGGGAAGAAAGATATTGTCCCCATTTCTCAGCCATTCTTTTAAGATTTAGCATTGCTTATTAAACATTAGATTAATTTATATGAAACTTGAAAAATTTGAACATGTCATTAGTATTCTTTACCTTGTATTTTACAACTTCCTACTGAAAAAATATTCTCATTGATATTAATTATTTTGGATTAATTTGAATAATTAACATGACCTCTATCTTAAATTGCCTATTAAAAAGTAATTTGTGAAACTAGGAAAATGTGGCTTATAGCTAGACATGTCTATTATTTAGTCATTAGGAGATCAAACAAATCAATTAAGCTCATATTCTGCATATATTATAGTGTGATAACTTTTAATATACATGAAATAACAAATAACAATGAAATTAATACACTTATATAACTATTCCTAACTATCCCCATGCTTCTCCAATCTTATTTGTAGGAAGCAAAGACTATTGGGACTATAATTTTTTAGAGTAAATTTTTTTATTGATTTTATTGAGCTATACATTCTTATCTGCTCCCCTCAATCCTCTCTCCTCCCCTTTAACCCTCTCTCATGGTGCCCATACTCCCAATTTATTCAAGAGAGCCTGTATTTTTCTACTTCCCATGCACATTTGATCCATATATGTCTCTCTTAGGGTCCTCATTGTTGTATAGGTTTTTTGGGATTGTCATTTGTAGGCTCATTTTCTTTGCTTTGTGACTAAAAACCACTTATGAGTGAGTACATGTTATATCTGTCTTTTTGGATCTGGGTTACCTCACTCAATATGATGTTTCTAGATCCATCCATTTGCCTGCAAATTTCAAGATGTCATTATTTTTTTTCTGCTGTGTAATACCTCCATTGTATAAATGTATCACATTTTCCTTATACATTCGTTGGTCGAGGGACATTTAGGTTGTTTCTAGATTCTGGCTATGACAAACAATACTGCTATGAGCATAGTTGAGTGTATGTCCTTGTGGTATAATAGAGTTTCCTTTGGATATAGACCCAAAAGTGTTATTGCTGGGTCTTGAGGAAGTTTGTTTCCTAATTTTCTGAGAAATCACCATACTGACATCTAAAGGGGCTGTACTTGCTTGCACTCCCACCAGCAATGCAGGAGTGTTTCCTTTACCCCACAGTGATGGAGGAAGGTCATTGGCTAATAAAGAAACTGCCTTGGCCCATTTTATTGGTTAGAACATAGTGGGTGGAGTAAACAGAACAGAATGCTGGGAGGAAGAGGAAGCATAAGCTGTCATCAGTGTTTTTGATCTTGGCCATTCTTACATGTGTAAGATGGAATCTCAGAGCTGTTTTGATTTGCCTATCTCTGATGGCTAAAGATGTTGAACATTTCCTTAAGTGACTTTCAGCCATTTTAGATTCTCCTGTTAAGAGTTCTCTTTTTAGGTCTGTATTCCATTTTTTAAAATTGGATCATTGTTCTTTTGATGGCCAACTTCTTGAGTTCTTTGTAATTTTGGAGATCAGATCTCTGTCTGATATAGGGTCGGTGAAGATCTTTTCCCCTTCTGTTGGCTGCCTTTTTGTCTTGTTGACTGAGTCCTTTGCTCTACAGAAGCTTTTAAGTTTCAGGAGATGGGAAAATAATCTTAAGTAACACATTATTTCTAAATATTCTGCTTGTATCATCAAAAGCTTTCAAATGTGTATACTCATATATTTAATCAAGTTCAATTTTCAGTGTTACATTTGGGAAATTTCTATTAAAAAAATATAGAAATTGAAGTTTCTTTGTTTTAGATTTTGTAGATCAATTGTTCTTAACTTTTAGACTTGCTTCTTTGTTCAAAACAGATTCTTTTGAAATTTGTTTATTTCAGATGCAAAAGAAAACATCAGAAGGAACTTGGCAGCAACACAACAATCACTATAAGTGATTAAACATGAAAATCACGAGAGATACATTTAAAATTGTGTCTAAATCAGATTCAAAGAACTTACTGTTTTTTTTCTAAGTAATAACAGTTTCTTTTCTTCTAATAGACAAAAAGCATTGCAGAAAAGGAAGATGGAATCAGTCTTCATGGCAATGACTCCAGTTTCACTCATGCTATTACTAATTTGCCTTGAGTCTATATTGCTGAATATATAACGATGATGTCTTTTTAAAGGCTTGGAAATGACTTGTTGAAGAACCTCAACTTTTAAGCTGCCTGACACTTGTACAGACTCATTAGAGATGACTGAAAGTAATTATTTTAATCAGAAAGATCTGCCTCTACGCTTGCTGAATGAGTTTGGTCCAGGGAATCACATGGTATAGATAGAGTGAAGACTCTGTATACATTAAGACCAATGGTCAAAACCTGGAAAAATCCTTTGATTATATAATGCAAATTATTTTTCTTTACAGTATCTAAACTATTCCATTATAAATTTGCAAGGTGATTCATTTTCCTAAGAACAAAATGAGAGAACAAAATTTATACAGTAATGATCTCCAAAGCAAAACATTTTGCACCAAGAACTTGATTGGTTTATATTTAAACAGCCTACCCCAATGTATGGAGTCAAATTATTATGAAACTTTAAACTAATTTTCTTACCTTGTGATCTTTTTTAAATTCTTTGTAAAATACATGAAAATGAAAAATGTTTAGTCACACACAAAAAGAGAGAACAAACTCCTCCAAATTGTCCTCTTACCTTCCTCCATGTAAAATAGCACAAGTAACACACTTAAATACGCACACATGAACAAACAAATTAAAAAAGAAAAATGAATTTGAAAAAAATGGAAAGATTTCATTGTAAAATGGTAGCGATCAAAGGACATTGGGTTAAGGTTTCAGTAAGAAACATTGGGCTTCAGAAAGAATTATATGTTTTAGAAGATAATAAATTTGGTAAACTTACACGTATTGAACTCCATGATTCTAATATAATCTTTTTGGAAATAAAAAAAAAGAATTCACCTCGTTACTTAGTTCCTCTAGGATGGTAGACTAGAGGTCAAGACCATGATGGGGACACTCACTGAAATAACTTACCTGAGCTAATGAGATCTCACCAACTCTGATCAGATAGGAAAGAAACTGGCATAGGACCACACTTTACCCTCTGTATGTGGGTAATAGTTCTATGATTGGTGCACCCTCCAGGGCCACTGGCAGAGGCATCAGGATTTATCCCTACTGGTAGTACTGGCTTTTTGGAATCCATTCTCTTTGGATGGATAACTTGCTCAGCCTAGATAAAGGGAGAGAGCCTTGGTTCTTCCTCAAAGCATTCTGCCTTATCCTCTCTGAAGAGTGGATAGGGTGGAGGGTGGAGGCAATGGGATGAGGAGAGGGAGTGGGAACTGAAATTAGCATGTAAAATGAAAAAAAGATAGTTGTTTTCTTTTTATTTTAAATAAATAAATAATACCACATTTAAAAAAATGGCATCCTGAAACAGTGTCCAATACAGCCATAAAATAAATGTTAGCTTTGGGACACTCCTCTCAAATTGAAGTAAATAATTTTCAAATTTGTGTAAACAAAATGGATAAAACAAAATAAATTAGCTTCACAGCATCAAGCATTTTAAAGACATGCCTACTTAGATTTATACTGACATTTAAATATTAATGTTAATGTTGCTCAATTTGTTTAATGCTGATAGTTATCATTAGTAATTACCATGCCTACTGATTATAAATTCAATTCAAATAAAATTTGCAAATTAAATTATTATTTTGTACTTGAGAAAATATAAAAGTCAAAATTATATTTTATATATATTTATAACCTGAAGGAAATACAGTTTACTGATATGAAATGCAGTTGAATGTCTGAAATAGCATTAAATATGCCTGACTTCAGATACATTTTCAATCTATAACAGTATACAAGAAAAAATTGTCCAAAAGTTTAATGGATTAAGTGAGTAGATCAAATAGATGGTTTTCTGGTCAATGATTATTTTTTCATTATTTTCCTGCCATATCCCCTGTTTCATCTGTACTACATGCCTTTAAAAATCTGGTCATTGATGGTGTCTACATCATGGACTGATAGGGGTTTTAGAAAAAAAAATAAAAATCAAAACCAACCAAACAAGAAACTTGCCACAGAGTTGGATCCCAGGCTTTTGTTTTCTTTTACTTCTCTATTTTTTTTTTCACAGAAACTGTTGTCGCAGTATCAGATGGCCAGTAGCAGTCAGGCACAATAGCACAGCCATCATCTGAGCATTTTGTAGCTGGGAGCAAGAGTCCAGTAATTCCTTGCTAACCAAGGGTGTCTGATGCCAACCAGACCATCATGAGAGACGTTTGTAAAAATAACATTAGCAAAATAATAAATCATGAGGAATTATTTCCAATGTATGGAAAGTAATTGAGCAGAAAGGAGAAGTTTGACAGCATCTTAGTATGTGGATTACTGCCTTAATTCACTGCAGAAGCATCGTCTACTTTCAGGTGAAAGAATTCAAATTAAATTAATCTAAATCTGAGTACACAAACTAGGTGAGAGCTATGTATCAAATTTTCTCATTAACAAATATGCTTATAATTAATCCCCAGACTTCTTGAGGTATAGTTGTTGTATGAACATCATATAGATTCAAGTTGTGTGCAGTATGAGTTTTTTATATAAATACACACCGGGATTAAACACTTACATAAACTTATTTTTAACACTGCAGTCTTATTAACTCATTTAAAAAAATGTTCACAGATGATTTACAAAATATGCTTTTTGTGGAAGAGTAAATAAATATAATTCTAAATGTAAAATCATAAAAATAATTGTTACTTTACTTTTCTCAAAGATAAATGGATTTTTTGGAAACATGCTGACATGGGAAATTATATCTTTGATTAAAATAACAATGATACAAAATATCAAAGTATTCATATATTCTAAATATAAAACCGGTATCAGTAGTAATTATGAAAAGATGATTAAATTGCAGTGCACCATATGTGGTGACTTTTATAGCTGCATTTATATTGATTACATGTAATTTTTATAGTCAGTCTCTTTTTAACTTTATGAGTATATACCAATTAAATACTTTTATTTTACTACATTATATATGAAACAATGCAATTACTGTAGAAAAATTTAATGAAAATTTGCATTTTTTACTTTATTTAACATTGTTCTTGTTGGCATTTTTGAGAGCTACAGAATAAGCATTATCTTTAGTTTTATGCTTATGTGTTTATAAAAAGACCTGAAGCATATATTTTAAAGATACAAATGTCAAGAAATACTATTCATTCTAACCTAGGAAAATAATATTTGCATCAGTCAAGACTGTCACTTAAAACTATCCTAATTAAAGAGAATATTTGCACAGTAACTCATTATATTTGATTTTGTTTAGTGTGTAGTCTCGTGCTATTTTACAATATGATGATTACAGATATCATGCAACAGCCTAATTAAAAATATATTGTTACCTCAAAATTTACAGAAATTTTTGAAAAAGTATTGAAGTTCTACTTCTGTTGACTGTTACAGATAAATTTATTCAAAATACCATTATTGATATTTTTTAATTTTAAACTATATTAAAGCAAGTTATTTTTTAAAGTTATTTTCACAAATAAATGAAGCATCCTTTCTGATTTGCAAATCTAGAATAAAATAATTGTTATTATCATTGTTCATTTAGCCAACACAGTTCCTAGAAAATGTATTTCCTACCAATCAAGAAATACAATCTGAATTTGTGTTTTTAACTACACATGCTATAATATAATTCTACATTTAATGTGCTTCCTACTTACTGCTTGTTAATATTTTTCACAGTTTTTTCTTTAAAATAGAAGCACACTTTAAACAGAATTTTCTTGAAAAATTAAAATGTTCTTCCAGAAGGGGATTTCAAACTCCTTTATAATGAAATCATTGTGAAGAAAAAAACCCAAATGCATCTCCAGGAGCTATGGAAAGACATGTGGATAATTGGGCCACATGAGTATCAAATATTTGATGTTGGACACAGCAGCACAAAGACAAAGAATGCCAATTCTCTCAGAGGTTTGAACTTAGGGCATATGACGCTAAGCTCTAGGGATGGAATAACCCCTCATGGCAGCACAATGCTGTTTATCTTGCAGATTCCATTTAAGACATTGCTTTGCTATGTAGAAACATGCAAACTTTTTTTTTCTTGTATTGGAAGCCCTCTAAGTTAGGGAGGGGTAACTGGGCTGTGGTGGAGCACACCTTTAATCCAGCCACTTGAGAGGCATAGACAGGTATAGCTCTCTAAGTTTGAGGCCAGCCTGATCTACAGAGCGATTTATAGGACAGGCTCCAAGGCTGCAGAGAAACCCTATCTCAAAAAAACCAAAAATATAATAAATAAGCAAGAAGATAGTCAGTGACGACTTCTGACTGCCACAGACAAACACAGAAACATGCAGAATGAAGACATGCTAAGGAAGATAGTGACTGTGGATTTACAGAATGAATAATTGCTTGCACATCAGTTTAGTTCCCCTTGTACCTCTGTCTGACTATCTGACTGTATAATTTATGGTTTTAATTATTTTCTAAAGAAAGTGTGTTCACATAATCAATAATCTGCCCATCCAAGATTTCTCATTGTTTCCTCCTAATGAAAACAAATCATGTGTTAATTTCTCATCTTATATATCTACATAAAATAATTTCCTTTTAGGAACATATGCATATATTTATTGAGAATTATTGGTAAAAAATAAAATTGTCTGAGCAAAAAATGAGGTCACAAATTTCACAAACTATTGGTATTCATTAACGGATATTCACAAAATAAACATTGCTTAGTGAATACAAAAAAGATGGTGTAATCTGTACTGTAAGATTCATTGTGAAAGTCACATTATCTGATATAAATGATGCAGACTGAACACACTGAAATAATGTCTAATAATTGTATGATACAAAATGTTGGTTAATTTTATTGAAATAGAAAATTTAATTTATATATCTGTTACCCATGTAAAAATATAAAGGAATTTTCCCAAACTATAATTCTGCTCATTTCTAAATTCCTGGTGCCAGTAAATAATACACAGATATAGTGGCAATAGTGAGAAACTATTGTAAGAATAAATAAATTATCTAAATTATATTTTATGATTTGAATGTCTTTCTCCATAGTTATTAATTCACTAATCAAATGTTTCATCTGTTTGGTGATAGCTTCAGGTAGAACAGAAAAGACAGGATTGATATTTTACTTCACCCCAGAAATGTGGGTCAAGGGAAGGAGATGGAAATTTGATGCGAGATTTCCTTCTGTATGCTCTGAATATGTTTTATTACCATTAGTTAATAAGGAAGCTTTTTGTCCTATGGCAGGGCAGAATATCACTAGGCAGGAAAGCTAAACTGAAGACAGGGAGAAAGAAGGCAAAGTCGAAGGAGATGCAAGCAGTTGCCAGAGAAGCAAGATGTGAGGTAGCAGACCATGAGCATCATGGTAAAATATAAACTAGTAGAAATGAGTTCCTTTAAATTGTAAAAACTAATTAGAAACAAACCTGAACTAACAGGCCAAACAATATGTAATTAATATTAAGCTTCTGAGTGATTATTTTAAAAGCAGCTCTGAAACCAGGCGAGACAAGAAATCTCCAGGCACATAAATCAAATAAGTTATTGTAATCATGAAGGTTCCAGAAAGGAAAACTAGCCCTAATACAAAAGGATGCAAATATATTCTGGCCACACACTGACAGTTATCATATGTGCTAATGTCAAGAAATGCTTTCTATAATGCTTATCTGTGAGTTCAGAGCTTAGGATTGAAGACCTTTATTACAGATTTGAAATGAGGATGACAGAAAAAATTCTAGAAGAAACCCAGGCAAATTTATTTCATTATCTAGAAAAAATATTTCAGGAGAATTCTCCAACAGTTCCAGAGAAAGAATTACTCTAAGATATACTATACATGCATATCTGATTCATAAGCTTTAGGAGTAGATGAAGTGAACTCTACACAAATAATTATATGCTGATATCCTAGAATATTTGATACAGTCTAGCAGGCAAAAAATAGACTGGTTGGATTATAAATGACAATTTCTTTTCCTCACAGTAAAAATTTAACCACAGTATAACTCAACACCATAAATTTCATGGTGTTGACAGCTTTGTGTTTTGATGAGTGTCAGTTCCATGTTTTAAAATGGTACCTGCAAGGCTATATTCCTGAGTGAGGAAGAATTAAATGCCCTCACAAAGCATGGCATAGAAAAACATGTCCACCAAGTCTGTTATGAGCTCAGGCTTTCCCGCCAGCGGCCGTCTGGGAAGAATCCCATTGCCTTTGGATAAAGATTACATTCCACAGTGTCTTGTTGAGGAAGCAATGCTGCTCCACTGCCTCATATAAGAGTGCAGCCACTTTTTTGTAACTATGCTGCAAGAAATATTTCAGTCCAGATGAAAGATGTCATCCCAGAAGAGTAAAGGGCACTGAGTAAGTGGAAGCCAAATTATCATCTTTCCTATTGACTCAGGAGTTTGCATAATTAAAAGGAATTCAAGGCTACTGCAGAGAACTTATCATTTACAGAAATTTTGATACATTTACCCTATAATTTGAAAAGAATGTTTAAGCAATTGTTCATCCTGCCCATTTATAATTTGGAAGTACAATGGTGAGGTTCATCTACATTTTGACAGTGCATCTCCTCAAGAGTGGTAAAATTTCCAAGGCACTGATCTAATAAGTTTGCCAAGGTCATCTAGCAATTTCTTCAATCTATTGCCTTTGGACCCAGTTCAGGCCTAGAACTTCATTGTTTTAGTTCTGTAGTTTTTTTTCCTACCTACTTTGCAGGTTAATTTTAAGTCATTAATGGAGAATTTGTAGAAAATTATATTCAATAAAGAAAATTGAGCAGAAATTATGAAGCTATTGAATTACATTAGGTTTCCTGATGATTTAAATTCTAACAAATTAAACAATTAAAATAAAGTTTCTTATAATTCTAAATCAAATGGCAACTTTTCATTTAACAAAAGGATTTAATGCAACTCTATTTAATGAAAGTAGCTACAATCATGCATCAATTTATCATTATAAAAATATTAAAATATGCATAAAATATAAAAGTCATTTTTTACTTCTATAAAATCAATTAATTTTTCACTGATAAAACTCACCTTGCAGCTGTGAATATATTAAAGGTGCTTTTAGTGTTACTATGCACTATGTACCTATCCCCCAGAATAATTTTGATAATTATCTGACTTCCCCTGTACTATGGATAAATGTTTAGCAAATTACTTCTTACTTTAAAATTAGTTAGTATGTAATGCTAAAGTTAGGGTAGAACAAATCAATTCATTTTACTATGGACCTAATTATGCATCTTTAAAATGATCATGTTAGGTAAACTGCTTATAATATTGTTTTGCTTAAATAATGAGTATGAAAAAAATGAAAATGGATCTTCAAAGTGTTTACTCTAGACCCACTAGGGGTAACATATACATCGGTAAGCTATCTAAGATTTTATAAAGCCTGTACTAGTCAGTTTTCATCCCACTTAACTGTGAATTCTTTTCATGTTTGTTTCATTTTTAGTCGTAAATTGAAAATAATGACACTTTCATATTAGGTATTTTATTCCATGCAAATGCCCTTTTCATTATGCAGATATAAGACGAATATGAAAGCTAAACTTTGAAATCATTCCATCACTCGCTTGTATTCAAAATTTTACCCCTGCCCCTTATTTTATAGTGAGTCATTTGTGCAGAAAAGAAAACAAATCAAATATTAAAATGTACTTATGAAGGAATCCTACTCCAGATATATTAGATCATTGGTAAATTTTAAATATCATCTGAAGTGTTATTTTCCTGTGCTTCCAAACTCCTATAGCATATCATCCTGATGATATTTTGCTGTGAATAGTTCTGAAAGCTAAAAATAGTTTTCATCTGATTAAATTTTAAGATTCATCAGTGAAGCAAATCAGCTCTCCAAATTGCTCACAGACTGCAGTCTTCAGAGTTACTGCTCTGCCCATACTGAATACATGAGAGCAAGACCTTGCCAGTCAGGCTGTATAGCCATTTCATAACTGATATCCATTGTCACTGTTTTCTATTTAGTAATACTACCTGTAAAATACAGTTAGAATAATCATAAATTATCTACAATGAAAGTGATTAAATTGAATATAGCTAAATATTTATGTACTTAGCCACTGAAATAATGAGTAAAATGCTCAGTGCTCAAATAATGCTCTAATTGTATGTTTGATTTTAAATACTATTCAAATCTCTTTGGAATGATGGGTTTTGTTGCTTCAAATAAAATATTGAATCAAATTTGTGCAGTTTTTCTCTGCACAAAGAATCCGCATGTACCTCTCTTGGTTTGTCAAATATGGTTATTATTCTTTCCAGCCAACTAGTGGGTAAAAGTCTTTTCTAGCAAACTGACAATCTGAGGTCAATCCCGGGACCTACATGGTGGCATGACAGGATCACCTTTTACAAGTTGTTCTCTGTTGGAAGGAGGCTGCTTGTTGGTTCCCAGCTGCCCAGACCCAAAATAATCACACACACACACACACACAAAAAACTGTACTAATTAAATCACTGCTTGGCCCATTAGGTCTAACTTCTTTTTGGCTAACTCTTACATGTTAATTTAACCCATTTCTATTAATCTGTGTGTCACCACGAGGCTGTGGCTTACTGACTAAAGTTCCAACATGTGTCTCTGGCAGGGCTACATGGCTTCTAACTCCTCCTATTTCCTCCCGGCATTCAGTTTAGTTTTCCCTGCCTATCTAGGTTCTGCTCTATCAAAAGGACAAGGCAGCTTTCTTTATTCATTAACCAACCATATTCATAGCATACAGAAGAGAATCCCACATCAGTTTCTCTGCCCTGCACTGAAGTACCATGGTACACATTACACATCCTCCCAAATAAATTTGCTTTTCTTACAAAGAAGCAGAGTTCAGTCTCCAACAATCAAGTTGACTAAAACTCCAGAGGATCTGACACCTTCTTTTTCATGTGTGGGAATACAAACATATGCATATACACAAATTAAAATAGAACTTTAAAAAGGTACATATAAAATGCTAATCTTGAATTTGAATTACATACAGCAAAGCTGCAGGGAACCCTAAAGTTGGCCTGGCCTAGCTAACTTAAAAGGTATGTGTCATAGGTTTTTCAGGTTAGAATCCATGGTTCTTGGGGTTCAATGCACCTTTATGTTTTTTAGAGACAGAAGTAGCCAATCAAGCAGTGAAACATTCAGGCTGTTTTGTGTTTCTCTGTATGCTCTCTTGGAATTCAGGGAAACATGGAAGCTTGACAGAACAATTGGTCTTAGAAATTAATCTTATATACCCTGTACAGCTTATGAACTTCATTATATCCTAACAAATACAACTGTATTGATCCTGGCAATTTTCATCATATTCTGTTTCTGATAAAATTATAAAAATATTCTTGTTCTTATTAAAACTGTCTCAGCATCAGTTCTCCTTGGCCTCTCCAAGTGGTCTTATTTATTTTCTCACGGCCTTATTGGGTGACCTTTGTCCAGTAGGTAAGCATGAGTATTTGCACAAAACAAAATCCTTACAAATACTAATCATGTTCTTAGGTATATGGCTCAGATGAGATTTGCTCTTTAATTGTAGTCTGCCAACTCTTAATCTTGTCATTTTAATTCTTTATCTCTCTCAATCTTTTTTTTTTTTGGTGACATCAAGGTACTTGTTAATAAAAGATGAAAATCAAAGTGTTTGACTTTATACATTCTGGGTAGATTTTTAGGTATTATCCCTCTGAAGGCTTTTTCATAACCAAACTGTGAAACATTTCAAAAAATCCCCATTGCCAGACTTTATCCACAGATCTTAGGAAGGTAATTAAATATAATCATCAAACCTGCAATCATCTTCTTTTTGCCATAACCTGGTAAATTCTGTGGTGAGAATGCCAGGGTGACAACAATCCTTACAAATTTAGGAATAAGATGAAGATGAATCTTTCCATTCACTGGCAATTTTATTCCAACCTAGCTGAGACTTTGAGTGTCTTCATAGATAAAGGGTGGCCTAAGTGACTCAAAGGTGATTCTGGATCAACTGTCTAGGTCTTTGTTAACAACACTTTGTTGTCAAGGATACCTTGTAACATTGTGAGAAATTTATCCCTGTTAACTAAAATGATAATTTATTCATTAGAGAAGGTCAAAAGAGACTTTCATGTATTTAAAGAAAATCACATCTCATCATGTAAACCAGATAATGACAGAGGTTTCTCTAAAATCGGGTCATCCTTGATTACTCATTGGAACTTAATGAAGGAATAATCGCCTCATTATACCTATATGTATTATGAAAATTAATTTTTATAATGGAGAACTTGAAAATCAGAAATCAAGTCCAGAATCTGTTAGATTGCTACTAATCTGTCTTGAAATCATTAAGCTTTCTAATCACTCAACAATAGCCACAGAGTTTGTAACTGGCAGTGATCTTTTCTCTTGGAAGCCAAACCTTAATATCTCCAATGGCTAAGTCTTACTTATTTAACCAGACTCCAAATTGAAGCAAACGAAATCTCAATTTTATATTATTATTCATGTACATTCAATATATATGACAATTTTTAAAGAACAAATGTAACATATATACAAATGTCAGCACTATTCCTTTTGTTTTCTATTCCTATTACTCTCTGTTCTTCCATCAACCTAACTTTCCTTTCATGATATTATGTATCACATATTTTATGGTTTATGTATTTATGCACATACCAGAAACCACAAATGAAAGAACTCCCTCAATATTTTTCTTTCTGTGTCTTATTTCACTTACTATAAAATTCTGAAGCTGTATCAGTTTTCTAGAAAAAAGCAAATGCAGAATAGGGAAAACAATCCTGACTAAAGCAATCCTAAATATAAAAAAATCTGGACATCCCATCATTCTTGACTTCAACCTGTATGACAGAACTATAGTAATAAAAACCACAAGATCTTGTCATAAAAACAGACATGCTGATCAATGGATTTAAATTGAAGATCAAGACATAAATCCACATACCGATGGACACCTGAAGTTTGATAAAGAAGGCATAAATGCATACAGGAATAAAGAAAACATCTTCAGCAAATGGTGCTGGTCTAACTGTTTATCAGGATGTAGAAGAATGCAAATAGATGCCTATTTATGACCCTACATAAAGACTCAAGCAAGTGGATCAGAAACCTCAACATAAAAGTCTATACACCGAACCTGATAAACGCGAAAGTGTGGGAATAGTCTTGAATGCATTGGTATAGGGAAAGACTTTGTGACTTGGAAACTTCATGGAAACTATGAAGATAATCCAAATGAGGAGTCCTAGTAATGTAGTATATGGAGATTCAACTTGCCATCTCTTAACGACAGGTAAGCCTTCCAGTACGGGCCTGGGTTTAATTAAATTGAGTTGTTGGTAACAGATGTCCTATTGAAATTCCCAAACAACACAGCCTAATAGTAAGGCAAAATGTTGCTTTCTAAACACTGATGGTGGGTACCATTGCTGAAAGGACCCCTCACGCAACTCACTGAATATGGAGAAGTCCTGCTGGGTGACTTCATGGCGTCTTCGCTCCTATGCTGTAGTGTCTTTGGTTCGGGAAGGTACCCCGAAAGCTACAGAAAGGGAAGTGAGGATGTCAACCTAGCCACAAAGCTTTTGAGCTACAATTTGCCCTTCCTGTAATATACGCTAGGGTAATGGGAGCAGAGAAGTTGTGGGAGTAATCAAACAATGTATGACTTGATTTAAGACCCACTTCATGAATCCACACTGGAACCTGCTTGCGTAACCAAAAACCGGAGAGTAGCTAGTCAATAGAACTAGTAAAGTCAAACACTAGTGGGGGGGGGGACTAAAACAAACAAACCAAAACCAAGGGGGAAACAAAACAAAACAAATAAAAAACCAAAGCAAAACCTTACAACAGAGTGAAATGATTTCTAAGGATATTCTGGTATAGTTATAGATCAGCGCCTTATCCATTCATCATCAGAGAGCTTCCTCAGCAGCAGATGGGAACAGATGCAGAGACCCACAGCCAGACATTTTGTGAAAGCAAAGTCTAAATTGGAAGTCTCCATCAAATCCCTCCCCTCTGAGCTCTGGAAATCCAAAAGAAAAGGAGTCAGAAAGTTTGTAAAAGCCACAGTAGGTAAAGGATGCCAGGATTCCAAGATGTTCTGAGTTAACAAAGCATGGTGCAAGTGAACTCATAGGGACTGAAGCAGTAATCACAGGACCTACAAAATAAAGAAATCAGTAAATAATAAAATAAGATATAGACTTCTTGACCCCAACCACAGGATAACTTTTTCTTTGATTCAAAGCTGACAGTTTGACATTCAAATAAAATTATTATGAAATGCCAAAGAGACCATATGCTAACTTCAGAAGTCAGATATTAGAGCTAAAGGTAGTTGTGCTTATCGACCATGAAAAATAATTAATTTCCCTGCATTTAGATCTCCTTTATTTTAACTGAAATATGTATAACAATGTCACCTGGCAGTTTTTGCTTCTACCACTTAAATTTAGAGAAATATCCATAAACTCTGGTTGGCAATTTTAAGTTTTCTGTTTAACAGGCCTCTAACCTTTAATAAATACATTTCAGGTCTTCAGTCAATATCCATAAAATGGGAACAAGAGAATGCCATCAATTGCCAATGCAGTTAAAATTTCAGATTTTAAAATTATTAATAGTAAATGAATATCAGAGAATTATTTTCGGTATTGATGAATAGTGCCTTGTCTCTGTTGAAATGAGCATTCCCTATCCAAAGTTTATTGTTTGCTTTTTATAGTATTTTGGCCAAATCTTGCCATTAATGGATTGAGAAATTGTCTTTATATTTATTTATTTTGTATTTATTATTTTTTATTTTATATTTATCTATTTTATATTTGTTATTGTTTTTATTTTTAGAATTGTCTCTCTGTCTTCAGAGTGGTGGGGATTAAAATGAGGCACTACCAAGCCATCTTTCAAATTTAAATTATTAAATTTCTAGATATCCAATAAATACTTTTAACTAAATGCATTTTGCTTGAGTCATATTGATTTGACTTTTCTGTTACTTAGTTATTAAAGAGTATTGATATGAATGACAAAATGTCATATACCCTTTTTATTTTGTCCATTTGCAGGTATTGTATTATTTTTCTGGAGATAAAATTTGACTTCCTAGCATAACTTACAAGTATTTATTTACTAAAATGTGATATAAAGCTATATACATATACATATACATATAGTAACTTGTGATACTATCTCAATCACCTGTCTATCCCTCTATCTAACATTTGGCTCAATATTTGGATCAATATACGAAAGCCTTGGGAAATTTAGCTTTCCATTAAAATATGAAAAGGCTATGACATACTTAGCTGGGCTTTTACTACTATACAATAATCCCATTGATGCATGGCTGATTACATGGTAAAATTCTTGGTACTAAAGAAGCTTATGAAAACCTTTGTATTCATACATGGCATCTAACTCTATTTTCTAAATAAAAATTCTAACGGTTCTATGTCAACTAAATAAATTTTACAAATGAAAATTACTTAGATATATATACTACCTCAGTATCAGTTGTATTCTAGTCTTTGTGCACTGTTGTAATATATCAGGTATGATACCATGAATACAATTCTCAAACCAAATCAAAATTTCATTTTATTCTAATTTCTATAAAAATATTTCTAATAGATAAAAGACAATAATAGCTTGATATATATATATACCTTGCTTTTAAATTTCTGTGTATTTTCATGGAATTGTGATCATAGTATTAATGTTTTATTACTTCTAGTAAATTAATATTTTATATTTAATATTGCTGAGTATAAACTACAAACATTTGTGCCTCTGTGGATTATTCAATAAAATTCTTGAAAAACTGCAGTGCTACTTCCTATTTTAGATTGCATATTTAAGCATTTACTAATTATTTCATTATCATTAGCAAAAATACAGTACACTAAGCAACATTAATTACTGCATTAAATATTAATGATATAAAGCCATTGCAGAAAACAGCAACAATGTTAATATAACATGATCCTACTTTTTATATTTTGACTAAAGAAAGATGAAGGAGTTGAACATGCTGTCAAATCATTTCTTTAATTTCAAATATTCAATTTAATTTGTTAAATGAGTAAAACAATTTTCTCATCTCTACTTTTGTTTCTTTCTCTCTTCCTTTCTCCTTTTACCCCTTACTTCCTTGCTTGCTTGTTTGCTTCAATCCTGTCTCTGTCTCTCTGTCTTTCTCTCTCTCTCTTCTTTATTTATTTTTCAGGGTCTTATTCTTTAGCTCAGATTGGACCAGTATTGCCTCTGCTTTCAAATGTCAGAATCACATTTGTGTGTTCCATACCTGACTTACTCTTCATAATTTATCTACTGTAGAAAAGATAGCATTTATGGCAATTCAGATCAAATAAAAATTTTTAAACAATTAAAATACTTTTAATGAATAGAGTATATTTCAGGAAGTCCCACCATTATAGAAAATCTTTGTGATGATTACAGAGTTCCCATGTGCTCTGTTAGGTTCATCATTCTGTGAGCAGAGAGCCACTGGCAGATAGCATGCATAGAGTGTAGACTGGAGTTCTCCATAGGGTCCTTGCCTTGGGAGATCAGAGAACCCTGCTGAAGAAAAAGTGGGGGGGGGTTGTAGGCAGAGACTGCTTGTTCATTTTCCAAAATAATCATACAGAACTGTGATATTTACAACACTGCTTGGCCAATAGTTTAGGTGTATTTCTAGCTAGTTCTTGCATCTTAAATTAACCAACTGTTGAAATAACCAGGTTTACTAAGGATAAAACAATTATATTTTATTGATTATAAAAAGTAAACTCACAAAACAGGAAATGAGAAATCCAAGCACAGCAATGTCCCGATGGAAAAGGTGCACAGAGAGAGAGAGAGAATATCTGGAGGTGCATGTTTTACCCTGGGTCCCAGCAAAACCATGCCTTAACTAAGACCCACCTCTTAAAGATGATTGGCTAACAAGGTTCCTCATCATCTCCGCCTTTCGTCTAAACAAGAACCATCCAAACCCAATACAAAACGATATGCAATGGGAGCAGATATCAACTAAAAAATTACAAAATCTTTCATCACAAATAAGCTCGGCTAAATCATAAGAGGACGGTAACTACAACAATCTAATCTTCAACCCCTTCTAAGACCTCAGAAGGAAAATAATATTACTGGAGTAGACAGGAAGTACAATCAAGCAGCTTCCAAAGCAAGCAGTAATTGATGAAGATAGTTAGCTACCTGAGCAGTCACCCAAAGTCTCATTTGCAATGCTGAAGAAACCAACTTTGGCTAAGGCCTAGCATAAATGACAGACCATTTTTAGAGGCAGGAAAATTTTCAAAACCATCTTACCCTGTCTTGGCAAGATTTGACAGTCTTTTTCTTTGTGTTCTATGTGTCCATTTCCAGATACCATGTACTTTGTCAGTGGTTGAGGCATGGGCAGTTCCTTGCCAAAGACCAATTGTGCCATGAAGAAAACAAACTCTGAGTGGAGTGTCTTGGGTGCTCAACATTCCCTTGGGAATAGATTGGTGCTGTCAGGAACAATCATGTCTCATGTTAACAGAACCCTAAGTTATTTAAATGTCATGCTCTACAAATCCTTGAAGTGGTTGAAGATTACCTATCAAGGCAGTATACAATCTCTATGCATCTAAAGAACCTAATTAATCTGACTGTATGAATAACAAACATGAACAACTATTAACCTATAATATTTAATACCTGTATAACTTAAAGACTAAGACTTCATGTCAGGATATTAAATAATCTGTAAAGAATTGTGCAGCAAATGAGGAAAATGACCTCAAAATGTAAACAATGTATAAATATCTTGTTCAGAGGTAAGAATAGTATATAATACAATATGAAAATACACCCCTAAAAGTTGTATCAATATACAAAATATTTTAAACAGAGGTAGAAACATGCATGTATATAATCTGACAAAATAACTTTGCATAGGTGCACAAATATTGTGAACAGAAATAAAAAATATAATTTGAACTTGTATCAATATACAAAAACTATACTGCTGTAGAAAAATCTTATAGTCAGTAGCCTTTAAGTTACCCACCAACTGGGGCGTAACCTCTTACACTATTTATGTCAATGTAAAGCATACACCTGCTCTCCTTTCTGGCTGCAGGATTTGGTTTCTATTCTCAGTACCAGCAGAACATTCTGATTTGTGAGTCTGCCCCTAAATAAATAACTGTCTATTATTCTCAATTCTGAGCTAGTGTGGGATTTCTTTTAAGTGTTCTTCTTCACTACACCAATGTAAATTATCCACAAATAATAGCTCGCAAATATTTACTTTATTACACATTATTATTATTCCTTTTTTTGAATAAACATAGTTTCTACCCCAGCCTTCTATCTGATAAAAGAAACAATCAACAACCCCTAAATGGTGTTCCCAACCCTGAGGACAAACTTTTTTGGGAGAGGGAGCATCATCCTCTAGAATTGCTTCCTGCTGTCATGGAGGCAAAGTTATCTTTATGGGATCCCACAAGAGTAAAGTGATGGTTAAGTTTCAAGATTACTGTCTAGTATAGTTGTAAATGATTTCTGAGCATTTGATGGGTTTTTTCCAAACTTCTTATCTGGAGTTCTGGCCAGAACATCATGAGAAGCTGTACCATTTCAGCAGCTGGTACCCCAAAACCAGTCTTAAAGTAGTGCTATCAGCATCACGATGTCATCTCAACCAGGTGGAGTCTAAATAAAATGAAAAATTTTAACTCTAAAATAGTAAAATTACATATAACAAAACAGCTATCAAGCAAGAATTTTAGTTACAATATTTAGTCCACTTACATTGGACAACTGAAGGAAAATATTATCCATCCTATCTTTGTGAGTCTAAAGTTTTATATCTAATCCACATTTTATAAGTATCTTTCTTCAACTCCACCAAAGATTCCAGAAGGACATAATATTATCTAAGTAAACAGGAAATACATTGTAAGCAACTTCTACAACTCTAGAATTGACCGAGACATCTTACTGCCTGGACAGTCACCTAAAGTTCTTCTGTAAATTTTTGGCTTGTTTATGTCCTAGAAATTCTTTCTTGAGTGCTTAATGTAATAAAGTCACTCCATCCTGAAATACAAGTGCTTTACTAACCTAATAATTTATAAACCTAGGATAAGAATTTATTAAAAGTACAAAACAATGTGAAGAGAGCCCACAATTAGAACATTAATGTGGGGTGGAGTACTATGTTCAGGAGAGACTGATCTTCAAATCAGAAGAAATGTTTGCTTTTGAAAACAGATTGATATGAATAAATTGCATCCATTTAAACACTTCCATGTGCAACTGCATACTACATATGGATGCCTTTAAAGAATGCTCTTTTTTGGGTGTTCAATTAAAATATATTTATTGATATACCTAGAATAGTTTACACTAAATAGAATTTAAAGATTTGAAATGATAAAATTCAGCCTCTGAAAAGAAATGAGAATTGCCTTAAGATACATAGCAGGGTTACCTACTTCAAATTTCACAAAAATCCCATTGTTCTTGGATATCTACCATCTAAAGCATCTCTTTTTTCTGTCACAAAATAACAACATATGCTTCCCGTGAATGAAATGCTCAACAATAATGTTCATGAGCACAAAATGAATTCATTTTAAATTTATTTTGCGTATCATCCACAGTTTCCCCTCCCCCTTCTCCTCCCTTTCTATCTCCACATAACCTTTCTATCCACACCCTCCCAACCCAGTCCTCCTCTGTCTCCATTCAGAAGGGGTAAGGCCTCCCATGGAAGTCAACAAAGCATGGCATATCAAGTTGAGGCAGGACCAAACTCCTACTCTTTGCGTCAAGGCTGGGCAAGGCATCCACAACGGGGAATTGATTCCAAAGAGCCAGCTTATATGTCAGGTCAGGGATATGTTCTGATCCTACTGCAAGGGGTCCCACAAAAGAACAAGTTACACAACTGTCACCCACATGCAGAGGGCCTATGTTGGTCCCATGCTATTTCCCTAGCTGTCTTTCCAGGGTTTGTGAGCTAAATCTCTGTAAAAATCATTTGCTTTTGCATACTCCCCAAACTGGCTTTAGTAGAATTTTTTCCTCCTAACTATGTGTTGAAACAAAGAAAAGTAATCTTATGTTTATATCCCAGCTGACTCAATGAAGAGAAAAATGTTCCTTATGAAACATTTATTTTCAATTGGAAGACATAAAGATTCCATTGTGCTTTAGAACTAATATAACATGAATTTTAATAGCAGGTAAAGATAGATGAATAAAGCTGCAAGGCCACTAGAAAAGTTATGGTGACAGATTAATACCAAAGTATCGTATGTTCTGTGTGACAAATGTGCTCTGAAATACTATTTTAGAATAGACCTTATTTCTAATCTATGATCTATCCAAATGTGATAATGAAAGATCATACTCAGTGTTGGTGGATAAATGGCATATGTGAAAGATGTGCTGAAGAAAAAAAAATCATGTGAAAAGAGATATAAATTCCCTATACGTAGCGGCATGTGTGTGAAACTGAGTGTTACTTAAACACAAGCTATTCTACAATCTATTCATTCATCCATCTGTTCCCTTAGAAAAATTAAGGACACATGCAAATGTATTTATATTTACATTTCTTTCAAGTCTGTAGGATTTAATCCAATAAATATCAACTGCCACTCAACTTTTGGAATAGGAACTGGGTTATGAACAGAAAAAGAAGAGAAGACAGACTGCTAGGCAAAGGAAAAGATTATTTTCTTGTTAGTGATGATTAAATAAATAAATAAATACCAAGACAATAATTATTTTGACTAATATATTACTTTCGATAGTATCACACCCAACTTATTCAACTTGCAAACAACTCAAAAGATTTTTTTATAAAAGTATGTAACAGATAATTATAATGTAAACATTTAATTTTCATGCTAGTGTAGTAAGCTCAACAATAAAGAAGAAGTCTAACTAATATTGTAATCAGGATCCCATACGACCTGAGATAGTATTGATAGTTTCTCAGTGCCAGAGATCTGTAAGTTAGTTTCAGACATGAATAAAGACAGTACCTTAGAAACAGTATCTTAGTTATAAACCACAGAGGAACTAACTGGGGACATCGCCTTGGGCTCCTGGGAGCCACTCTAGGTTCAAGTCTCTTGCCAACCCTAAGGTGGCTCCCTTAACTAAGAATTGTGCTTCCGTGCTCCCCTATCCAACCTTCCTTTATCCCAATCATCCTGTTTCCCCAAGTTTCCCTCATCCTCCCCTTCTCACTTTTCTCTCCCCATCCCCCGATACTCCCATCCCACCCCACCTCCAAGATCCCAAAATTTCTCCCCGGCAATTTTGTCTACTTCCCATAGCCAAGAGGATAATTATATGTTTTTCCTTGGGTTCACCTTCTAATTTCGCTTCTTTAGGTTCACCAATTATAAACTTCGTGACCATTATTTATGGCTAGAAACCAATTATGAGTGAGTACATCCCATGTTCATCTTTTTGGGTCTGGGTTACCTCACTCAGGATAGTGTTTTCTATTTCCATCCATTTGGGCAGCTGAGGATAGGGAACCTGAAATGACTCTATCCTATAGCAATGCTGACGAATATCTTGCATATCACCATAGAACCTTCATCTGGTGATGGATGGAGATAGTCACAGAGACCCACACTGGAGCACCGGACTGAGCTCCCAAGTTCCCAATGAGGAGCGGAAGGAGGGAGAACATGAGCAAGGAAGTCAGGACCCCGAGGGGTGCACCCAACCACTGAGACAGTGTGGCTGATCTATTGGGAGCTCACCAAGGCCAGCTGGACTGTGACGGAAGAAGCATGGGATAAAACAGGACTCTCTGAACATGGCGAACAATGGGGGCTGATGAGAAGCCAAGGACAATGGCCCTGCGTTTTGATCCTACTTCAAGTTCGGGCTTTGTGGGAGCCTAGCCAGTTTGGATGTTCACCTTCCTAGACATGGACGGAGGGGGGAGGACCTTGGACTTTCCACAGGCAGGGAACCCTGACTGCTCTTTGGTCTGGAAAGGGAGGGGGGAGAGGAGTGGGAGGAGGGGGAGAAGGGTGGGAGGAGGGGGAGGGAAATGGGAGGCTGGGAGGAGGCGGAAACATTTTTTTTTCTTTTTCTCAATAAAAAAAAATAAACCACAGAGAACTGTGGAACATATATTATAGCAATGCTCTCAGGGACTTTTGTTAGGCTGTAGATTGCAATACAGCAAGTAAGAATGAAAATATCAGAAAGAAACTAGAAAATATTAATGCATAAGGACATATCAGATTGTGGAGGACATTGTCTTCTAGTTTAAATACTTTAACTTAATCCGGAATGCACCCAAAAGCAGTCTTTCAAATACATATTCAAGTGAATCTGTTTTCTTATTTCCCTAAAGAGATGCTCATGAAAATTCAGAGTCTTTGATGAGTATAATAAGAACTTATAAAATTCTAAGTAAATACAAGATATATTATACAAAATTATTAAGAATACTTGTGTTATTCAATATAATTGTAAATTTTTTATAAAATTATATTGATTATGATGAGGAAACTCATAGGGGCATCTGTGGAATATAAGATGGAATGAGATAGTTTTAAATTCAAAGTTATTTTATTACAAGCTGTGAAAAATGAGACAATATTCAGGAAATTAAAACTCTGTTGAACAGTAGAAGCCCAGTGATGAATACCTGAGTATGGATATAATGAACATGGCACGCTCACAAAGGAAAAGGACTGACAAAGCATTTGGAAATGACTTTTCTACAAAGCTGATGATTTAATACAAAATTATACTAATATTATTGGAGTCAACATTCTCATTATATGAAATTGGGCTTGTAAATTGGAGAGTGAGAAAGCTAAAAAGAATTTGTGGCTGCACACACAACATGAAGTCATTCCTCTAATTTTGCAGTTTTTGTCCTATAGAGTCAGATAAATACAGATTTAAATTGTGTGTCCCACTTTACCCCCTTTACTTAAAAAGACTAGTAGTCACAACAATGCAAGAAAAATGAAAATAATGAAAATCATACCACTTAAATATATTTTTAAATATCACCTTTGATTAGAAATATCACATTATCTTCAAGAAATAGCTGATTTCAAGACAGGAACAAGGAAATTATGTTTATAAATTTGTATGATACAAGCAAGAAATATAATGAAGCTCTAATAATACCTGGGAAATTTACAAGTGCAGATGTATTGTAAAGAGAATCTTATTGAAAAAAAATGTGGTGACAGCCACAAAACCTTTGGCGTACAATTTATCTTGCTTGCAATATGTGCTGGGGTAAATGTGGCACAGATCATGTGAGAGTGGCCAACTCTTGGCTGTTCCAATGTCAGACTCATCCATGAGAAGGAGTTTATGCCTGGTACTGCCAGGAACCTGATATCCTGCAGGGATAGGAACCAGAGACTGAATAGCCCAGAAAATAAAATTGGATAGAAACAAGCAGAGCCGGAAAAAAAATAGCAATGAAATAACCCCTAATGATTCTCTGCTATACTTGTAGACCAGAGCCTAGCATAACTGTCATGGGAGAGGATTCCCTCAGCAACTGATGGCAGCAAATAAAAGAACCCATAGCGAAACATTAGGCAGAGCTTGGGAATCCCGACTGAGGAGGTTAAGAAAGAATTTTACAAACTAGAGGTCTCAAGGCACCACAAGAACATGGCTCAAAGAATCAACTAACCAGAACTTAGAAAAAAAAGAACTCAAAACACCAGGCTCACAGAAATTTTACTATCAGGGACCCGGTATGGGTCTTACCTAGGTCATCTGCATATACCTTTTGATTGTTTAGCTTGGTCGTCTTGTCGGACTACTAAAAATGGAAGCAGGAACTTTCTGGCTCTTTTCCCTGCTTTTGGGACACTTTTTCCTGCTACTGGGCTGCTTTGTACAACCTTAATGTGAGGGGATGTACATAATGTTTTTATAACTTGATATGTAATATTTGGTTGATAACTCTGGTAAGTCTGCTCTTTTTCTGAAGTGAAAAGATGAGAAATAGATCTAGAGAAGAGAAAAGGTGGGCTGGGGGAGGAACTGGACAGAGATGAGGGAGGAGAAACTTCTGTCATGATGTAATATATGAAAGAAAACCAAAAAAATGAGTGATATCAAATAATTACAAAGAATGATTGCAAAGGACCTCTGATTAATAGAATATAATAACAGTGTATGGATGAATGCTAATTACTCAATGAACTGAAATGGATATATTATCTTGAAAGCTTTTCTGAAAAGAGCTAAGATTAAGAAAATATCAAAAGCATTCACATAGCATAGATAAGGAACAGAAGGCATCAGCTCATCAAATGTTCAAAGTAACATCATAATTTATAGAACAATATTAAATCATTTTTCATTTAATAGGATGGCATGAGAAGAAATTGGCAACAATTTGAACATTCTCCCCCTTTATACAGCCCATGAATCTTATAGTGAAGAGCCATCAAAAACCTCATATAGAGGGACCTCCTACAAATTACACTGACCTGCATCCTTCAAAAGTGTCATTGTTCTGAAGATCAAGAGAAGATAGAATTGCTTCTATAGCAAAAGAAACTAGATACATGACAACAAAAAAACAGTATGTAATTTTAGCTGGATGTTTTTGCAGAACTAATGAAAAGAATACCTGGTTAATTGTACTAAAATCTCCTGTCTCTCTCTGAACACACACACATACACACACACACACACACACACACACACACACACAGAGAGAGAGAGAGAGAGAGAGAGAGAGAGAGAGAGAGAGAGAGAGAGATAAAGCCTACTTGATCTTGTATAAGAGAAAATGAATGTACAAGCTAAGATGTCCTATAAATCAACAAATAGCATTTCCAAGATAATACAGGCAAATCTTTACAATGAACAATCATATTAACAATAAAAGTAGAACAGCAGTAGATATTTGTTGGCTTCATTTACTGAAAGACAATTTGTCAATTGTTTTCATTAATAATAATCAAATCATAGAAAATAATCAGAGTTTAATTCTTGGAAAATAGACACTATCTAGGGGAATAAGTAAAATCTGAAGTCATAATAAATACAATTGTGACGATGAAATGAGATGAGTGATCATGTGAGGCCAGTCTTTGCATATGCAGACAGAGTTTGTGAACTCTGGACCTCCTGCTATGTAGCACTTTACTAATGGAATGAACCATCCAGAAAACATGCTGCCATTGATCTACCACACACACTTATGCTCTTAAAGGCATGTAAACTCATCACAGGAAGATTAGTATTGACTTCTGTTATTGGCTGATAAACATCATCATTTTCAGTTTTCCACTATGAAAAGCCTAAAATTCCTTTAACAGGGAAGAATCAAAAGTCGCTGTTCTCTGTTAATGTTTCTGAGCTATTAGCTGAGATTATTGATGGTTGTTTGCTCTGGCACTTTAAGGCATTTTGTTGTTGCTGTTGTTTAGACACAGTTTCCCTATACATCTTAGGCTTACCTTGAACTCACTGCCAGATCCTTGATGGCTGAGATTCCAAGTATGTGTCAGCACATCTTTCTTTTGTGTGTTATTACATATATGTTATTAAATGATTGAGCAAAAGCAATATTTAACAAATAAAACTTTAAGATAGCAGTGACAGGTGGCTCTGTCATAATTTTGAAGACTAGGCATTTTCTCCACTTGACTATGGCTAAATCAAATTCTGAAAATTAAGAGAGACCACATTTCACAGAGAAAATTATAGAAATGAAAACAGAAATCAGGAAAGAGAAGTTAGGAAAGGTAACAGGCATGAAGGTACAAATGACGGAGAGAAAAGTGAAAACAGTATGAAAATAAATACAATCCTGGTTCTTCTAGTGTAGAAAAACCCAAACTATAACATCAGAGTAAGATGCATGATAAAACACTGTAAGGTGTAACCCCAGGAGAAGTGAAGAATTCTCCTGAACCTAAAACCCAATTCAGGTTTTTCATCTATAAATGACTTCTCTTGCGTGGCACGCTACTTTTGAGAAAAATAATCGACACCACTACCCCGCTTCTCCCCATAACTCAAATTGCTGCATCAAATAAGATGCAAGGGAAGGAGAGAGAGAGAGAGAGAGAGAGAGAGAGAGAGAGAGAGAGAGAGAGAGAGAGAGAGAGAGACTCTTGCTTGAAATAGTTATATTAGGGGTGGAAAACTGAGACAGAATTTCAAGAAATCACAAGTTAGCCTCAGGACACACTGTCACAATTTCTAGATGAGAGATACATTGTGGAGAGAAGAAGTCGCAAACTTACCTGCTGGGAAGTTTAAGCAGTGGAGTTCTCAGGGTTTCACAAGTTTTGTACTCTGAAAAGGTGTGGCCTCATCACTTCTGAACTCCAGCAGAAACTTTAAGGTTCAAGATTATCAAATACTGATTGCTAAACACCTAGAGTTGCTTCACTGCCATATATGATTTGTTGCTAAGTGGAACAAATAACATTAAGTCTATGTAATAAAAAAAAAACAAAAAAAAAATAACAAACAAAACAAAACCTTAATCTCTAATCCTCCCTCCACACAGTAGTTTTTTTTTTTCCCAAGTGTGTTATGAAATTTCTGAGAGCAGTGAACAATGTGATACTGGGTTCTCTTGGGTATTCTTATCCAATATAGACATCAGTAAATCAGTGTCTTCCCCTATTCCCTGAAACATATACACCATCATAGCCTTTGGCATAAATGTTTGATACTGAGCTTGTACAGCATGGGTGGACTGGTGTTGTAAATAAGAAGTGGCTTAAGGGCTACAGAGATCAGTGAAGTCAGAACAAGAGAAATAATAAAAATCAACGCAAAATAACACCCCAGAAATCTTAAATGCTCTTTAAAAATATCTAAAGATATTTAAAATATAGAAATGAAAAAATAAAAACAAGCCAAATTGAAGCTTATTGTTATTAACAATCAAATAGATTTAAAAGATGGAAATACAGAAGCTACGTCAAGACTTGGAAAATAAATTCAGCAATGCAGACTAAATTCAACCAAATGCAGTCCAAACTTCTTAAAAAATAAATCTGTGCAGATATGAAAATTCAATCCTCAGATAAATAGAATCCAGTGGAGATCTTAACCAGCAGGCTCAAGAGGTGGGAGAAAGATGACAAGAGACCAAAGGCTGCTGTAGAATTATAGTATTTGGAAAACAGTAAAAAAGACAAACCATGAGCTCCACTATTTAGGCCTTAGACTCACAATAAGATACTAAATCTCTGATATTTGGTATAGAATATATGAACATACAGAGACCCGTATTTAAAACATTGCGGCAAAGCCCATGCCTCCCAGTCTACAGAACGCGGTCGTCCTGAAGGCGATTCCCACACCAGCTCCAGGTGACTCTGTTTGTGAGAGTAAATGAGTGATAAACAGGAGAGCAGATGGGCAGAGACGTGAGCTCGAAGTCCTCCTCCTGCATTGTGTCTGCCTGCTTGCTGCCATGCTCGCCATCATGATGGTCATGGAGTCTATTACTCTCCAAAACAGTAAGCTAGTTCCAATTAGATGTTTTCCTTTCTTAAAAAAAAAAAAAGGAGCAAGAATCTTCACAGAGACTTGCATTATATTTTTGCATTATATATTTGTAGATCCAATAATGACAGTTAACCTCCATTATAGAAAAAAAATTCAATGAACTTGTCAGGTTGATGAAAATGAATGGATTATCATAGTAAATGTAAGTATTAACTGATATCTATTAAAGAAAATTCTTTTCAAAATTGAAACTTAATGAAATGTCTCTATCCCAATACAATCAATCCTTGCTTTTATAAAATGTTACAGATAAAACACAATATGTAATATGACTATTCTAAAAATTACAACATATTAATAACATATATTTACAGAAATTGACGTACCAGACACAATATTTTAATATTGCATGGTATTTTTACCTATTTTTCAATGTATAACTAAGTTTCTAAATAATTCTGAATGTTCTTGAACTTTATTTGTGCCCTATGTCTGCTGTATCTATAAAGAAATCAAATACTTTTGTTGGTATGATAAAATTATGCATATACATGTATATTATATACATAAATATATACATACACATACTTCTAAAGCACAAACTTGATTTAAGCACTTTACAACAGTTTTTACTAGCAGTTGTCCTAATATATTATTACTGTCAGTTATAGGTGAGAAAACGTATTAGCTAAATGCAGTTCACACCATGAGAAATAATTAAATGATGAAACCAGGTGGTCACAGCTAGCATCTTTCCTCCTTTAAGAAAGGACAATTTATCTCTGAATGAGTCACAATTCCCCAATTTCACACAGTATAACATTAAACAGTTCCTTAAATCAATTAAAATTTTTAAAAAATTAAATACTTTTCTATAACAATCATAACTGTCATTACAAAAATAAACTATCAGTTTTTCTACAGAAATCCTCATAGCTGTATCCTTTTCATTAATATCACTTTAATTGTAGGCTATTGTCTTAAAGTTTCTATTCCTGTGATGAAACACCTTGACCAAAAGACAAGTTGGGGAGAAAAGTGTATATTTGGTTTACACATCAGTATTGCTGTTCATAATAAAAGGAGGTCAGGCTGGAGATATGGCTCAGTGGTTAAGAGCACTGACTGCTCTTCCAGAGGACCCGGGTTCAATTCCCAGCACCCACATGGCAGCTCACAACTGTCTGAAGATCCGCAGGGGATCTGACACCTTCACACCAATGCACATAAAATAAAGTTAAATAAACCATAAAAAATATTTTTTAAAAAAAGGAGGTCAGGCTAGGAACTCAAACAGGGTAGGAACTTAGAGGTCGGGACTGATACAGAGGTCGTGGAGCGGCATTGCTTATTAGCATGGTCATCATGGCTTGCTCAGTCTGCTTTTATAAAGAAGGCAGGACCACCATCCCAGGCTTGGCACCACCCAATATGGGCTAAGGACTCCCGTGTCAATCACTAATTAAGAAAACACCTTACAGCTGAATCTTATAGAGGCCTCTTCTCAATTGCCGTTCCCATTTTTCAGATTATTATAGTTTGTCAAGTTGACATCAAAACTATGCTCTCATCATCCATGCATTGTTCATGATTTTCTATGTATGTGAAATATAAGTAATAAAATGTACACAGACATTTTTTTGTGATGATAGGTTCATAGTTCAGATGTAATAGATTTGATTTTAGGTGAACTGTATAGACACTTTTTAACTTTAGTTTTGATCTTTAGAAGTGTGTGTTTGTGTGTGTGTGTGTGTGTGTAAGTGTCTTCATAAAATACTGAAGGTAAGGTATAAATGTCTTAGCAACCCTTACATTTAGAAGTTTCTTCCATTAGACTTACTTTCATTTAGGTAGATTATGATTCCAGAAGAGAGTATCTCTGAACAGTAATAATAAATGATTTTAAGATCAGAAAAATATAGATGATTTTGAATATTATAGAAATCTTCATAAAACATCACAATATTTTAGAAAAAAATTCTTATAGAGAATCAACTAGTAATATGAACAAAGAGCTCAGATGCTTAATTAAGTGATATCACCTTTACTGCCCACTACAATCCACAAAGTAAAGAAATTTTATAATAAAATACAAATCATATTTAATATACTGAAAACAAGCAAGAAAAAACCTAAGGATGAAAAGAAAAAAGGAGAAAGGCAGAAGAGAGGTTTGAAGGGTTAAGAATACCATGACAAAGGACTATAAGATGGAGGTCTGCACAGTAGACATTTGTTTCCTAAATTCTGGATTATAGAGCTTCACTATAAAGAAGTAATTTTCATCCTCAAGAAGTCCTCTCACTTGGTAGACAGGCCTTACCCCTTTGTTCAAATCTTCTTTGTCTAACCTCATCTCTTAGATAATACTAGTATTACCTCAGTAGAGGCTGTCTACATGACCTTGCATTAACTTAGAGATCTCTGTAAACACTATCTCCAAATGGAGTTTCATTTTGAGTAATTATAGATTTGTGGAATGCCAGTGGGGCCAGAGAAGCTACAGTCAGCAATGGCGTTCATGAAGTTCAATAAAGCTAAATCCTGGAGGGGCAAAGCCTCCCCCGCCCATGGGGGATTGTCTCCAAAATGACCTTTTCTTCTGTTGTGCTTCCTTCAAGTTCCTGTGGTATAGGGATCACACTATCTAGAATAGTGTGATTGTTTCTTGGGAAAATCCCACTCCTTAGAGGGCAATTTACTTGCAGATGAATTTTTATAAGACTAATGATGATTAGCTAAATCTATGCTTTAATTGGGCTTTCCAAGTTAGCATGAAAGATACAGGTGTTTAAGAGAGTTAGTGAAGATGATTAGGGACACAATTTAGGTTATTCTTCCAATTGCTTAAATAAGAGACACAAAAAAGGAAAGCATATGCTAAAATTAATCTTACTCTTAATCAGATATAAGAATTGCAGAGGATGAGAAATAAGATGAAAGAAGATTCATGCATCATAGATCCATGATTTCTGCCTATGAAGAAAACGGCTGTGGACTAAAGGGAACAATTGTGTCCATACACCAAAGGTTAGGCCTGAGTTCCTTGATCATGTAGCTTACAGAATTAATCACAGGCCCTGGTATGTACCTAAAAAAACAGTTGTGAGAGGAAATTAAATGCCCCTTTCATGTGTACAGGAAAATAGACAGCTGACCCTCATTTAATGTTTTTCTAGCGCAGAAAATAGAAACCTGATACACTAAAACTACAAACAGCTGCCTACCAGGACAAAAGGAACTGGCTGAAATCAACGTGGCTTGATTAAAACTGTGTTAATCAATTATAAAAACATCATTGCTTTAGGGTGGAAAAATGTTTAAGCACTTGATAGTGTCTATGGAAAACATGCAACTTGTGATCTTACTGTTTTTTTTTTTACATAAGATTTCTTCTTATGTAAAGATTTTAATTTTTTGGAAAATGTAAGACTCGTGTGTTGTAAAATAATTTTTCTTACATAGAAATACATATATTAGGCAGTATAAAATGGGTAGGAGAAAAATAAGAGATAGGAGAAATAAAAAGGAGAACAAACAATAAAAAGAAAAACACCAGAAAAGAAGTAGAAGATTTTGATCAGGAAATATGAAGAAAAAGAAACAACTGGAAAGAAGAAAAAAAGAAAGGTAAGCAATGTGGTAAAAGAGCAGATCAAAAAGAATAGAATAGGAACAACCAGCAGAGAGAAAAATAAAATGAAGTATTAAGCTTTGGACTTCACATAAAGTTCCCGTGTGTGCCAGCTGATCTGTTCCAGTAGATTCCTTAACCACATCTCTTCTCCAGTTTCTCTGAGCTCCTGAAAGCTGGCCTTTACAGCAACAGATGAGGCTACAACTTGCTTTATAACAAAAAATGTGAATTTAAATGAATTTAAGCTACCAATGACCCCATCATAAAGTATAAGACTAGAGTAAACCAAAACCAACAGAGGCAGTGAAATTTACTTTGTTTTTGAGCATTATTTCCCAACCATAGTCAGGGGCTTGTGCGTCAATTAATCATCTTCAGAGTGTTTAAGAGGATGACAGTTTTTCCTAATAATCCAAAAACAGCTTGGTATTTTACCTCTGTTTGGTGTTTATACTGCAGAAATAGCAAAGCTGGTTAAAAGGTTAGCATCATTCAGCATTGTGAATATGAATATGAATCAATACAGAAGAAGCTTTATTTCGACACTAGTGATTTCTGCAAACATAATGAAGTTTCGTTTTCAACAAGAAAATCTCAAGAAAGGATGTAGAGAGTGTAATAATCTTGTTGATAGTAGCCTGTGATGGTCGGGAAAAATGGTGCTTACCAGAAATCTTTGACCAAAGAATAACAAGATGTAACCCATTTCAACTTCTTGAAGTATTACCTAGTGTCATAGTATGTCTAGTTGGGCCATTGTTTTCCCCATTGTATGGAGAATATGTATACATTTTAGGAAGTTTCTAGAGCTGTAAATTTTCATATGATTTTACAAAATATCTTTAATGTTAATTGCTCCTCCCATTTGTCTTCTTCACCCTGTCATCCATACTCCCCCATTTATTCTACTTATTCCTTTATGTTATAGCATTATATTCTATTTTCCCCCTTTTGGAAGATCTCCTCCTTCCCCGGGTTCTTTACTGGATACCTAACTTCTGTGAGAGGTAGGGAGAATCTGGGAGACATTGTTGGAGGTAAAGCATTATCAAAATATGTTGATGCAAAATATCTTTAAATAAATTGTTTTTTTTTTTAAGGATGGAAGGATCCTCTGAGGCTACCAAAGCTAGAATGTATTATGATGGAATGGCAAGTAAACATGTTATATCATTTTAGATGGAAAATAACCAACAGATGAAAATTATGGTGATCAGAAAACCTTTTGATCCAAGTTAATTACAAACTGTTAAAATCAGTTCCTTAATTCTAAAAAAACATATCATAAGGTTCTATTATGTTAATAGTGGAAGCTAGACTTAAGCTATGAAGAACTTCTATTAATTGTCAACATAGCTGAAATTCTAATCATGTTTTAATTATAGTCACAGCATAACTTTATCTAATAAACATTTAACTGTTGATGGAGGCTGCTCATTCATTTCCCGAACATCCAAAATAATCACTTAGAAATGATACTAGTTACAACACTACCTGGCCTATTAGCTTATGCATATTTGTAGCTCACTCTTATAAATTAACCCATTTCTATTATTTTATAGTTTACCATGGCCTACTGGCAAGGTTCCAGCTACTGCCTAGTGTCTTTCTCCTCTGGGCATCTCTATGGCTTCTCCCTGACTCCACTTTCTTTCTCCTACCATTCAATTTAGTTTCCCCTGTCTAGCTCTGTTCTGCCCTATCACAGGCCAAAGAGTTTCTTTATTCATTAACTAATAAAAGCAACACATATACAGAAGGACTTCCCACACCATTTTTCCTTTTCTGTTTAAACAAAAAGGAAGGTTTTAACTTTAACATAGCAAGATTACATATAACAAAAGAGTTGTCAAGCAAAAATTATAGTTACAATATTGGGTGATGTAACTGTAAGTATGTTTTATTGTCATTGATTAATAAAGAAGCTGCTTTCAGCCAATGTCTTAAAAGAATAAAGGTAGGCAGAAAGAGATATATAGAAAAAGAAGGTGGGGTCAAGAGAAGCCATGGAGCCTCCAGAGGAGAAAGATGCAAGCTGCCAGTCAGAACCTTGCCAGTAGATAAAGATCCTTGTGGTAAAATATGATATAATAGAAATGGTTTAATTTAATATGGAAGAGTTAGCCGGAAATATTCTTAAGCTATTGGCCAAACGGTATTGCAAATAATATGGTTTCCGAGTGATTATTTCAGGTCTGGGCAGCTGGGAATGTATGAGTAGCCTCCACCATCATTTAACATATCAGATGAAAATTTAAAAGAACATATTATATGCAAATACATAAAGATGAGTAAATTCCTCAAATTTTCATCATTAAGTAGAATTAATACACACACACACACAAATTTTTTTTGATTCAAAAGAAATGCTTAAAAACTATGCTGATTCATTTTCAGACTTTTTCTCTTTCTTTAAAAATTATCACGATTTTTCGAAAGAAAGATACTGTATAACATTTGTTCCCAGTGATTACATTTGAGATTCTGGGAATAAAATGAGTCTGGCATCACCATCTTCAACCTGACATCATATCAATATTTAATTACTTGTAGGATCATTAACAGTACTAACACATGCTGCTGGTTAATATTATTCAGTGAAATTCATGCACTTGGAAGGCATCTAATTCAACAATAAAATATTTCAAAAATAATTGTTTTTAATGGTATAAAAGGAAGAGGTAGCAAAAGCTCCATTCAATTGATTTTAATTTAGAGAAGCAAAGAATTATGTCATTGACATGGTTGAAAGCTCACATGCAAAATTTTGATAAGTTCTCAGATTACTCACTGTAGAATTTCTCTCAATAAAACATGAAAATGAAAAAAAAAACCTAACTTACAGAATTGGGTAGTAGAATCCTGGTACTATGATGAGAGAAATCGAAAAAAACGTGGTGTCATCAACCAACTAGAATCATCAGAGGATGATATTCTGGGTAACAGAGGGAAGAAAAAGAAATAACCCTAAAAATGAGCGGAAAACCAAGGAAAACATATTGTTTTATATTTACTTTAAAATACACTCATACATATGGGCGTGCATGTACACGTATAAGTAAATTAAGGATTACAATATTAGCAGTGATAATGCTCCACATAAGAGCTAGATATTATCTAACTAAAACCTTAGATAGTGACATGGAATACCTCCCTTAACATCCAAGCAAATTCCAAAATAATATAGGCTATTGCAATTTTCTTTGGTTGCCTCACAGAATTTGCTCATAAGATCCTATGGCTAAAGATATCACAAACTCTGGGCACAGGGCTTTAGAAATCTACCTGTAATAGTTCTCTCATAGCATCTTAAGTTGCTAATGCAATTAAAAGTTCTACCCAGTTTCAAAGCTAGGAACTACAACAATGACCAGCCTAGCAAGGTAGTGGAACTTTTATATCAGGATTAAATAACAGTTACTATTGTACTTAAGGCCCACACAATACTGGAGAATTCATGATTGGTACTGCAAACTTAGAAAACTAATTATGGAATTAACGATGCCATGGGTTTCCTAAATCTGTATACTTGTCTTATTTGGGCATTTCATTAACGAATAAAATTCACAACTATTTGCAAACACTGTTAATACATTTTAGCTGTTTAAGTGTAAGAGGACAAAATGTTTTCATGTACTTCTGTCTAAACAATGTACAGCAACATCTTGCATGCAGAATTAAATTCCATATCTAACAGCGCAGTGTATTATGCAAATTAAACATTACACAAGGGGTTTATAAAAACATAGAATCACAACACACAACACTGAGGTAGAACAAATGTGCTTCTATTTTAAGATGAAGTATTTGTATTAAAATGGACTCAATTTCAATATATACTTTAATATTAATATTCTTTATATTTTAAAACAAATGTATTACAGATTATTTATAATTATAATTAATTAGATTAACATATATCCTATTCAAGACAAAAGGTGTTGGAAAACTTCAACAAACTTAAAAATTTTCTCAATCAAGATGTGTGAAACATAGAATATTGAGTAGATAAGATGGCTTAAAATGTTTAATATTTATGGGTAATCAATTTATGTCATAATTTTTTCAAAAAGTGGTTATTATGAATTTTATCTTTTGAAATTTAGTGAATTATAGGAACATATTGAAAAACTACAGGCAATGAGTTGCTCTCTGGGATTGGAATAAAAATAGAAGAAAAGAATATATTATTTCATAGATAATACAAAGATAAACTAATATTGTTTGAAGTTTTCAAAATATTGAGCAATAAAACTTGAAATTTTATTACAGCATTACTTTTGTATGACAATATTGTTTTTATATCTAAACAGCACACTTTTGAATTTCTGATTGTGTCTGCCTTGTATCTTCTACTAAGAGCTTGTATTGATTTATCTTCCTTATAATGTGTTTTATTAAACACGCTTCCCTACATATACTCAAGATGTGTCAGCTGAAGATGAACAAATAGGAGAGTTCCTCTCATCTGAATTGATGTTTGTGTGTCTTTCTTTTATCTCATTGTTTCAAATGTCTACTCTTCATTTGTTTCTCCAGCTAAAGATCTCAGAGAAAATGATGAATTGTTTCTTGAAATTTAGAAAATGGTTTACTCCTTTGGAGTACTTTTAATTTGATGCCTTATGAGCTGATATAAGTTCTCTTCTAATAAGCTGACCACACTTAGGCTAATTAGCTGGTAGCCATGGGGGCAAAATGATTCGTTTCAATGTCTCAGAAGTAAACTTCTATTATTTAGTGTAAAAGCATACTCATGCTATCTAACAACTTTTTTTAGTAGTATTCTTTAGACTGATTCTGTGGTTTACAAAAGGAAAGATAGACAAATTCATTGTCAAGACCAGACGCTATTCTTTCTCAAAACTTGACACCAGCTCGATAGTATGGGTATTGTTGACTGACAGCATAAATGGACAGAGAGCTACTTATAAGACATAAAAGGGACTAGGTGTGTCTATGGGGACTTTTTCTGAGAAGAGTAAGTAAATGAGAAGACTCAGTTTGAATAATGGCAGAATCATTTCATAGCCTAGGAGCTGAGAAGGAATAGAAGGGTAGATTTAGGAAAGCCCATTTAGCATGATATCTGCTTTCTATAAGCCATGGAGTAAAACTCTTCTTCTGCAATGCCCTTCTTTCCTAATACTTGAAACTTTCCATGGTCATAAAGCAATGCAATAAAAACCAGGGACTGAAATATCTAAAATTATTACCCAAAAGAGACATTTATTTCTTTAAAATGTTTCTATAGGGCGTTTATCTCAGAAACAACAAAAAATGAATAATACCTTCAGTTAATTTTAACAATACTTCTGTATTATGAAACTGAAGGTTGACTACAATATAAAGACCCCCTAGACAGAAATTAATGAAATCCCGGTTAACAAACAAATATCTGGTTTTTAGTTATTTTTTGAAGACAAATTTGACAAAGATAAGTAAAATGTTAACAGTGTCCTGGAGAATTATAAACATTATAAAAATATAGAAGGAATCTTGAGATAAAGCTGGTAGTAGAACAGACACATATGCTAACTTAGCACAAATTGCATTTCTAAAAATAGACAATAGAAATCTTTAAATATTGTCTTTAATGCCATACAGCTGAAGTAGATGTGCTCCTCAATATATTGTTCATCCTAGCTAGACACCATTGTTTTCTGTTAAAATTTATTTTTATTCTACACAACCCCTTAAGAAAAATAAATATTACGGTCTCACCAACTGTGTGCTCCATCATTCATAGCTCGCTTGGACAAATAGTTTCATCATTTATGAAGAGCTGTGCTATCTCATATGCTTCATATTTTGTATTGTCATCAACACTGAGTACATCATTCATCTTCCTATCTTTTGTCTCTTTTGTGTAAAGCTGTCTGTAAAATTGTTGAATGCAAAGAACTTTCCTTATTTACCTATGATGAAGAGTGAGGTGATTCTTTTTAGTGTAGGCATGAACATTGTGGAATGTACTTTAGCTATTAGTTTCATCTATGATTTTGGATACTTCTGTTTGGTGAATATAAATTGGCTATATATTAAATTATAAAATGATGGTTATGCTATTTATAAAGTTCTGTTATACAACTTTTCTTGGGGAGATGTGAATATATATTCAACTCAGGAAACACATGACAGAAGAAAGAACATATTCTACTTAAGTCTAGTTTAGTGAGCAAATGACATTATTAGGGTTATGTGGGCGAGGAGTCATTAAGATAGCTAATAGGTATCTGTGTTAAATTTTTATATAGATTCTGTATAGACTTTAATCTTATGCTCTCCACAATGATCTATTTTGGTAGCAATGTGTACTTTTAAAAAAGTACTCTTATGTCTAGGGATGGTGGTACATGCTTTTAATCCCAGTAGGAGGCAGATGCAAGTGAACTTATTCTTCCCAGTTGATTTTGTTAGTTGCTCTCTACTTAATAATACTGCATAACAGTAAGGAGAGAACTAAGATACACATCCAAGGAAAGTCTCAGAATCAGTGGAGAAAGAAAACTGTGGCCAAAGTTAACAGTATTGAAAGAACAGAAAATCAGAACATAGTCACTAACAGAGGTTTAGAAACAATAATGCTGCATTACTAAGTACAAACAGTCCACAAAATGATTATATATGAAAATTTCGATAGTATTTAGAGGTGAACTAGAGAATTAAAATTAGAAGTAGTTACAAAGAAGAAAATAATAAATAGGATGAAAGGCTTTTGGAGAAAGATGTTTTCTTAAGGTTCAACATTGGATCAATGTGAAAAACTGAAAGGTCTAAGTTTTTTTTTCTTTTTTTTTTCTTATTTCCTGACCTGGATATGGAAGACTAGTCTTTCATTGCTTTGCTGATGCTATAAAAGAAATAGGATCCTAACTATGTTGTTATATCCAATGTTTCTTGTGGCTAGAATAGTCATAATTTTCCCCTCAGCCCCTCAGCCCCTGCTTCTGGATTCTTATAGTTGACATGAAGACTCTGAGGGAGCATTTGAGCAGGCACTGATGAGTAATAGTGGAGACCACTTATGAGCTTTGCGAGCACATCATTGTTTTCCAGTGTCAGTTACATATGTGTTTTCTTTGTTGTGGAAGGAGACAACTTGAGCATTTTCACACATGCTACAAAGCCTAGCCTTTTTTCCATGGAGGAATGATTTTTTTTTTCTCGGAAGGCTATGTGTAAGATGAAGATGCTTTAGAAAGAGAGATCAGAAATAAAGGCAGGTGGCACTACTGCTAAGAAGAGAAGAGATGGGAGTTATATAAGGAGACTATTCTACCAACAATTTCTGACCCTTCTGTGTATAATTTCTTGGACTCTTGCTAATTCTCTTGTGTTCTCACTGCTCCATTAACCACTCTGATTAATTTGGTTGACATAATGCAGCCAAATCTGTCCAATCTGTCTCATATAGCATGTAATTAGGGATTCTATCAATTGGATTCCATACAGCAGGGTGAGGCCAATCTGTAAGATGTACTTCAACCATGACACAAGGGGCTCATACTCCAGAAGCAAGTAAAAGAAAAAGATTTTTTTCTAAATAAAGTTCATTTCCTTCCTTTTTAAATTAAATGATAATTGCAGTTTCCTTCAGCATTAATTAAGTTTCAGACCCCTCATGGCTTAGGAAGAAGCCAACACTGATGTCTCTGTCACTTATCAACAGTGAGTCAAGGCTGATGTATCTACCTTGTCTTTGCTGGTATATCACTGATACTTAGTCCAAAACCCATTAACTTTTTAATTAAACCATTTTTATTTTAGGAATAAAAGCTTTGAAGATACTGCAAAGGAGGAGGATTTCTATCCACATATGTAATACTATAGGAGGTCACAATACATTGTCTATGTGTGTTTATGGTGGTTTTGGTATTTTACTAACACTCTAGTTCTCTAGTTATGGAAGCAATTTAATACTCAAACTTTCATTGAAGAAGCGACACCAAGATGGGACATATTTTAATTTCCATTATGATAGAAGTACCCTGAACTCTGAACATATCTTTAGCATGGTTAAATAAGCCTATGTTTTGGAGGAAATGCTCCACACTGTATTTTACTTCTCTGCTACTCAGACCATAGGTTGGTGGAATTGTACACCCAAGTATTTGTACAAATAGGATACTGAAACCGCACAAAATGTGAATACCTAGACATATTCAAAGATCTTAGAAAATATTAAGGAAAGTGGGAGTAAAATAGTGGCCAGAGGCTTCTAAAGCTAGAAGACCAACACAAAAGATTGTTACATTTATAGTGAATTTTAAAGAAAATATTAATTTATATTCAGTCCTAGTACTTCCTATAGATTTTAAAACCTAAGGCATTTTATTTTTGTAATGTGTAAATTTGTTTTAAAATTAAATTTATTTAACTAAAGCATAATACAATAAAACACAGGCATTGATGAGAGCCATGAGGTGTCTTGGTACATGTTTTAACCAAGGTAAATCATATCTTAATGATTATAACATTCAACATCCTTCCTTCTAATATAACTTTTCAAGCAATATACATGGTCCTCTACTGTGTCTTTTGACACTTCACCATATAAGTTGCATGTCAAACTTCATGCTACTATGTATAACATAGTAGTTGTGGCCAGCTGTCCTTACCCTCTTACTCAACTACTATCTTTTCACTCCCACTTTTCAAGAAATTACCAGCTTTAGACTCCATATGTTAGGGACATAATGAGCTATTTTCTTTCTGTGCCCGACTGACTTATTTCACTGAACACAATGATTTCAAGTCCCACTTCATTGTCACAGATGATAGGATGCTGTTCATTTTGGTGGCTGAATAGTAGTACTATGTAATGTACATGCACCATAGACAGGAGGATCTGAAAATTCTCTTATTTTCTACTAATAAAAAATTAGTAAATTCATACCATTGCCTATAAAATCTACAACACAATAAGTATAAAAACTCTAGGTTTGTAAGAAACAAATTCCTTTAAGTAAAATTTTGATTTGTTCTTGGAGAATCTCACAGATTTACACAGTGTATTTTTATAAATTCCTCCAGAAAATCCTCCCTTGAAACTCCTGTTAGAATTGTGCAAAATATGCCCCTACCCACCTATTTTCCTCTTTTCAAAATAAGAATATTGCAACCCACTATAGCCAATTAGTTTGGCTTATTTGCTAGAAATGAGGGCAGCCATGTCCCTTTTGAGTACAAAAATATTGTCATGTCCAGGAGATAGTTTTTTTCAGCAGTCCTCATCCAACTCTGGCTCCTTCAATACAGCCACTGTCTCCTCGGTGATGAAGCCTGAGTCCTAGGGCCAGGAGGTGATAGAGAAGATTCATTTCCTACTGAAGATTCTCCGGGCACTTCTCTGCACATTGATCAGTGTGAATCTCTATCTTAACTACCACCCAGTACCGAAAGATGCTACTCTAATGAGATTGAGAACTATACAAATCTATCGGTATGAAGACAGGTATTTACAAGACAATTTATGCTTATATCAAATTATAAAAATATTAACACTTGATTTATTCTCCTCCATGTTTATGATATCAACAGATATGTTGCTCAGGTCAGATTTATAGTGTCTGAATTTGATTATTAATTCATTTAGTTTTATGTGTATTGGTGTATGGTTTGCATATGTGTTTGTATACCACATGCATTCAATGTCCTTAGAGACATCATATACACTGGGGCTGGAATGACAAATATGGGAGACCATGTGGGTGTTAAAGATTCATACCCAGACACAAAGGAAGAGAATCACTGCTCTTACCCTCTAAACCATTTCTCTAGCTCCTGTTCTGAGATTTTTAGAAATATATCTTTAATCTATTATTCTTTCATCTTAGCCTGTATGTGGTATTTCAGGAGATTGAGAGGGTAAGCCATTCTATCAAGCAGAAATTAAAATCAGTAAGTAAACAGCATCAATACAAGGAGAAAATCTAGATTGCCAAGCTTATTTATTGTTAAATTCCCTGAATTTCTTTAGAAAAGGAACACCTCAAAGTGTAATAAACAGGGTGATTATAGGCTTGCTCTTAGAAGTAAGAATTACCAGGCCTAGAAAAAGTCTAAGAAAAATCTCAAACTTCAAAAATAACATTTTATCACTTTCATTTTGAGCATGACTCAGGAGGTCACTGTGAGTGGAATATCTCTCACTGGGAAAAGATTTAGTCAGTATGCTCCTTTTTGTGACTGCCACCGTAACAATAGCAGAAATGACCCCTACAGAAATTGCTTTACTAGTGAGGAATAAAGTCAGACAAATGGGCATTTATAAGTCAGAAATTAATTCCACTTCACAATAATAAATCATGTTCACTGTATTCATGAGATAGGTCATATAACCAGAGGGAAGGATGTTGAATGACCTCATATCATTTTCAAGTCAGGAGAAAAGAGAAGGAGGTCATTGAGATGTCTTATAAAAATAACCTGTGTTAGCATATGAACTATAATCCCACAGCTAAAAGTATCTTTGTTTAAGTATACAATGCACTATCTACCATTACTAAAACAGCAAGGTATGGTTCTTTTACTTTTGAAACATATGCAGTGCAAAGAATAAATACATATTAACATTGAAGATGCATTTAAAAAGGACAAATACTAACATGTGTATTATTTATCATTGAAAGTTTGACTTTTGAGTGAGATCAATTAATTCCGAGTATTCTGCATAGTGAAACATGTGGTAAAATTTAATTTCAGAAGTAATAGAGTTTTTTAAAGTGAAATAATGGATATTGGATTAATATGTTTCAATTACTAAGCTATCTAGTAAATGATTATTTTCTGGGTAATAAAATAAATTTTACTTCATTAAGTTTTACTTTATTTACATTTTTATGCGCAAATAAATGTCTATTGGGGATTGTCCTTGAATATAGTGTATATTTCTCTTTCTTTCTCGGAATCACTGGCCACTGGTCCTCGAGGGTGGAGAGGGCAGGAGTTGTGAGCAGAGTTCAGATGGCAGAATATAGGAAATATATAAGATTGGGAAGCCTTGAGGCAAACCCTGATTTATGTTAAATGATACACTCCTATTATAAGGCTTCATGTGTGGAAGTAGAATCCTATAGCCAAGCTCCTAGTAGTAGTCTTAGTTACAATATGGGCAACAGAAGGAAAGTTTCGAGCAAGGAACAGTGCCAAGGATCAGGTATTCAGACATTCGGACAGTTTTCATATAAAGTCAGTCCTACAGGTCTAGAGACATTCTCCAGATGAGGGTAGGTAGAGAGCGCAAGAAGTCTTGCTGGGAAGGGAGTTTCTCATGATGTCAAGCTTGGAAAGAGCTTACAGGCCATGAAAGACTCTGACATCTGAGCTGCAAGCCCTAGCAACAATAGGGCATACCTCAAGACAAAATACTGGTGAGTAACAGGAATCCTTGACCATTCTTTTTGTCATCTCGTATGAATATGTCTGTTGTATTTTCAATATATGAATCTTATTTGACACTCACAGTGCTGCAGAAATGGACTAGATTTTTAGGTTAAATCTTATTTCAGCACTGTTGGACTTGATAAATCTTAAACAATAAGTAATTAAGTATATGACAGGCTCCAGTTAAGAAGATGTGGACAACACAATAGAAATTACTGATTTCTGTAAACATTGTTATTTGCCTTATTTCCAACATCATTTTCATGAGATCAAATCATGACAGAATACTCCAAGGGTGCCTTTAATCAAGAGGAGGCAAAACACATGTTTTCCCAAAGCTACCAGTCATAAGAAAAGAAGGCAAGGAAAGAGAAATTAAAGGAAATAAAGAGTAAGATACTAAAACTGAAGATTGTACAGCTTGGTCTAAGTTTAAGAAAAGTGATTGCCTATAAAACTTGTTACATACGTGAGTAAGGAAGAAAAAGGCAGTGTTGGCAGAAAAACATCTTCGGGGATTCTTAACACACAATAGAGGTGTCATGGAGATCTGTGAGGTTACTGTGCACGAAGCAGGTCCTAGTCAATAGATAATAAATAAAGTAAAACAAATAAGTACCGAAACAATCAGTTTTTCAGACTATTGTTTTCCTTTGCAATAAATGGAGTCATCTGAAGCTTTTAATTAAAAACAATTACAATGCTAGTAACAGAAGCACAGGATCTCTAGTTAATCTGTAATGCTATCCAGTCAATAACTAGCTTGTATAATGGAAGTGTATTCTAACCTGTCTTGTACCTAATAGTTTCTTTCTGTCAAAATCCTATCCCTTTTGTTTTGAGGAAATTTCTGATTCACCCACAAAATTAAACCTTGGAAAATCTCTTGAATCCATTCAAGACGTATTATATTTTTCCCATTTGTAAAATCTCCTTGAAAGACTATACTTTCAGGGATCATTTCTATAGTTCGTAAAATCTCCTTGAGCTCTGTTATTGAACTAGGCATATGGTACCAGAGTTTGCATTTTTCCTTAGCGTCTCACAGAAAACTCCTTTCAGGTCTGAGCTCATAAGTACTAAATATTTCCTTTTGTTGCCCAGTGATTACTTCCTTGCATAGAATTGCTAACAAATAACTTGCAAGTCAAATGAGTCTTTACTTGGATTGCTTCATGTAAGACAAAACAAATGAGCAGATTATGAGGCAGAGTATGGTGTTGAGAGACAGACATGTTTGTAACAGAAATCATGACTGAAACACAGTCTTCTATTACTACATGGAGGTCTATGAGGAGGAAGGGCAGTCTCTTCGCCCCATATATTTACTAGTGGTGCTATAGAGCAGTTAGTTTATAAACTAATCTGTGGGCATTTCAGAATGAGTGTAGTTACTCCCTGCTGTATTTCTCTTTTTCTTTGATCGCTGCCTTCCTATAAATTATACACCTTCTGATATTTAATTTATGACTGCAGGTTCTTAGGGATTTTTAGTTCATGAATTCCCAATCAATTATCTACTTCTTTGATCTCTACAAATGTTTCAATGTGTTCCTATAGATGATGGCACATGCTTGGAATGTAGAAATTATATCACTGGAAATTCAATGTGAGCTTGAGTTCTTTAGAAAAGTTCACTTGCAAGTGTTTTCAATGTTTTTAAGCCTATTTTGTTTTAAACTTTGACAGCCTCTCTTCTCTTAAGGAGGTCTACTAAGACGTGCTTCAATATCCCACTTCCTGTCAGTGTATTTGAAGTGCTATTGGACTTGTTGGCAAACGTAAGAGAGGATTCTGTATCCTCTCTATTTCCATCCACTTAAATAGACATAAATCATCATCTATAGAAGGAAGTTGCTTGTTTGTTTCCCAGTTACCCAGTATCCCAAAATAACCCCACAGAAACTGTATAAATTAAATCACTTCGTGCCCATTAGCGTTAACTTTTTATTGCCATGTGGCTGTGCCTTACCGGCAAGGTTCCAGCATATCTGATCCCAGCAGCGGTTACATAGTGGCTCCTCTACTACGCCTTTTTTCTCCCAGCATTTAGTTTAGTTTTTCCCACCTAGCACTACTTTACCTTATCACAGGCCAAGGCAGATTCTTTTTTCATTAACCAATAAAAACAACACATATACAGAAGGACTTCCTACATCAATGATCAAAATACATGCTAAATAAATCAGTATCATATAAAGTTGTCAAAAATTTGGCTTGTTTTCTTTTTATTTTATCAGACCTATATCATCAAAAATATTGAATGAAGCATAGTTACTTTATGTGTGGTATTGTGCATTTCTTTTAACATTGTCAAAAAAATTGAAGATTAAAATGAAGCTAATAGTCCCCTAAGAAGTTGAGTTACTTTTTGTTTTCAGTAATTCTCCTCTTATTCATGCAGGTATAAACATTATGTTTACCATGGGAATATGATTAGATATTAAAGAATCAGGAATATTAGTTTGTCACACCTTAGGTAGTGAATTAAATAACCATAACAACATATTTTATTGAGATTACTTCCTTAAGCAGTCCCATGAATTTCAACAGAAGATGTGCATTGGCAAAATGAAAGGTTCTATATTATCACTATGTTATATTCATTCTTTATAAAACCTACTACCAGAAATTAATATTATGCATATTCAAATATATTTGTTTTACCCAAGTGATTTGATGATGCTAATGGGAAATTAAACAAAAATATTAATGAAATAACACTTATACAATACATAAATGTGGTACAATTTGAGAAACTTAAGTTTTCATTAGAAAACTTGCTGACTGAGTACTTTGCCTTAGAGAAGGTCCTCAAGTTTCAGAAGTTCCTATGTATTGATTGTAGATCTCAGTGTCTGTGTTACTGGTGTTATATTTAGGAAGTGGTCTCCTGTGCCAATATGATCTAGACAACTTCCTACTTTCTCTTCTATTTGGTTCAGTGTAGCTCAATTTATGTTGAGGTCTGTCATTCAATAGATTTGAGTTTTGTGCATGGGGATAGATATGGATCTATTTGCATTCTTCTACATGTTAACATCCAGTTATGTCAGTATCATTTGTTGAAGATGCTTTATTTTTTCCATTGTATGATTTTTGTTTCTTTGTCAAAAAGTCAGGTGTTAATAGGTGTGTTCATTAAATCAGGGTCTTCAATTAATTTGTTTGGTCCACCTATTTATTTTTATGCCAATACCAAGCTGTTTACATTACTATAGCTCTATAATAGAGCTTGAAGTCAGGGTTGGTGATGCCTGCACAAGTTCTTTTGTTTTTACAGGACTGTTTGGGTATTCCAGGCTTCCATATGAGGTCAAGTATTGTTCTTTCATGGTCTGTTCAGAATTATGTTGGGATTTTGATGGGTACAGCATTGAGTCTGTAGACTGCTTTTAATAAGATTGCCATTTTTATTATTTTGATTTTATCTATCCAAGAGCATGGGAGATCTTTCTATTTTCTGGCATCTTCTTCACATTCTTTCTTCAAAGGCTTAAAGTTTTTGTCATACAGGTCTTTCACTTGTTTAGCTAGAGTTATTCCATGGTATTTTATGTTACCTGTGGCTATTATAAAGAGTGATGTTTCTCTGATTTCTTTCTTAGCCCTGTTTTTCATTTGTATATAAGAGAGCTACTAATTTTTTAAAGGTGATCTTGTATCCTACCACATTACTAAAATTTTTATCAGCTATAGTTCCCTGGTAAATTTTTGGGGGACAGTTATGTATACTATCATATCATTTGCAAATAGCAAAAGTTTGACTTCTTTTTTTCCTGTTTGTATCCCCTTGATCCCCCTAGCACATGAACTGGCTTTTTAGAGCTCATTTTCTCTGGAGGGATACCTTGCTAAGACTAGATACAAAGGGGAGAGCCTTGGTACTGTGTCAAGATGGTGTGCCAAATTTTTTGACTCTCCATGGGAAGCCTTACCCTCTTTGGGTGTGGATGGAGAGTGGGGTGGGGTGGAAAGTGGAGGGAGCTGAAGAAGGGGGTAATTTGGAACTGGATTTGTATGCAAAATATAAAAAGATTGTGTTAAAATAAAAAAATGTAAAAATGCTGAATGAAATAGAAGCATACAACTGAAAAGGTTGAAAGCAATCATTCAAAAAGCAAGTAATCAACCATTTATGTATAAAACCTAGTGAAGTGGGCTTCAGGTGCCTTTGTTATTTTTCTGTGAGTATAAAGGATTTTAGTGCATAACTTTATTCTTCTCTGAACTACTTTTACCATTTTATTGTGTTAACACTTAATGGCTTCATGCTTCTTTTTCCAGAAAATTGCCAAGAGTAGTTAACATATTTTCTTCATGGAAGCTGACACTTCTCGAGTTTGTTTCTATCCCTAAAACAAATTTCATAGCCTTTATATTTATTCAAAATTCATGCTGTAATGATATGCATTAAAAAATTTCAATGGAAAATGGAGTGATGCTAGGTAGACATAAAATTCATTATCATTTTTGGTCTCTAAACCATTTTTCCTAACAATGGGACTAGGTTTGTTCTGAGTTTTGCCTGCTCTTGAGACTATTTCCCTTATATTAGGTTGCCTTCTCCACCTTCAATATGAGAGCATTTGCCTTGTCTTACTGTATCTTATTTTGTCCTTTTTGCCCGTTGTCTCTTGGAGGTCTGCTCTTTTCTGAAGAGGAAACAAGGGAGTGATTCTAGGCAAAAGGGGAGGTATGGGAAACTGTATTTGGAATGTATGGTGTGGGAGAAGTATCTATTTTCAAAAGAAAAATATATGTAGTCTGATGGTTAATTGCTATTTTAACCCTCCACTTTGCACTATCTTCACGCAAGAGAAGTTTAATTCCCTAGTAGTATGGTTTCTCAATTCAAACCCATCACATATGTTACACAAACACACACACACACACACACACATTGTATATGCATAGAAGTGTAAGCCGAGACTGCTCATTTGTTTCCCGGCTGTCCATACCCCAAATAATCACACAGAAATTATATTATTTGCAACACTGTTTGCCCAATAGCTTAGGTGTATTCCTAGCTGGGGATGTAAATTAAAAAAGGCTAATTTCTATCCATTGGAAGTCATTGAAAAGCCAAACAAATCTCAAACCTCAAAACACATCTAAACCATACCTTAATTTTTATTTTAACTTTAAGGTCAATCTTTCTAAAGTCTTGCAATAATGAGCCATCCTCTGATATAAGATCTCTGCTCCATACAGAGTTCTTTCTCGTCCTACTCGTCCTTAAAACTTGCATTTGTATCTATCATTTCCTCAATGCCCTTATAATAAATAATACACACCACCTCTGTGTCCTAAGGAGCGCCTACATTTATGATATTGATTGAGTTAATAATTAATTTACATATTCAGGCATTAGAATGATTAATCATCTAATTATGTGTGTATTAATGAACAGTTGAAGGCGGTAAGTACAGTTAAATACATCTGTTTATATGAACTTTGCAATGGCTTGAGTTTTTGGTAATAACTTCTTTGTGCTTTTGTAGTTTTGAATTTAAGATAGAAAGTTCTGAGCATGAAATAAATGAAAAAGAAAATTATTAATTCATACAAATGTCTTGCGCAAGAGACAAAAGCTGCCTACAAATTATCTTGTGAGCTAATGTTGTGTTTTTCATGGACTTGTCACTCTCACTAATATCCAATTAACTGTGTTTCTCATACACCTGATCTGTAATGTATGCTGTGTTTTGTGCACACACAGCATGAAGGAATATTTACCATCAAGTTAATAGAGATCACTTAGCTAGCCATGGAGCAGAAGCCTTTCCCATTTGTTATCAACACACACGGAAACACATCAGGTGTGAAATCCATAATTTAAAGCTCAAAAGTAATTTCAGATAGATATCCATCAAACACATTTAATTGTCAGTTTAATATTACATTACCATAAAGATTCATTATTTATGTGAGTAGAGAAAACAAATAGCAACACTAAAAAACTTCCGTACTATTAGTAAGAAACATTAATGCTGAACTCTTAATTTGTCAAAGATGAACAATGAACTCTGTTAAATAAAATAATCAGCAATATTATATATATATATATTCAAAAGAATACTTGAAAGATATGTAAAATTATATTTCTGATGGCAATTTGGTTTTATCAATACACTTGAAATATTTTAGCTGATAAATTTGTTAAATTCTCAATCATATATCCCCTATCCAACTTTCATAGTACTTAAAATTTATATAATTGTGGTAAATTTATCATAATGATCCAACCAATGTTGATGAATATTATTATCAATAAAAGCCTGAAATTTATGGGTTCTCCTTAATTTTACTTAATTTCATTTAATTACTCTTTTTTCTGAATGAAGAAGTAGTGACAATTTCTGTAACTATATTTCCTTTTGTTGCCTTGGTAATTTTCATGAGTAGAAAGGATAGGTCTTATAAAGTATTTTTTTCAATTAGAATCTTTCATATAAATAGAATTAGAAATTTTCTTACAAACATTCTGGCATATAGGGTTGGTGAGGGAGATCACAAAGGCTGTCTGTGGGTGATAAAATGTCATGAGAATGTACTATTAGTATAATTATGGATGTTAACTTTGCCCACTTGGCTGAAAATATAGTTGTAAATTTTGCCATAATTGATTCACAACTCTTCAATTGTCATAGTGTAGCCTTTGGAAGGAAGCCACAGTCATAATCCACATTTAAGACTATGGAGATTTATTTCCTCCTCTCCACAAGAACTAATAAATCATTTTAAATTCCTCAGAACAAATAACGTGCATGATTCTTTTTATCACTTTGTTAAGAACTGGATTATATGGTTTTGTCTACTGATATGTATTTTATGATTTCTAGAAAAAACATATTGCTTATTTTCCATAAATTGTTCCACATGGAGATAGTGGAAACTTCTTGGTTATTTCCTATATCTATTCAATCATCATTGTTGTGTTGTGTCTGGGCATTTTCTTATTTTCTGTTACTGACATCTGTTTCGAGAACCCAATGTCACTGAACTCCTAAACTTTTTTCCAAACAAGGTTGCAACATTTACCTTTACTTGCCAGGCTTCACAAATACAAGAGATTTTGTTTTGTTCTTCTCAGCTTCCTAATGAATAATATTTTTAGTATTAGATATTGGTCTTTAAAAACAGGTACTTATATGGTATTTCACTCTAAATTTGGGAACAAAAATAGCAAGATTGGGGGCATATTTTCATACATATGTTATTCTTAATATATTCTCTATTTTTTTCTACATAGAACCATTTTTTATAGTCCTCTGGGTAGTATTAAGTACTTGACTTAATGACAGTGAATAAAGTCAATCTAGCAAACACATGGAGAGGAAAATACTCAGTGATCACTAAAAAGAATTAACTTTTTTCTGAAGGTATCTAACTATCTATCCCTGTTTTATATTTCTTTATATTATTGTTAGGCTTAGAGGGCTTTTGAATATTCTGTATGCAAGTTTTATCATATGTATATTTTCCAGCAAGTCTCATCCTCTCATTTGTTTGTATCTTTTTTGACTAAAACTGAATATTGTATAGAATTGCTAACTCTAGCTTCTTTTTTTTATGGTGGTGGTGGCTGGGTATCATTTTAAGGTTGTATCTTACACGATCAAAATCACAAAAGATTCCTTGAATGCTTATTTGATTTTTCTTTTAATTTAGATATCTGGCTGTGTGTGTGTGTGTGTGTGTGTTGTGTGTGTGTGTGTATGTGTGTATGTGTGTGTGTATGTGTGTGTGTGTGTGTGTGTGTGTGTGGTGTTCATTTCTGTTTGTCTATATATGTGTATGCAGCAGGTAAGAATATAACACAATCTTCTATTTTGCATAGAAATGTTCACCTGTTTTAATCTCTATTTTCAGAAGTTCATTATTTCCCCCTGAAAACCATCTGAACTCTTTTATCTAAGTGCTGTTTGCTATATTCCTGAATCCTGAATTTTGTGTTCTATTTCATCATTATATACTTTCCTGGACCATTGAAAAGGGAACCTTTAATCCACCATACTTCTCATTTAACAAAACTAGTCTACTTTGCAATTTAATATAAACTTAAGAATCAAGTCATTCCCTAAGAAACTAAGTCATGTTATTTCCATTGCCATGTTGAAACTAAAGAAGACAGAAAAGATATTATATCTTAATTTAATTATTTCCATGAATGCATTTATTATTGATTTAATCAGATATTTTCATTTTTGTTTATATTAGATAGAAACTTTGTACTTGATTGGAAGTGTCACCCTAGCCCTATCATCCATACAACCGAAGTCTGAAATATTTGGGTTAGGGCCACATTACAGTGTCTGGCATCCATATATCAAAAGAGTCTGGAATGCTCAGTTGGAAGCTTCCTACCCTGTGAAGCCTCAGTCCAGACTTCATTTCTGAGAAAGGCTGCCAAATGATGACCCCTCTCCAGAGATGGTCAAGACCACTCCCACTGGGTATTTAAGTTGTTGTACCCCAGAGAGAAAACACTTGGTTTTTGGTCTTCCTTCTCCAGCTGCTCTCTGGAGGGCTCGGGAGTCAGCAGGAAGCATTGGCATCCATTACTCCTGGGCTTTTTCCAATTCAGTTTTGTTTGGTCTCATTCGGTTTATTGCACTGACAGAGAGGTTTATCAGGATACAAAAACTTTTCATCTGGAGGTTCCACAGAGGGCTGTTTTTCTCGCTGGCTCAGGGTCACAAGGTGAGAAAACTCACTGCCTCGCAACTGCTCTGCCAGGCTAATATTGACTTCATCTGGCTAAGTTTTGAATTCCAAGACATTGCCTTAGAGGCCCAGTGAGCTGTCCTGCAAAAGATGCGGTCACAGTAGTCCCCCAGACCTGTTACCAGGACAAGGATCTGCTTGTTTTTTATTTTCTGTTTGTTTGTTTTTGTTTGTTTTTTGGTTTTTGTGGGGGTTTTTTTTGACCCAAAGTCTACCACAGTGGACACATTATGCTAGGGTATTACCCCAGCATAGACTTGTGAAAGTGCTACCTACAATTCAAGGCCTAATCCCCAAACGCCCTTCGACTACCTTTTACAAAATAATGTAGGTTGATGCTACCTTTTGTCCCTTAATACCTAAAAACTTTTGCTGGCTTGGGAATAAATAAACAAGCGCCCCAAATGTCCACTTTTTTTGCGATTCTGAGCTCCTGCTCCCCCTCTCCACTCTCTTCCCTGATTCTCTGGCTGTTTGCTGTTTGTCTGTATTCCTGACATGTGATCTGGTCACACTGGGATTCTCCCAGCCAGAGATCTGTTTCACTTTTCCTTCCACTGTAAACTGCATAGGTGATCCGCCCTTATGCTTCTGTTCTCTTTTACAATCTCTGCTGATCTGGCCCTCAATGGAATCACCTGTCTGCTCGCCTGGCTTTTGCAGCCGCCTCCAGGATTTTTAAGTTGCTCATGTGACACAGTTCCTTAAAAAATATTTTCCTCACTTGTCTGTTGATATATATGTGAAAATAAAGTGGCCACAGTATGCTTGCTTTATGTCTCTGTGTATGTGTGCTTGTTTTAAGATCCGTAAAACTTAGATTACAATAGCTCTGAACAAATATAAACATGTGGACGGCCGCCAATTTTGGTTGTGGACAAAACAGAAACCTCAATGCCAACTTTGGGAAGAGATACTCTACCTTCATTATATTTTGGCTTACTAAAATATTCTTTCTAATCTTTTTGCCTCTACTAACATTGGTAAGCTTTAACTGATTTGGTAAACTATACATCTAAATTTAACTTATATATTTAACTCAGATATACCTGACAGGTAACGATACCCAAATTCTCAAGTGCCTTTACAGATCTACAAGTATTGCATTTAATAAGAGCTTCTTATGACAGAGACATGCCAGCTCTAGTAGCATCCTATAGCTTGTCAAAGAAGATGGATGGTTGCAGAAGATGTTCTGCTTAGAGGCTTGCCTTTGGATATGGAAAAGCCTCCCACACCGCAAAAAAATAAACAAACAAAAAGATAAATAAATAAATAAATAAGCCTTCTGCCTTTTATCTGCTTCCCGACACTACACCGGAGGATCCATAGTCTCATCCTGCAAAGACAGGGAGACTGAACCCTTTCCCCACAGTAAAATCCATTCAAGCCTCCTGGGCTCAACAGCTAAAAAAAAAAAAAGCAAGTACTGCATCTAGGACTAGCATTTGCCAAAGACTATGGAGAGAATTAGGATTGCACACATAGCTGAAAAAAGCTGTGTCAATTCTGTTCATGTACTTCTCCCTCTTAGATCGTCTAATGGCATTTTATGACTTAAGGTACCGGTAGCTCATTTCTTCATGCGTTAAATTTCCTGCTAAAAATAAAGATAAGTATGCTTCTTTTACAGGTTTCATAGTCCAGGAATAACAGGTTTCCAATGTATCTTCAGAGGCTCAGAGTTTCCAGTTTCCTTTACTTGTCTTCTAAAATGTTTATGCCTTTAACCTAAAGCCATAGCCTTTTGCTATGGCACTAAGATGTAAATCTGCTTCAGCTGTCTTACAGATACCTGCAGGTTCCTGGGAGAAGTTCTGCTGCTGTATCAAGAAATCTGTTCTGGTGAAAACTAACAGTCTCCAGAGCCTATTTTGACCCCTCCACATTTTCAAGCATATTTTACAGGTCATGCCTGCTGTCTGAGCCAAACAAACTTATATAGGGCTCTCCAGATAATGCCTGGACCTGCACCAGCTCATGGATATCATGAACAGAGAAGCAATGAACATGTTTAAGACTGCTTCTCTGTGGTTTTATGAAGTATCCTTTTGATTTATGCCCAACAGTGCTATAGCTGCATTTTGAGGTAGATTGATTCCCTTCTGCCCAATGAACTTCCACACCGATTTCCATAATGACTCTATAAATTTTATTCACACCAGCATGGGATCATTGTTTCTCTTACCCCACACCATCACCATAATGACCTGTTTTTCTTTTGTTGATCTTGTCTATTCTGACAGGTGAAATAAGAAATCTCAAAGTAGTTTGACATCAAGCCATTAATTTCTGAGTAAAACTATTTGATATCCAGGACAGTGAAAAAACCTTAGACCAAGTATCCTGCAGGTAGCTATTCATGAAGCCAAACCTCCTATTTCAAAAGAGGGAAAAGACAGGTGCTTGAATTCTCTGATCAGTATAGAATGGATTTACCTCTATGAGACATCTTAATGTCCAAAACTTCAAGAGTCTATACCCTAAGTCAGGATATCTTGTTTTGTATCCACCCATGTTGTCAACACATGGAAAGAACCCAAATAAATCTGACATTTAGACAAGTTGGAATAGGCTTACATTTTTGGTTCTCCGCAATAAAAATATTATTTCATTTTTTTAATTTATTTAATAGATTCAGACCTATTAAGTCTCTTTACTACTATCCTATGATATTTGGTAGTTTCAATGAAGCACATACCATCCATGGCATCAATTCGTAGGGATAGAATGATACATAGTAGGCTTATTATCTTTTAATAACAGTAAGATGAGGAGTGAGACCTTGACTATACTTCCTGCATAGTTATCAACTTAAGTGATCATGACAAGGAATTTTTGCCTTTCCTAATTTTCTACATGTTGTTTGTCCTTTAAATTTTGACTTTTTGGTATTTATTATTATCATTATTGCATTACTTTATGCACAAAATGTTACTCTCTTTAATATTTTCCTCCTTTTAAATCTTTTGTTATGAGTTTTCTGTCTTGCTTTTCTCATATGATGTATTCATAGTGACAAATATCTCAATAAATAATTCTTAGTGAAGGATGACTTTCCTTGTAATTTTAAATTCTGTCTACACATGTGCTAAGAAATAACTATATGCATTGTTCCTCTTTTTTATAAACTCATACTATAGAAATCTAAATACAAGAAGAAAATTGAGGAGTTACTGAAAGATCTATAAGTCTAGAAAGAAAATAAGTATCTTCTTATACTTCTCTCTTCAAAGACTTAGTCATCTTTAATGAGGTAACCCAAACCAAGAAAGATAAATGTTGGCGAGTGGTCAATAGAATTAACCAGACTAGCTTTAATATAAAATATTCAGCTTTAATAAGGGGAAGAAAGGGGAACTTACAAAGCCAGAGTTCCAGCAAAGCGCAGGAAAACAAAGAGAGAAAACAAGAGCACATTGATGGTTTTATAGGCTATTTGAGGCCCTGGGGGAACACACCCCACAAACAAAGTGATTGGTTGAGATTCCCCATCAGATAAATATGATATGTATTCACATATAGGTAGATAATAGCCATCAAATATCAAATAAATGATAAACATAGAACTGAAACAATATTTTAGAAGTTTAAATTTTATCTTAAGAAGCATTGATTGTTGAACATGGTGGTATATAGACTTCATCCCAGAAACAAGAATACAGTTTCATCTTCTTGAATTTGAGGCCAGCCTTGTCTATATAATGAATTCCTGGCTAGTCAGGCTACATAGTGAAATATAATAGAAGAAGAAGAAGAAGAAGAAGGAGGAGGAGGAGGAGGAGGAGGAGGAGGAGGAGGAGGAGGAGGAGGAGGAGAAAAGGAGGAGGAAGGAAGGAGGCATGGGTGTCATTGTTATATTTTCCACCTACAGGATTGCAGAAATGTTGTAAGACAAATAGGGTACATATTAATAAGGGATACAATTATAAATTAATAATGATTTAGTGCAGATTCAAAACCTTATTTGCTTGTAGTGAGGATTGATAAATGATATTCAAATAAGAAAGTATCAGTTAGTTTTACAGAAAAAGGTAATCAGAACACTTGAATGGAAGAGGAATTACATTCATCTCAGTAAATTCAAAGGGCAGACTGCTAAAACAGGTTGTACATGTTTATATAACCAAAACAATCTCAAAAGATAGAGCAAAAATAGTTTAACATATAAAAGATACTTTCTCTGTGGAGTATGTGCTCTTATCATCAACATATCCTCCTGGATGGATAAATTCCAGTGTAAAATCTTTGTGCTATCTACACTGTGCTGCTTATGAAAATTGCCTCCTTTTGAGGCGAGTAGTTTCTCAATTACCGCCATGCTCTCCACTCTGATTCCACTTGTTTTCCAACATTACACCATGTCCTAGTTAACCTATCAGATATTTCTGCTTTGAATATTTTAGTCTATAATATATACTTGGAAATCTCACTCATAAGATCAGAAAATGAGAATTTGATGAATATTTAATAATTTTTGAAGCTACTATTATTCTAGATAGTGACATTATCATGAGAGAACTTTGCATACATGCAGGAAAAAACAACCGTACACAGAAAATAAAATAAAACTGAAAATATGAAGGAAAGAGACCCGTGTAATAGGTTTTCTGCTCCGTGACTCTAGGTTTTTCTGCTGATGCAATAAGCCAGATCAAGGAGAATTGAGAAAGTGCAACAGTAGATTTATTGGGAGCACAGAAACTCCAGGGCAGGTTCACTAGTCTCAGAAAATGAGGCCAGAAAAGTCATGTACCCGAAGCAGGGCAGAAAAGTTTTATAATCTGTAGGAGAAGGGCAATATGTGTCAGTCCCAAGCTGGGTTTTTGCCCAAGTATCTTCAAAAGTGGCTAGGTGGGAACTTCGGTAGCCTGCAACTTCAGGGGTAGAATTTGTAATAGCCGCAAAGAATGCAGAACTGCGCGTTTGGTACCTGTCATTTTTTTTTCAGAGACTCTGAGAAGACAGGAGAGAGAGAGAGAGAGAGAGAGAGAGAGAGAGAGAGAGAGAGAGAG
>JABTXL010000002.1:20605562-20789664 GCA_025134845.1 Neodon shergylaensis | reverse complement strand
AGAGAGAGAGAGAGAGAGAGAGAGAGAGAGAGAGAGAGAGAGAGAGAATAGAGTTTCCTAGAGCATTTAGGGATGAATCAGAGGCTACAACTGAACACATTTCCTCAAACAAGCTAGTCAAGTGCTGTTCTGAATAGGTATTCCCTAAGCCTTTATTTTTCACTCCCAATTTCAATATTGTTCTATATTTAAGAATAGAAAAGTCCGTTAAGAGAGAAATGGAGACATTTCTAAGTAGTGAAAGAGTCAGAACATTTATCAGTTGAGTTTGTGGTCCTAACATGGATATAGCTTTTGCCCCCAAATGAACCACAATATCAACATCAAAATAACTGGTTACATATCCCAGTAAAAGATATAACAATAACAATAGTGAAATCTTCAAGTGTTATGAAAATCACCTCAACATGAGTCGAGATAGGAAGTGAGCACATGTTTAATTTGAAATATATTTGGCATATTATTCTGACAATTTTTCAGTAGAGGAAACTTACTGAATATATAAAATGTTAAATTTTCACTGAGTTGCGAATAAATATGACTTGCTCATTGATTGTCAGTTTATTTTTCTCAACCCAATAATTTTATAACATGATAAAAATACAGAATATAAAATAGCAGTAAATCATATTCATGGATTCAAGAGATGGCTAAACGGAAACATTTGCTTTAATGGAGCATTAATATAAAATTTATATTAATATACAGCTCACAATATATTAGCTTCTATAAATTTTTTTAAGCTAAGCATTCCCAAGAACTTACATTTTGTTCATAAGTACTAGTAATGAAGAACCGGAAACATCTTTCCTTTACCTCACTCTTCATTTGTCTATGAAATCATGAGACAGAAAAATCCAAAAATGTTAACCAAAGTAATTGTATTATTCATATATAGGCAGCCTGAGAAAACTTGAGTCAAATCTTCATGTTGAACTAGTCCTCGACAGCTCAGGATGACTGCCCAGGGTGGACGGATCTCATATGAGCATGCTTCCTACCAAACTGCAAGGGTAGAACCCGAAAGGCAGTGCATACCAGGTTTCCCCCCAGAAGCAGAAAGAAGGATAGAGATAAGGTGTTTTTTGGGCATCCTATTTTAAAAGAGAGAAACAGAGCCTAGACTATTCCACACAGGTTTCTTACCAAGAAACAATGAACACGCTTCACATTCTGTAGTTATAGTTGGTAATAAGTGAGAAGTCTGGGAGATTGGTGGATGATACAGCTCCATTCACGAGTCATCTCATAGCACAGATGTTAGTAAAAGATAGACTACCCAAGAGAAAGTGCAGATGAAGTTTGGGACCACAAAACTAGAGCGTGCTTTCCCTATTTCTGTCTTTATCACAGTACTCCTAGTATAGAGCTTGTTCTGATGGTATTGATTATGGCTAAACTAGAATTAATTGTGCCTGGGATTTACTCTTGTCACGAGGAGGATAGGTGAGTAGTCTGATATGGAACTTACATCATAGTAGTTTACAATTCTAGATTAGGTGATGTGAATGAGAATAACCCTGATAAGCTCATAGATTTGTGTGCTTGTCCACCACAGGATGACACTGTTTTAAAGGATTAAAAGGTGTGACCTGGTTGGAGAGATATGTCATTGGGGTGGATTTTGAAGTTTCAAAAAAACATGCCAAGCCCAAAGTCTCTCTTTCTGCTTCTGGATCAAAAAGTATTGCTCAACTACTGTTTGAGTGCCATGTGTTTAAGGGGTTAAGCCTCTCAAACAGTAAAAAAACTAAAAATTACCTGACTTTTGTTATAAGAGATGCCTTGGTTATGGGTGCCTTTTTTTATAGCAATAGAAAAGTGACTAAGAAAATTTATGATTCATTGATTAATTGCAGCGTGTACCGTTACTAGAAGAAAAGCAACAAAACATATTTGTGTGTGGACATAACGTGTGTGTGTGTGTGTGTGAGTGTGTGTGCATAACATGTTTTTCATGTACAAACTTAGAAAACAAAGATCATACTTTCCCTATAATTAAATTCAAGCTTGTTTTAAGTGGGAAATTGTTAATTTATTTTCAAGGCATTGAATGTTAAACATGTTCATCAGTATATATGATGCTTTATAATCATAATCAACAGGATAGAATTTAGAACCACAGGGGATATAGACTTGTCACTGTTTCTGTGTGGGTGCTTTCAGAGAGATTTTATTGAGGAAGAAAGACTTAAACCTAAATGTGGGTGTGCTCTCTCATTGCTTATCATACTGGATGGAATGAAAAGGGGGAAAGATAAGCAATGGAACCTCTGCATGTATTGTCTGATGCTTTCTGATTGTGGCAACAATGTGATTATTTCCCTCACGGGTCTGTCACCCCAGCCAGAGCCACCCCCCTTGTTGACAAACTATGTTGGACCGTATACTAATTTTTAAGGCAAGATAACCTCTTCCTTTATAAAGTTTCTTCTGAAAGATGTTTTATCACATTAACAAGAAAACTAGCTAATCCGGCAAGAACACTGTAGCAGAAACCATCTCTTATGTGCTGAGAGTGCAACCTTTGCCTAAAGTAGCATACATAATGGTCCATAGTCCATGTTTTATAAGAAAAATGGATACTTTCAATTTTTCAATAAAATTTCACATATACAAAAAAAAAACAGATACAATAATTGTGGAGAAATATAAAAGTAAGTATATTAAAAACTTCTGTTACCTTTAGAAGATTGTTTTTTTTCAGTTTATGCATATTTTATTTAGCATAACTGTAGTAAGATAGAAGATGGCACCATGCAGGCAGATGCATTGCTGAAGCTAAATATCTTTACTCAGAGGAAACAGGACGTTGAGTGACTGTCACTCTGAGGGAAACAGACCATAAATTCACCCCACAATAACACACTTCCTCCAACAAGACCACAACTCCTAATAGTGCCACTCCCTTTGTAGACCATTTTCTTTCAGACTATCACACATATACATGCCTAAATAAATAATAAATCCATAAGGAAAAAAATTTCATACTGTCTAATATATGAAAGGAGAAACAGCATGAAGATGTATTCTACAATAAGTTACTAAACTACATTCTGCTTAGATTACCAGAACAATCTTTCTTCACCAAAATTCTCTTTTAACTATCATTGCCTTTAAATCAACTTGACTTTATAAGCCTCAAGAACATTTTCTGTTCTTGCATTAGAAATTGTAAACTGTCAATCTGGCCTAAAGTCTCAAATTTGTAATTCCAGATTTGAGCATTCTGAGGCAGGAGGATTGCTGTGAATTCAAGACCAGCCTATTTACAATCTGTGACTTTAAAAAAATGAATGAATTAAAAAAAAGCTACAGAGAAACCCTGTCTCAAATATCCAAAAAAATGAATTAATTCAAACTGCTAACATCTTCTATTTTAACCTGTGTTTGAGTTTCTAAAATGGTTATTTAAAAGAGTTTGATTTCTAACAATAGTAAAAGAATGAAAAGTAAGTCATGTCATATTATTGAAGAGTCTTCCAGTCAAAATTTTATGAAGGTATGTTCTCACAAGCTTGACATCAAAAGCATGTGAAAAATGAAAAAAGAGTTTACCTTCCTGGATTGCTGGAAAATATAATGAAATATGTTTCAGCCTCAGAATACTGAAATCTGGAATTACAAATTTGAGACTTTATGCCAGTTTGACAATTTACAATTTCTAATGCAAGTATATTATTTTATGCATATAAATGTTTGCTTGATGTACCAAGAATGAGCCCACTGAGACCAAAAGATAGTTTCTTATATGTTGGAACAGGAGTTACACACAATTCTAATCTCCAGGTGGGTGTAAGGAATTGAACATCCCTCTCCTGGAAGAGAATCCAGTCCATTTAATTGTGGAACCATTTCTCCAGCCACAAATTGATATTTAATTGCAGAGATTTTCTAATATCTATCTACCTAAGTTTATATTTCTAGTATTTTAAATTTTGAGAAAGTATGAAGACAAAAGCAAATTAAAACATGAGCTTTAGAATATAAACATTGATTAAAAATGTTTTAGCATAACTTTTAAGTTAAATAAAGTGTCCAGTGAAAAGTCATAAAGTCTGATCTTATAAAAACATAAGGTTTCTAGAAAAAGAATAGATTATCAGTTTCAGTAGTATCCAGAGCATTTCAAAAAATCTTAACACTTTTTTTTTCTGAAATAGTGAGGTCAAGACAACTTGATAGGTCACCATATGTTTTCTGGATTTCTTATACGATTACAAAATAACCCAAAATTTCAGAATATAAAAGTTTATATTATAATAAGACAACTGACCCTTTCCTTTCTGACAGTGGGGAGAAAAAGTTTCTGGTAGCTTATCAAGGAATTTAATTATTTTAATTTCTACAGTTATTCATATAATCCATTTTTCGCACATCTGGAAATATATATCTGGAAATGTACATCTGGATAGCACATCTGGAAACGAACATCTGGATCGACATCTAGGCTGCACATCTGGTGTGAACATCTGGAATTGTACATCTGGATCGCACATCTGGAATGAACATCTGGATTTGCACATCTGGAAATGCACATCTGGGTCGCACATCTGAAAATTAAAGATCATCGTTACAGTCAGAAGTTTGAGTATGAGAAGGCATAGCAGAGACTTCTCGAATGGTACCATTTGTCTTCTCTAAGTAGACAGAGCTGGTCCCTGGGATTGCCATTACAATGGCATGGTGAAGTAGTAATTGTAATGGCAATCCCAGGGACCAGTCATGTCCATTGTGACTAGAGTTACTGATACACGAGGAGAAGGCAATAATGACTCTGTCTCACAAACCTAAATCCTCAGAGCAGGTGTGGATTGAAGGCTGGAGGCTCCCTGAAAGATTATTTGTATGATTCTTGCATGGTCAGTCAGAGTTTGTGAAAAGTCTGTTGGTTTTAGATTATTCCCCCACAATATGAAAACCAAGTAACCCAAGAGTCTAATAAAATATAGTTCATATTAATTCTCTCTCTCAAAAAAAAAAAAAAGAAAGAAACTGCTTTGGACCTATAGCAGGGCAGAATTTAGCTAGGCAGGGAAAACTAAATGGAATGCTGGGCGAAAGGAGGTGGAGTCCACAATGACTACTGCTGCTAATGTCAACATGTTGGGCTTGACATGTAAAGCTCAGAGAAAGCCTAATTTGAGGCTAGTAGGTCCTCTTCTGCCTGCTTCAGCTTGGCACTTTAGAAAGTCATTATTTTCAGGTTAAAAAAAAACCCTGTATTTGGAACTTCTCTAAAATGAAGGAATGAAAAATAAGTTTAATATCAGGTAAGTTTGTGGCAGAACATAATTTTCAAACAGTAGAGTGAAGAGAAGTGAGGAAAGCACAACGGCAAAATCATAACTAGTGTGCTCCCTTTCATGGTTGTTTAAAATAAAAAGCTAACGCAGTGAGCTTCGAGAATGTAGCACAGCTACTCCTTCTTTATCTGCATGGGAAAATATCCCTGCCAAGATCACAAAGTATCTATCATGAAATAAATGATAAGCTGTACTCAAACTATTGTACTATGAGGAGTCTAAAGAACAATATACTGACATACGTTTGAGCAGAAGACAGGGCAAATATGTAAACAAAAGAAGAAAACATTAAGTGGGTCACTTATACAAAAGAAGTTATCCAAATGGCGAGCCAGAAATAAAAGAGGTGTGTGAGAGTAATCAGAATATCGGTTAAAACTTCAAAACACAAAGGTCACTAAACTAAAACAAAACAACCACAGAAGTAAAACACGCCAATGATTTCACACAGCTGTATATTTTGCATGTGACTATTATGAGGTGGTAACTAATTACTACAACTAAATTTAAGGCCAGTTCCACAGGTGAGAATTCATGCCATACATGATAAACCTAGTCCAAGAAGCCAGGTGGTGGTAGCATATGACTTCAATCCCAGTACAGCAAGCAGAGGCAGGTGGATGTCTGTAAGTTTGAGGCCAGAGTGGTATAGGAAGGAAGTTCCAGGACTGCCAGTGCTGTTACACACAAAAAAGCAACAACAAGAAACCTGGTCAAATAAATGTGACTCAGGAGGTCATTGGTAAAAGTAGGTAATTTACTAATTTTGTTTTTTGCTGGTTTTGCTTTGCTTTTCCCTTTGACTAAATGGCCACTGTATCAAATGCCTTTCTAAAGAGGTTATGTTTTTACTAGGATGCAAACTTTATCTTCCACTTTGATGAGGGAAGCTTGTCTGTGTACTTAACCATGGTTAATGGGCAGCGCCATGGCTTCTCAAAGTCCTGCAAATGAGTGGCTATAGCGGTCAGCCCTACAGAGGGATAGCTGTCTGTGGTGGAAGAGCATGGGGAGCAAACACCAAAAGCCTGGAGCAGCAGCTATGAGTTCATATCATGTACTGAAAATGAGTAATTCTTCTGAATTCAAAGCACTCCCCAGTGGCATACCTTTTCCAGAAAGACTACACCTTCTTATTCTCTGCAAACAGCAACCAACTGAAAGCAAATTCAGTTTTCTTTTCTTTTCTTTTCTTTTCTTTTCTTTTCTTTTCTTTTCTTTCTTTATTTATTTTGAGACAGATTTTTTCTGTGTAGCTTTAGACCCTACCATGGAACTCACTCTGTAGAACAGGCTGGCCTCAAACTTACTGAGATCCTCATGCCTATGCCTCCTGAGTGCTGGGATTAAAGGCCTGCACCACCACCGAATGGCTTTTATTTTAATTTTTTAAATTCATTTTACATTCCAACCACAGTTTCTTCAACCTACCTCCCACCCTCCCACTCCACTCCTCAGGATAAGGCCTCCCATAGGGAGTCAACAAAGCCTGGCATATCAAGTTGAGGCAAAATAAAGCCCTCTCTGCAACATCAAGGCTGGGCAAGGAATCCCACCATATGGAATGGGTTTCCAAATTGTCAGCTCATGCACCAGGGATAGAGCCTTGTCACACTTCCAGGGCACCTTCAAATAGATCAAGCCCCACAACTCTCTGCTGCATGCATCAAGACCTGGTTTGATCCCATGCAGGCTCCCTAGCTGTCTGTCTAAAGTTTGTGAGCGCCAAAGAGCTAAGGGCAGCAGTCTCTGTGAGTTTCCCCATTACTAAACCTCCTTGTTCATACAAAGCCTCCTCCCTGTTTTCAACTGGACCCCTGGAGTTCAGCCTGAGACTTGGCTGTGGATCTCTGAATCTGATTCCATCGGTTAATGGATGAAGTTTCTATGAGGACAATTAGGGTAGTCACCAATCTGATTACAACAGAAGACCAGGTCAGGCACCCTCTCTACTCTTTTTAGGAGTCTTTCTATTGCTCAGATAGTCTTTATAGGTTCCTGGGAATTTCCCTAGCACCAGCTTTCTTCCTAACCCCATAATGGCTCCCTTTATCAAGATATCTCTTTCATTGTTCTCCCTTTCCGAGCCTTCCCCTACTTGACCATCCTGTTCCCTCATGTTCTCATCTCCCTTCCTATTCCCTCTACCATCCCCTTAACTGCAATTTACCCAGGAGAGCTCATCTATTTCCCCTTCTCATGGAGATTCATGTGTCCTTCTTAGGGTCCTCTTTGTTACCTAGCTTCTCTGGGGCTGTGGATTATAGCATGGTTATCCTTCATTTTAAATCTAGTATCCACTTATGAGTGAGTACATTCTGTGCTTGTCTTTCTGGGTCTGAGTTACTTCTCTCAGCATGATCTTTTCTAGTACCATCCATTTGCATGCAAATTTAGACCTGAGCCATGCTCCATTGTGTAAATGTACCTTATTTCTCTATCCATTTTTCGCTTGAGGGGCTGTTGTGAATAATGCAATAATCATAGCTGAGCAAGTGTCCTTGTGGTATGATTGAGCATCCTTTGGATAAATGTCCAAGAGCGGTAATGCTGGGTTTTGAGGTAAATTGATTACTAACTTTCTGCGGAACTGCCATACTGATTTCCAAAGTGATTGTACAAGTTTGCACTCCCACCAGCAGTGGAGGAGAGTTCCCTTACTCTACATCCTCTCCAGTATAACCTATCATCAGTGTTTTTCATATTAACCGTTCTGCGAGGTAAATGATGGTATCTCAGAGACATTTCAGTTTGCATTTCCCTGATGACTAAGGATGTTAAACATTTTCTTAAGTGTCTTTTGGCCATTTATGATTCTTCTGTTTAGATCTGTACCTCATTTTAAAATTGGATTATTTGGTATTTTGATCTTTACTTTCTTGAGTTGTTTGTATATTTGGAGATCAGCCCTTTGTCCAATGTGGGGTTGGTGAAAATTTTTTTTCTCATTTTTTTATCCTGCCATGTTGCCTTAATTACTATGTGCTTTGCCTTACAGAAGTTTTTCAGTTTCAGGAGGTCTCGTTTATTGATTGTTGCTCTCAGTGCCTGGGCTACTGGTGTTATATTTAGGAAGTGGTCTCCTGTGCCAATACATTTAAGGCTGCTTCCTACTTTCTCTTCTATCAGGTTAAGTATAACTAGGTTTATGCTGATGTCTTTGATCTACTTGCGCTTAAGTTTTGTGCATAGTGATAGCTATGGATGTTTGCATTCTTCCTCATTTTGACATCTAGTTATGCTAGCATCATTTGTTTAAGATGCTTCTTTTGTATTGAACAGTTTTGACTTCTTTGTAAATTAAAATCAGGTGTTCATTGGTATGTGGATTAATTTCAGAGTATTCGATTTCATTCGTCCCCATGTCTGTTTTTATGCCAATATTAGACTGTGTTTATTATTATAGCTCTATAGTAGAGTTTGATGTCAGAGATGATGAGACCTCCTGAAGCTCCTTTATTGTATAGGATCGTCTTTAGCTTTCTTTGTTGTTTTGTTTTTCCATATGAAGTTGAGTATTGTTCTTACAAGGTCTGTGAAGAATTGTGTTGGGATTTTGATGGGGATTGCACTGAATCTGTAGATTGCTTTTGGTGAGACTGCCTTTTTATTTTGTTAATCTTACCTATCCAAGAGCATGAGAGATCTTTTAATTTTCTGGTATTTTAAATTTCTTTCCTCAAAGATTTAAAGTTCTTGTCATACAGGTCTTTCACTTGTTTAATTAAAGTTACCCCTAGGAATTATATATATATATATATATATATATATATATATATATATATATATATATTAGTTTATCAGCTATAGCATTTATTTTGGAGAGTTTTTGGGTAATTTATATATACTACCATATCATCTACAAATATTAAAAGCTTAAATTCTTCCTTTTCAATTTTTTTCTCCTTAATATAACTAGAACTTTAAATACTATGTTGTATAGATGTGAAGATATTGGACAACTTTGTCTTGTTCCTTATTTTAGTGGAATTGATTTGAGTTTCTCTCTATTTAATTTGATGTTGGCTCTTGACCTTTTGTAAATTGCATTTATTATGTCTAGGCATGTTGAGGCCAATTTTCAAATGCCTGAGACTTCATTTAATACAGCACAATAACTTTAGAAATAAAAATATTTAATGAATAAGTACACATATACACATGCATATAAATTATGATTCATTTTAAATAACATTTTCAAGCAAGTATCACAAGACATCTCTGTTCCTAGAAGACAGGGCAGGGTCTATCATTCAGAAAGAAATGGGAATTCCATATAAGTTTGAAGGAGGGAGAGTCTCAAATACCTATATTGAATGACATCATTTTATTGCAAATAAAGTAGCTTTTTATTTGAAATAAAAATATTAATAAAATATTTTGGTTGCAATGCAGTATTACTTCATGTGGAATTATTCAACAAAAAGAGGTTGAGGAAAATGATGATATTAAAAAAAAACCATTGGAATAGACATTAACAAAATTAGGCACACTATCCATAACTTACATTTGTTCGGTTAATAATACAAACTTTCTCAACATCCAGAAATGAAAATACAACACTTTTAGGTGGAAAGGATAATTAAGGAAAGTGGAAATTTGATAACTTATGTGTTGATTTGGCAGATTCACATTTATCACTATACACAAAAAGATGGCACTGTAAAAAATAACAAACAAGCAAAATAGAATAGATACCAAAATGAGAAATCCTAAAAAGTAAGTGGAATGCAAATTCTAACTAATGAAATAAAACATTTGCTGACTTGGACCTTGAAACAAAAGAAATGAAATAAAAAGAGTGAAATACTAAGCATCTTAATATACCAATAAAAATTTGAAAAAAATAACTTCTGAAAAACTGAGATATAAATATTTTCATCCATGCACTAATGCATGTGTATTTATCATATATTTGCATTTTTGCACGAATTTGAGCATACACACCAAACTAGATGTATAGAAACAGCTACATAGAACCTTCACAGAAGACCCAAGAAGAAAAAAATGTTTATATATTTCTATGATTTTTTTCATTTCTTCTAAAAATATAAATACACAAAAATTTTAAGTTCAGTGACTTATTAGTCATATCAACACAGAGAAAGTCATACACAGGACATCAAGGAGAAACTGACAAAAATTCAAAAATAAAAACATATTTTTTAGAAATGGAACAAAAAAGTCAGGTGATAGTTTCATGTGTCTTTAATCTGAGCACTGGGATTGGGGAAACTGAGTCAGGTGGATCTCTGTGAGTTTGAGGCCAGCCTGGTCTACAATAGCTAGTTCCAGAACAGGCCCCAAAACTACAGAGAAACCCTGTCTCAAAAAACAAAAAAGAAAAATAGATAAAGGAAAAAAAAGAAATGGAACAGAAGAAAGACTGAAGAGTAACAGTGAACCACAGATTTCAAATCAGAAAAGTTGAAGTTCTAAATGATTGTGGTACAACTATATAGTCAAAGGAAAAGTAAACCAAAACCAAGTTAGTTCAGAATATTTTATCCAGCTGAAATATAGTGTCCTCATGTATGAAAACCTCAAAAATAAAAGAATGAAAATGAGACAAATAATTTTAATTTAAAGAAAAAGCAATTTACTACTATATGTCATTCACTAAAAGAAATACTAGAAATTCTTTTAAATAAAGGAAAAATGAGCAGAACATAGTAAATATTGGGATAATATAAAACTATATTGCTAGGTTAAATGTTTAATTAAAACTTATTATTTTCCATCAATACTTAAGTTTAATGAAAAAAGGGAATATTTTTCATTTTCTCTTTGCTCTTCTAAAATATTGTATAGTGTCTGCTACATAGTTTCCACTTCAAAATTACATTTTAAAATTTTGATGTAATGTGTTACCTAATAATATTAGAAAACAAAACTAGTAAAAAGCCTTCTACTCCAGAATTCATGACTATACATTATTAAGTGTGCATGTGTGTGTGCATTTTGTGGAAGTAAGTATTGACAATTTCATAAAAGTCTGTGTCATGAAGAATTTGTCCACTTTCAGTTTTTTTATACCTACCAAACATATACAACTGGTCCTTGCTATGTTGTTTTCTCATATGCATTTTCGCTTGTATTTTTCTTAACAAATAGCAAAATGTATCCTAAATATAATCAATCCTAAATAAAGTTTCTTATTAAGTTCTTTATGCTATATAGAATATCTAAATGTCACTTTATCCCTGGTTCATTTTGTGGGAACTTAAATTTTACCTGTCTTGCCGGGCGATGGTGGCGCACGCCTTTAATCCCAGCACTCAGGAGGCAGAGGCAGGCGGATCTCTGTGAGTTCGAGACCAGCCTGGTCTACAGAGCTAGTTCCAGGACAGGCTCCAAAACCACAGAGAAACCCTGTCTCAAAAAAAAAAAAAAAAAAAAAAAAAAAAAAAAAAAAAAAAAAAAAAAACAAAAACAAAAACAAAAAAACAAAAAACAAAAAAAAATTTTACCTCTCTTTCTGCTGCAAATTCAAGTTCATGTTTCTTAAAACTAGGAAAAAAAATAGATCTATTTAATCAAGTTCTTAGCCATAATTCACCAACCTCTGTCAACAGTGAACACCTGTTTCAGGGATTAAAATGCATTTGTGAATAACACAGAAGCTACAGAAATCTCTTATTTTTTATTTCACAGCTGTTAGAAGGCATGTTTCAAATGCCATCTGATGTTTCCCAATAATCATTTGCATAACCCAGAGTACTGACAGGATTCAATAGCATGATTATCACATATTGATGCCATGAGACAAGTCTAATTGTAGAAAATTTAACAGAAAGTACCAGGACAATGATATGTGACTGACAATTAATAGCTGTTTTGTCTAATTCTATTTAATGTGAATTAAAATTCAATGTGCCTTTGCTTCCCATGAATGTGTTTGCTCACCAGGGAAATAGTTGTGTACTGATTATAGCCTCCACAGATGAATGACCTTTATATTATACAGTTTATTTTACCTGCCAAAAGAAAACAAAACAAAATAAACATGACACACAATGCATTAACGTTGACCCCCAGTTCAAGCTTAGTCTCAGTTTTCTTTTTTTGGTTTTATCCTTTACAAACATGTTTAATGTTTTAAGGAGAATAAAATTATAACTGTTTATAGTAGGAAAAATGCAACAGTAGTACATAATTTAAAAATTAACAAGATCTTTGAGCATATAGCAATAACTTTATTATTTTGTGTTCAATAAACTAACCCAGTGTCTACATTTCCGTTTACATCACATTTTAGTAGTAGACAAAATTAAAACAAAATAAACTTGTTCATCCTATTTCCCAGCCCCCAAAAGGCATATAGTGTTTATTCCCAAAGTCAGAAAGAAAAGAGTAGTTTATCCACACATATAAAAGAATGCACTATGGTAATAGCTAAATATCAACTGTGACACCAGAAATTCTTATTTTAGGAAGAAGTGGCATTATAATAAATATATGCATTAAGGTAAAATAATTGTTGCTGCTAGCAAAATAATTATGTATGGGATTGAGGCAGGCATACCATGAACTGTGCTAATAAACAAATTTGCCTGTGATGTGTGCACAGTCAATACACAGTATTTACTTCATAGCTTTGAGGTAGAGAAAATATGGATCCTCTATATACTGAATAGAACATATTTTGGGAGAGTTATAGGACAGCTGGCATCTAAAAATGAGAGTTCAGTCTTTTCATATTTCATATCAGTTTATTTTGACAGCCACAGTAACAAAGCCAAAAGTTCCATCAACAATATGTGGGCTGCATCCTCATCAAATCCATAGTTTCTATTTCCCAGAGGATTAATGTCATTTCTATCAGAGCATCGCCTCTAGACAAATACAGTAATAAGTTGGAGATATCATCTTCACCCGGTGAAACCCAGAAAATGAGAACGCAGAAATCATAACAAACCAGGTGACAATGAATCATCTAGCCAGTGTAGAGCTTATAGTGGACCCCAGTCTAGAAACAAAGGAAATGAATGATTACTAGCATTTTTAAAATGAAAAACTAATTTATGGGCCTTAACAAATTGTGTATTTGAAGACAGCTGGAAGAAAGAATTGCTAACATTATTACCAAGAAATGGCTTGTGTTTGAGGAAATAAATGGGGTAATTACCCTTGTTTGGTCATTACATAATGTGAACATAATTGAAACCATCACAATGTACTACATAAATCAGTGCAATTATTATGTAAAAGTTTAATAAAACTCACATAATTAACTTATGACAAGTGTTTATACATTGGATAGAGTCAATTTTATACCTACTGAATGGTTTGATTAGGTATTGACTCATGTGTTTGAATGCTTGTCTCATAGAAAATGACCCTACTAGGAGGTATGTCCTTGTTAGAGTAGGTATTACCTCGATGGAGGAAGTTTGTTACTGTGGAGGGGAGCTTTGAAATTTCACTAGGCTGAAGCTAAGCCTAGTGGGCAGTTGCTTCTGCTGCCTGGGGATCAAGATGTAGAATTCTCAGCCCCTACTCCGACACCATGCCTTCCTGCAATCTGCCATGAAGATAATGGATTAAACCCCTGATGCTGTTAGCCTGCCCCAGTGAAATGTTTTCTAAAACAGACATAATGTTAACATTTGATTAAAAAATGCAAACGGGGTTCATTTCCATAGATAAAAGAAAAGTTGCTTGTCTGAAGTCAGCTGTGGTATAAAATATTTGTGGTTTGGGAAATTGTTGACAGCCATGTAGTCTACTTGTAGATCAGCATATGAATGCTTGTTCAATGGCTCTCTTGGGGCAAAATCTCTGGAGGCCTTCACTCACTCAGCAAAGACCAGTGGACCACAGAACAGCGCAGAATACTGCTGAGACCTCACATCCAGCATGCTCTCTTCTCTCTCATAATACTGATGATTCTCTTGGCAATTTTCAGTTTTACTTCATCAGCCAGGCATGGGACAGATATGACCATTACTGAAAACCCCATTTTTTTTATCAAATGTCTTCCCCTAAAATTCTTTGGGAAATGATGCTCCTTGGGTTTCTTATAAGAAACATCAGTTATCAGCCCAGACCCTGAGAACTTTGCTAATTCAGTGCTGACAGGATCAGAGGCAATAAAAGTTACTGGGCATGTAGAAGAAGCAGCAAGGACATTAACTATATCTCCTAATTCTGGGGGAATAAAACATTAAGCTGCAAAGATGCATTATCAAAATTCACCCTTTATAAAGAGGTTTAGGCATGAAGAATCCTTTTGTAGGACAAAGAAACAATTGGAGAAATACAGGGTAACTATATACATGCTGTCTATGGCAAATAAGCAAAGGAGGAAATAAACTCATGAAGAGGCAAAGAAATAGCTCTAAACACAGAGACTCACTTGATCATAAAACCAGGAATCACATTAAAATATACAGAAGCAAGGGAGCCGTAATGCATATACACAGGGCCCGAAGGGGAAAATATGAGGACCAGGAAAATGAAAAATTAAAAATAAAAAGGATAAAATTTATAGGAAAAGGAAATAAAGAAAAATGCCAATAGGAAGTCACAAGACAATGAGCCTTCAAAGACATTGTTCATTTACTTTTGCCCATCTACTGCTGGACATGCAGCCGACCCTTCACAGCAGTTTGTTTACCCAGTGAAGCTCCTTAGAGGAAACTAAGCATACATTTTCAGGAGACAATGCTTTATAGATGCCTTTTGAGTTTCTTATGAAGGCTATAGGACCTATCTGATAAAGACACATACAGGCCTTGTTAATACTGCCTCTGTCTCTGGGCCATATATTTGTCAGCCTGTTTTTAGTCCTTCTTTCCTTGGTGTCCTTATTCTTTGTGACTTCTACACTCTTTCTCCATCCTCTTCTGAAGGGTTCTCTGATCCCTGAAGGGGGGGATTTGATGCTGACATCCTTTTTAGATCTTAGTGTTCCAAGGTATCTATCTCTGCATATTGTCTGGCTATGGCTCTCTGAATTTGTTCCTGTCTGCTGCATGAGGAAGCTTCTGGGATAATGACTTAGTAAGGCACTGATCTATGAATATAGCAGAATGCCATTAGAAGTCATTTTATTGCTACATTCCTTCCTAAGTCAGCACTACTGGTATCTGATTTTTAGATTAAATTGTATGGAATAGACTAATAGTTTTTTTGTGGAAATAGTTTTTCTAAGAAAGGCTATTTGAAGTTTGTCTTTGTGAATTAAAATTTCATAAATTAATTTAATTTAATTATTCAGAATTCAGAATTAACTGACATCTCCATAAAGCATTATAATCAATCTGATTGACTACACTTTCAGGACTTTAAATATATTTAAATCCTACAAGCTCAGCTAAATGCACAACCTCAATCCTAACGTATTGTCTATTTTTCCTTTGTGATCCAATCACATTCCTAAATGAGAAAAGTGTGTGTGTGTGTGCGTGCGTGTGTGTGTGTGATGGTGACCAGACCTTAGTCCAATAGAAACAACAAGAGTTTGAAAATAGTGCCCTATCATCCCCAAGTATGAGGAACAATATTTGGGTATAGAATATCAATATCTGGTTTTGTCTGTTTTTTTTTTCTGAGTCAGTAAGGCCTTAAAAATATTTTTTTGTGAGATTGCTGTAAGTGATTGATTAAGAAAAATGTTTCTCAGTATTTGTTCTTATCACATCTTCTGAAGTATGAAATATGTAAAAAGAATGACCTTTTGTTTTTTAGATTAGCCTACTTCTTCATAGATCAGACTATTTTAAAGATTACATTTCTGTCCGATGAACCCAGGAGAAATGCCACTCTTCTGAATGCAGCATTTTTATGGCTGGGCACCACTAACCAGGAATTTGTCTTATTCTTCTTCTATGTTGTGTTACCACAGTTTGTGAAGAGCATTATGTAGCTGGGATTTTTGTCCATCCAAAAATCCAGACTTGCTTTGAGAACTAACCACAAAGATGGTCTTAGATGCTGCCAGCTCTTCTCTGATGTGCAAAGCTGCTTAGTTGAGAAGTCACTGATGTGTTCCTCACATTCACACATTTTACCCATACATGTGGATATTCATATGTGGATATTCGCATAATTTCAACAATCACATAGACATATGATCTCCTCTATCTTCACAGTATAGTTATTTGAAATAAATTATTTTCTTATGTCACAATTATTTTAGTGGTTGAGATTTGGAGGCAGGTGTCTTGACGTGCTTTGTGGTTGTCTTCTGTAATATCCCCTTTTTCTTAGAACCCTTGCAACATTAATAGCTAAACATATATTCCCCTTACCCATGAATAAATTACATTGGCCTGCCACTGAATAACATTGCTAAAGTAAGTTTAGTTTAAACCTATCAACACCTCACTAGTTTATTTAAATATTGCATATTAAGATTTATATGCTTATTTTTAATTTGATATTTATAATTATACTGAAGTTATAATATTAAAGAATATTCATTTTATTTTCACTATTTTATAAAAAAACAAATGAAGCTTTAACATGTTTTTTAACATGATATCTTGTAATGTATTAAACATTACCCATTTAATATTATAGGTTTGAACATTTAGTACAACATACTGAAGCAAAAATGTATCTATGCTGTATCTTATATGAATGAAATTTTTAAGATGAAATTAGTTCACGAAGAAAAGAATGCACCCTTTCTCTTATATTTGTTAGCTATAGATTATGAAGATGAGAAAGAGAATTTGATTATAGTCCTTAAGTGTATAAAAGCATATTTTTCCTTAAGAAAAATCACAAAGAGAAGTCTGTCTGCCTGAAATGCATGCTATATAAAATTAAATAATATCAAAATCATCTTAAAGGACAAAGTTAGATAATTACAGAAGAAATAACAATATCAGGTAATTGCCTTTCTTTAATTCTATAAGAGCACAAAATAAAGCATTGTCATTGCACATGAGTGGGTGTTTCTTTCACACTATGATTCTCAGCATCTCTCTAGGTATATATTTTATCCATAGCAAATCTGTATCCAGAGCTAAGAGAACAGATTTACACCGGCCTGTCAGTTTGAAACATTGCTGGTCTATTTCACCAGTCCTCACCTACTAAAACTCAATAAGTTTCCAGCTTGTTACCCTCACTCTTCTCTTGGGTCATGTGAATCCATTGAACTCTGAACAGCTGCTGAAACTATAAGATTTTCAGTTGATAAGAAAATTTAGACTCTTGTAATCCTGGATCATTTTTGGAAAGGATCAATTGTCAGTTTGTAAAATAAGTTTTGATATGGGGTTATTATGCATGTGTATGCATATATTTTATTTCATAGGTATAGAGTTAGATGAATAAATATATTTTATCATCCCAATTTTTGGAATTTTCTATATATTCACTTGCTTTCTCATTTCTCATAGTAAAAAAAAAAAACCTTTGTTTAATAAACCTTTTACATCATTGGCTCTCAACCTCCTAATGCTGTGATGCTTTATTACAGTTCTTCATGTTCTGGTGACCCCCAACCATAATTATATTTTTTGCTACTTAATAAATTTTTCTACTGTTATGAAATATATTATAAATATCTGACATGAAGGATATTTGATATGTAAACAATGAATGGATTGTGTTCCATATATTGAGAACTGTTGCTCTAAATATTCTTAGATTTCTTGTATTGTTGTCAAAGGCTGTTTGTTTGTTTCCTGGCCTCCCAGACTCCCAAAATAACCACACAGAAGCTATATTAATTAATTCACTGCTTGGCCTATTAACTCTAGCTTCTTATTGGCTAGCTCTTATGTCTTCAATTTACCCATTTCTGTTATTTTATATTTTATCATGAGGCTTGTGGCCTACCAGCAATTTTCCAGCTAGTGTCTTGTGTCTTTCTCCTCTGGTGGCTTCATGGCTTCTCACTGACTCTTCCTTCTATCTCCCAGCACTCAGTTTAGTTTTTCCACCTAGCTCTACTCTACCCTATCACAGGCCAAAGCAGTTTCTTTATTCATAAAGTAATAAAAGCAACACATATGCAAAAGGACTTCACATATCATTTTCCCTTTTCTGTCTAAATACAAAATGTTAACATAATTAAATTATATACAACAAAACAGGTATCGAGCAACAATTACAGTTATAACATTTATATCTATTTTATCTTTTATCATAACTAAGTAAAACCATAACTATAACTATCTATTCTTAAACTCCATCAAAGACTCCAGAAGGATATAATATTACTAAGTAAGCAGGAAGTGCATTGTAAGCAACTTCCAGAGCTCAAGAATTGGCAGAGACATCGCACTGTCTTGACAGTCACCCAAAGTTCTTCTGTAATATTGGGGCAATTGAATTGCCAATGTGGGATTGACTAAAACCATATAAAACATGAGAAAGCTTGGAAAGAAATTCTAGGAATAGAAAAAAGAAAAAAAAAAACAGAGCTTAACACAGGTTCTTGCATTGTTTGCTTGCTGTGTGCCACAGTTCCTTTAGCAGAGTTCTTTTTGATTCAGCAATATCAGGGAAAAAAATGTGTGGTTTCAAAAGGTGGTTTCCTTGTTCACCAGCACAAATAGCTCTGACTCTTTTGGGAAGTCTGACTATGGAGCATTTAAAGGAATCTGTGAGGAGCATGCTTCAAATTGCTTAATGGTGACACAGACCCATTGTGCCCTGGATCTAATGAGGAGAGAATGTCTCTCTGAGGCAGTGAACATGCCACCACCATGTTGGAATGGGCAGAGCCAACAGGCAGGACAGCAGAGTTTGAATTGTGCAGATATCATGAATATAGTTTTGATGATGTCACTCACATTCCTAATTTGAAAATATATGTCTCATACTCACTATGCAGTTTGGGATGACATAGAAATTCTAATTGCTTTCTGTGGTGATTTTTTTAAGCTTTAACAATTAAAATTTGGTTGAAGATCAGAATATAAAGCTAGCCACACTAGTTAGCCTCAGAGATTAGGCAGTGTTGACACACACCTTTAAGCCCAACACTTGGGAGACAGAGGCAAATGGATCTCTGTGTATTCAAAGCCATTCTGGACTACAGGAGATTGGCTCAGTCTTAAAGAGAAACAGAGCCAAGCAGTGATAGCTCACACCTTTAATCCTAGTACTAGGGAGATGGAGACAGGAAATGACATGGCTGGACAGAGAGAGGAGTATAAGGTAAGAAAAGACAGTAGCTCAGAATTCAGTCTGAGGATTCATGGAGACAGGCTCTTGCCCAATTTATTCTAAGAATTTGTTAGAGGTAAGAGCTAGTGGCCAGTTGTTTTGCTTCTCTTTTCTTTCAGTTTTGATCCCCTAGTATCTGACTCTGAGTTTTTTTTTTTATTAAGACCAATTAGAATTTGCTCAACAGCTCTCCTTTATTTCATAAACATAATTACAGGCATGCAGCAACACCTCCATTATATGCAGTGATAAGGATCAAACTGAAGGTGCCATTCTGCTAGATAAGTACTCTGCCATTTGAACTTCAACATCTCCTTGTTTGATTCTTTAGCATTGTGTCAAAAATAAACACAGATAATTATGTTACTTAGTGCTCCAAAGAACTATTAATTATTTTAAATTATTTTCAAATGTCTATTTTAGGATCTCACTTGTATTACATTTTTCTTTACTAAAACTAATCTTAAATTCTATTCATATTCAAAAAGAATGGATTCTATGTTTCCTTTCTTTTTTCTGGTATCTTAGACAGAACTATGAATATGTTCTGTCTACGTCAATTAAAAGTTGCTGATTCATTATACTACAATAAACAACTTGAAATACTTACATAAATCTTGGCATAATTATTGCAAAATGCAGTCACATTTGTATCACTTTATCTTCATTAACATATTTTTTAACTTGAAACTTTTTTGGAAATACCTATTCTGAAATCTGTGACAGATTCCATGCCAGATATTCTGTTCATTTTTTCCTCACAAAGATCATTTTTTCCAATTGTTCTTGTTTTGCTTGTGCTTAATCTTTTTAATTACAGATATTCCCCCAGTTACTTTGAGATACTTCCAATTTGCCATTTAATTGCCATAAAATCTGTGTTCTGTCATGTAAAACATAATAATGTACTCTGTAAATAAATGTGTTGTTTCACATTTGGGACTAGGGTCCCAAAAAGAGGGGTTGGTCCACCCACTGAGACAGTGTGCCTGTTCTAATGGGAGCTCACTGACCCTCGAAGAGGACCTCCTCTGGGGCGGGGGGACCTCCCCAACGCCAAGGAACAGGCCAAGACCGCAGGGATGCAAATCGCAAGAAGTTTATTGGATAAATACAGGTACCTGTGGGCGGCAAAGTCTTTGGGAGGACTTGCCCGCCTGCCGGCTGGAAGGGGGGCTTTTTATAGGACAGAGGGCAGCAAAAAGCAAGTTTTACAGAAGCAGAAAAGCGTGGTTATCGGTTGGTCGGAATGAGGCGGGGGACATGAATGGTTTTCCTCTCCCAGCATGGATGTCTGGCAATAGATCTCCAATTCTTATCTTATAGGTATCCTGTTTTTCAGCCATCCTGCTTTGTCCTATCTTTATAGATATCCTGTTTTGCAGTCATCCTATCTCGTTGACATCCTGCTTTCCTAAGCAAATGGGATGTCCTCATGAGAGCAGGCTAGCTGCTGATCTTGAGAATCTTTCAAGCAAACAGGACGTTCTCCCGGGGAGCATGCTAGCTGTGGGTTTTGAGGAGGGGGTCTGTGGGGTCTTTCACACTAAATCCAGCTGGACCAGGACTGAATGAACATGTAATCAAACCTGACTCTCTGAATGTGGCTGAAAATGGGGGCTGACTGAGAAGCCATTGATAAAGGCACTGGGACTCCTTTCTACTGCAAGTACTGGCTTTTTGGGACCCTAGTCTATTTGCCTATTTGGATGCAAAGCTTCCTAGGACTGGATGTGGGGGGAAGGGGTTGGACTTCCCACAGGGCAGGATTTCCTGCCCTCTCTTAAGGAGGGAAGGGGAAGGAGGAGGGGAAGTAGGAAGTGGGAGGGGACTGGGAGGAGGGGAGAAAGTGTAAATTTTTTTGAATGGAAAAATAAAAATAAAAAATAAAAGCATAAAAAATAAATGTGTTGTTGTTATGCTTAGTGTCATTGTATACTGTAACTTAAAATTCTTGGAAAAATTAGAAAAAAAACACAAAAGCAAATGGTAACAAACTTAGTGATGTCTAAATCATTGTCTTTTTCTGAATTCTAAAAATCAACCCCATACATACAAAAGAGGAGATTTTTAAAAGCTTTGAGTTATTTGTCACTCCATGCTTGCTCTGACACTTCATAGCCAATCCATCAACAAAACCCTTGGATTTTGAAATATATCCAGGGGCAGCTGAAATTGCTCTAGATATCTGCAATTCCAAGTCTCAACTCTGAGCATGTGTCTGTTTCAATATGACTTTCTTCATGATGTTTACCTGAGTAACAGACATAAAACCAACTTGTGTCTCATCCCTGAGGGCTCAACTGAAATAAAGTAAAGTAAGGGCTCTCTACTGTGGATGAAACTTTACAGGCTAAGCAGTGTGAATTGAGATTAAAATGAGCCAGCAGGACAATGCTTTGATTTCATCACTCTTCTCTGGAGGGAGAAATAAAGAGAAGCTGTTACGAAAATAAGACAACAATCCCTACTACCCTGCTGAGAGGTTCTACATCTGTGTATAATGAGAATGTATATGTAGAAGCATCGGAAATGAAGTGTCCATGGACAGGAGGGCAAAATGAGCCAGAAAACTTTAGATGAATAATACTAACTTTGCAAGATGTATAAAAAATTGAAAAGAATATTGCTGTTATTATTATTATTACCTTGATTAATTGGCACTTGTTTGGCAACTGGGTCTTCTTATCCACGATCACCTAAAGAAAAGTACTAAATGTCTTTGTATTATAGAGAGGAAAATACACATGCGCCCACCCACAATATAGCACACATTTTACCCATGGGTAAAAAACACAAAGTGGCATTTTTTTCTTTCAAATGGATCTGTCATTGCAAAAATTAATACCTTACCATCATACTTCTGTATTCTTTGGTAGTTCATAATATATTTTATTATGGGCTGTTGTATAGCTAAGGTGATCTTTGTACTTTCTAATGTCATTCAACAAAAAACAATCTAGAATTCTAAAAGGTGAATACAAAGTTACTGTTCATTTTGAGAAATTAAAGGCTAATAAATTGTATATTTCCTGTACAATACATAGCTGGCTGAGGTAAATTAACCATTACCAGTGAGTAACACTATCAACCCAAATCCATTTTTCCGTCCTGTGATACAGAAAAAAGTCACTGCTTCTTCATGGGCTTTGACTACTGGAACTTTACTAAACTCTTCCTGGCTTAGCCTTACAGTAAATTTATATATAAAATCAGATAGCAACAATCATGGTTAAAGTATTCAACTTTTGAACCGAGGTAAGACACTAACCTGGTTGTCTTATAAGAACTAAAAGTTCTTTCATTTCTCCAACTAATATAATTAATTATTGATAGGATGATATAATTATACTGATTCTTAAATCTGCTTTAGGCAGCCTGACTGCTCGATTGCATTAAAGAGTACACACTAATAGATTAAACGAGCTACTTTAAATTCACAGTCTCTTATGTAAAAGTGAAGCTGCTGAGAAGACAGTCTGAGCCCTTCTATCGATGAGCAGTCTTATTTTCTGATGTCAGTCACAAAAATCAAGGTGCTTAGCTGTCAACCATGAAACATGGATCCACCCATATTCTGTCTCACCACTAAAGGTCTGTGACTCTTTAAGCCAGTCCATTCTCTTGAATATATCCAAGAATATAAATTAAGTAACCACAGACCCTTTCCAGGGTCCAGAACCCAAAATGTATAACATGAGACAAGAGAAAAATTATTGAGTTTGTTTTGATTTTGGTTTCAAAATTCAGTCACCATAACAGGAAAGGCATGGTACAATAAGAACAGTTTATGTTATGGTGATCCAAGAAGCAGAGAAAGGGAATATTTGTGACTGTGTTTGTCACAATTCTGCCTTTTGAGTGTCTGTCACCAGCCCATGAAATAGGGCTACACACATTCATGTTGGGACTCCCATCAGCTAATTCTCTTGGATACATTCTCATAAATGCATTCCCAAGAGTATGATTTACCAAACTTTGTTGCATGAAGAAATCCCTACATGGTTATTAAAGTCATAAGGCTATCACGGAAGAAGAATTGATGTGATAGACAATTCCTCTAGGCTACATCTCACTCATGACCTTTGCCATTCTAAGACAGGGATCTCATATATGTTCTTTCACACAAGATTTCACTTTGCTACTGCAAAGTTTCTCTTTTTGTATTTTATTAAACTTTATCACAATATGAATGTGAAAGTAAATATATGTGCCATTTTTCATAAAATTTTAATAATATGATACTATTGTCTGTTTATAAGTGGTGATAACAATCTCACAGTCCTTACCTGGAGAAAAGATGAGTGACTTTTATTTACTGTAAAACCAAAGCAAAATGAAAAGCAGGATATTGGTGTAGACTGTAGGACAGTGTGTTCACTGTTATATTTTTGATGGTGAGACTTCATTTTCAGTTTGAATATTTTATTATATCTTGTTTCACATCACTTAGGATTTCAGACAGGATGAGTTGCACTCAAATGATTTTTTTTCATCTTTTGACATGTAGTTTTGAGTTTTCTTATTAGTTGGAGTTTTTCTAGAGGACAAGAATCAATAAAATCTATATATAGAGAGAGACAGAATGGAGAGATAGAGGGAGAGCTAGAGAGACTGAGATATATGGAGGACTTGTGGTTTAGCTTATGTTATGAGGCATGGATAATCTAACAATATCTAAAAAGTATCTACACACTGAGGAGGCAAAATTTCCTGTTGCAATTCAATCAAAGGAGATGGATGTCGCAGCATTCCTAATCTGGGAATGAAATCCTTGAAGACTGCAGAATCACTGATATTGAGTTCACATTTTAAAACAAAGATGATGGCGTCTGCTTACAATGAAAGTTATTAGCAATAGGGATGAACACACTTGCCCAGGAAAAGGTGGACGGTGTCATAACTTCTATAACAATTGATGGGTCTTGTATGATTTGGTTTCTCATAAAAATATCTCTGACCTTTCATTTTCCAATATTTCCCAGCATCATGGACTTCATTCCACAACCATTTCTCTAACTTAGTTTTCTACTATAGTGATCTTTATGTGATTTGTTAATATTTTGCATTTTCTGATTACTATTATCATTGAATATGGAATGGAAAGATCTAAAGTTTGCACATTTTAAGAGATTTTTCCTCTAAATGCTTGATCTGTTTTATATCTCCTGGCAGAAGTCTTCTCTTGCCTACCCAAGGGAAAATGTATCAGGAAACACCTACACTAAGAATAAATCTGAAATTTAACAATATCATTGGTTTAGTCAGGTGAAATTCCTTCTCCTAGCCAGTAACAAGTTGAGTAAAATGTGGGAGCTGTACTAAAGGCTTTCAGCGTTTCTGTGATTTTGCAGCAATCTGTTAGCTTCAGTATTTTCACATTCCTTAGGCAGGTGATTGATTCTAGCAAATATATATTAATCCAAACTATTTGTTCAAACCTCATTAGACAGATGCACATCAAAGAGTGTGATTTTTCGCATGCTCATTTGTAGACATTTTGTTCGAATCCTTAGGGAAAACATTCATAATGCACTTTATTGCTTAGATCTCCCTTATGACACCCCTCACATGAATTGATTCTAATTTATGAATTACTTTAAAATATTTTACCCATAAATTTGACAGTTTTCTACTTTAATTTATAAGGTTGAACTATTTGTTATTATGAAACTTTTATATAGTTGAAGCCTGACTTTCTTGTCCATTATAATCTATTGACTCTGAAATTTTGTATGATGACAATGTTGAACATTTATTTAGAAATTTTATGTTAATTCATTTTATAATTATCTCAGCATCCTTAAAGAAAAACTATTTATTATATGTGCTGTATATTATAGAAGAAATGAGGTTATATTTAATAATCTAAAATAACCACAATAGATTAGTAAATAATAGAATCCTTTCTGTAGCCTTCATAACACAAAGAAAATCTATTACCAGAGCAGAAGATAGGGCAAAATATATGTTTTGCTCCTCAGATGATAGCCTGTTAATCAGATAACTTTTATTCACACTTGTATAAATAATTTCTGTATTGTTTCTTATTGCAATGACATTTTGTCTTAACTTTTTTCTTCAAAATGCTCAAGTTCTGGAGTCTGTGAAACAAATATCACTGGATAAGGTTGCTTTCTCTAAAAGCTTGGGGATATAAGTCTGATTTTCCAGTATTCTCTTTTAGATCTCAGCTTGTCTGTGTGCTAGTAATCGCAGTGTTGTGTAGAGGAGACAGACGGATTCCAGTACACTCAATAGCCTGCCTAATTTATAATGAGATCGTTTGGTTCAGTGAGAGACACTATCTGAAGAAAATAAAGAGAAGATAAAGGGAGGAAGTCATTTATTCGACATCTTACTCTGATCTAGGCATACATAGGTGTGCACTCTTAGATAATTAGGTGCATTCACCCCAGGTATGCACATGCTCTATGCATAGGGAACACAGACCACACACTGCACAAAAAATACATTCTGTGATAGCTTGTTAGTATTCTTTTGCCTCTAAATAAACATTTACTTCTGTATTCAATTTGCCTGATAGATCTATTGTGCTTTTTTCATGCAGGAAAGTGGTTAAAAGGTGATGTAGTTTATGGGGTGTTCTTTTCACAGTTTCTTGAACATCATTTGTAAAATATCTATTGAAAATTTTATTCTCTATCACTAAAGATCACTACGCTTATTCATAAAATAATGTTGATAGATGAAAGACATTTTTCGAACTATATTTTATGACAGTCTTTTCACAATGTCAACCTTGTTCAAATCATAGCCCATGTCTATTATATTTCAAAGGGACATTTTCTGACCCTTCAAAAGTGTTTACATACAGAACACAATTATTGTTTACCCTTTCTTTTCAGAGCACTCACTATTTTCTACAATAATTTTATGGTGGAATACAATGGTCTTTAGACACACAGCTCAGCTATTTATCTATGCTACACACTCAATTTCTGGAAAATTACATCAACAAAAATGTAAAAGCACTGGAGACTTTTATTGATTTTTCATTGGCTTTTGACTCTGTGGGCAGAAACTAGTTACACTCTAATCTATACTAACTCGGTATAAAATGCCAGCTAATAAACAATGCCTGAGCTAGAATTTTAATAACACATTGAAATTCATGGATGGTGGAGTAACTGTTCTTCAACTTTGATTCCCCAACACCTCATTGACATTTCAGTGGTGATGGAAAGAGGCTATTCACCAGTACTCTATCTCTCTATATCTACATTGCTTTTAAAATCATTTATGATTTGATGAGCAATTAGAATTTAAGTCATGAAAATTTTAAATTTTGAGTTACAATAGTATCAAAAATGGAATTATAGAATCAATTCCATAATAAGAGTAGGACATATACTCCAGACTACAATTCTGATATAATTACAAGGTGAAGCAAAATTTGTAAATGTGTACATTTTCTTATAGCATTTAAATTTTATAATTAAATTTTGAGATGAATACAATTTGCTTAGACATCCTTTTCCTTAAAACTTCCATTACAAAACTTTGCCTACTGATAATCTTTCAAAATAATGGAAGAGAGATAATAGCAAATTGCATGAAAACATATTCAGAATAAAACTCTTTTGTCTAGATAGTCATGTCACTCATACAAATATGAGTGTCTTGATTTGTGTGCTCATATACTATGCTTTTTCTCTTTCTTTAACAAATCTTTTTGATCAATTTTATTTATTGGATATCAATTGGATATAAGGAATTATTTGTGAATATGTATTCATGAGCAAGTATGGAAATTAACAATCTATAAGAATATTGGTCAGAAATGTTAAACTTAAAAATACACAATCACATGGTATTTCCACATACAACTTTGTATAATAAATGATTCTAAATGGCACATACCCATAATTGGTGATTAGAAAAAAATATCTGGTTCTCAAAATATTTGGGGATTCTGTATTTAAAGCATCTGATGAGAAATTGCTTTCTAAATTCTACTGAGAAAGAAAGTATTTTTTAAAAAGATAAGAAAAATTTAGGCAGCAGGTCCAAAATCAGACTGTTAAACATAGACAATCATGTGCAACATTATATTAACTTAGATGATCTCAGAACTTAGAACTACAGTATTGCATTTATGCATTAGTTCTTTGGTGTGTATGAAAATGAATTTCATTCTGGGCAGTGGTGGCACACGCCTTTAATCCCAGCACTCCAGAGGCAGAAGCAGGCGGATTTGTTAGTTTGAGGCCAGCTTGGCCTACAAGAGCTAGTTCCAGGATAGGCTCCAAAGCTACAGAGAAACCCTTTCTTGAAAAAACAAACAAAAAATGAATTTTACAAATCTGACGTGAGGAAATTATGTAGTTATTGGCATATGAATACTATCTTCCTAATAAATATGTGCAAAATTGCTATTATAAGCAAGCACAAAATAAGGACAGAAACATAATGTTCAATAGCCTCAAAATACTATGTGGTTTGAAAAATAAAGATCATTAACAATTAGTATATAATAAATATGTTCAATGTAAATATATGTGCATAATTTAATAACTCTATAAGACTTACAACCACTCTTAGAGCTGAAAGCTAAATTTTAAATGTAAAGATTGAAAAATTTAAACTTTTTACTTACATTTTTAAAAGAAAATGACTTAAAAGAAAACTAAACTATAGCAAACACCTTAATACTAATTCTATTATAAAAAACAGTGTTTTCATTATATGATAAACACTATATCAACATCTTAGTATTTATGAATAATTTAATTTTCCTGAGAAAAAGAAATCGGCTGCTAAACTTGTCTGTACTCATTTCATACAAATAGCCACTCTTAGAGTTACTGTTGAACCAAGCTATAAGTTATGTCCTTCCTCTAAACTCCAAGCACAGTTCCTTTGTTCTTTTTCATTATATTTTATTTATCAGATACATATATTTTAATTATTGATATAATAATGTTATGAATTTATTATGTAAGTGTGCCTACATATATTTTTATAAAGTTTGATTACTATCTATAATAAAATATTTCACATAATGTAGAAGTAGAGCTGATAGGATGAATATGTAAATAAATATGTAAATGCCCATAAAACAATGCATTGTTTTAAAATCCACACATTCTTTTTATGTCTGGTACAAATATATATCTTTTAAGTTTTATTTTTCTTTATTTTTTCACAGAAGGGTTTCTCCAAGTAGCTCTGGTTGTCCTGGAACTCATTTTGTAGATCAGGTTGGCTTTGAACTCAGAAATTTGCCTGCCTTTGCCTCTATAGTGCTGGGATTAAAAGCATATGCCCCCACTGTTATTTCAAGTATATATTTTATATATTATTTAGAGTATAAATTCTGTATATTTATAAAACATCATTCATTTGTATTATATGTGTACATATATCAACTTAATATAATTAGTGATCTAGCAAAAAGTACATTCATAATGATATTATGTTAATAAAAATGTTTACGAAGCTGTTTCACAATTATAAGAAACGTTTTTTCATAGTTTGCAGATTTTACTTCTGAAAATTTTGCCAACATAAAACTTGGGGTTGGCTAGATATTACCTGTGGAATCAATTTTTTTTTTTTATTTTTCGAGACAGGGTTTCTCCGTAGTTTTTGGTTCCTGTCCTGGAACTAGCTCTTGTAGACCAGGCTGGCTTCGAACTCACAGAGATCCACCTGCCTCTGCCTCCCGAGTGCTTGGATTAAAGGCGTGCGCCACCACCGCCCAGCTTGTGGAATCAATCTTGACCTCAAACTTCATTGTACTAAGAATAATTTATAAGATTAAATACCTGGATTTATCTGTAAGGGTATCTCCAGGGACGTTTAGGTCACACATTTCTGTACCAGTGAATGGATTTAATCTTCATAGGATACCATTATTGACAGTGAGACAAGGTAAAAAACAGCAATTAAGTGAAGGAATGATATCAGGGTTATATCTTACACTGTTTGTTTTTCTCTCCCTTTCTAAGAATTCTGTTTTCCAAAGATAACTTCACTCCCATCAAGAATAACTTCACTGCCATATTTACTACTCCTATGTTGTGTTGCCAGGGTACATGGATGAAGCCACCGTGTGTTTAGCTCTATTAGAGTACAACTAAAATTCTTTCTTTTCTTTGGTTGCTTATGTAAGGTATTTTGTCACAATTATGATAAAAAATAATTAATATATTATCCATATTAACTTTTGCATCCATCAAACATCATTCACATAAGTATTTTGTTAGTGAAATCTGTTATTTTGTAATTTCAAACACACACACACACACACACACACACACACATATATATATATATATATATATATATATAAAATGCAATCTGACTAGATTAGACTCTCTGCCCCCATTTGTTATCTCCCTTTGACTCTGACTCCTGTCATTGTCTCCCTCCTCCCTATATTCTTTCCTCATATTTATATCTTCTTTTTTTCTGGTTTTTGAACAACTTTCTTTAACCAGGACTGTCTATAAAACTACAGGTAATGAAATATTTACTGGAATCATATGGGTTTACAAAGTAGTGTAAGATATTAATTTAAGATTTGAAGATATTAATACTTGCTGTCCCAGAATCCATCAGTATCCAGTAGTTTCATAGAGATGGGTAAAAACCCGTGAAGCCTTTTCCCATCCATGACTGTTGACAGGTTAAGTCTTGTGCATGTCCGGTGCACAGAATTGAATCACAGCTTCTATGAGACCATGTTGAAAAAACAGTGTCATGACCACCCTATATTTTTGACATTCTTTTTCACCCTTTTTCCATGATAATAGCTGAGTATACAGGAGGTGAAATACATGTTCTTCTTAGGTGGTCATCTGTCTCTAATTTGCAGGAAACCTTTTGAAAAAGGGCAGAGTCCAAAGAGGCTAAGGAAATAACTTTCCAAAGGTATTATCAGAGGGACCTCTAACAAATTGAAAACAGTTTAAATGTAGTCATTTGTAAAATTAAGAGACTCATTCTGCCAGACCTTAGGAGAGTTAAAAGTAGGAAGTAATTATAGATAAAGGAATTTTCTCTTGAAGAGAGTCAGTTATCTCTTTGCCTTAGTGACCTCGATTGGAAGCCCTGATTCAGTTTAATAGTCTCTTTTACCCTGGATCAACAGATAACAGATAACCAGCTAAGCATTTCTCATCTCCTTTCATACAATCCAGTTTTCTTGTAGCATTATCTGACTCTTGCCTCCCAAAATGGACTACTTTGAGCAAATGTTCTCATGGAAAAAATAATATGGTGAAATGAAGTTAGAAGCATACGATGACTTAGAATTTTAAAAGTATTAATGCAGTACTGTCTGGATAGTGGGTTAGAATAAGAAAGATGCCTTTTAACTTTTAGAGTTGAAAATTCAAGTAGCATTTCTTATGCTGCTGAAAAGAAATGGAAAAGCAGCATTGGTTGCTGTTGTTTAAGTTCATATCCTTGTATTTTGTTGTTGTTTTAATTCTCACCAAATCATAAGAATTTAAATTCCTAAAATATTGTCAACTTCAATGATATGATAAACATTGAAAATATTCTCATGCAATTTGTTCTAACAGCCATTACATATATGCCACATTCAGTTTGTTATCGTGGGCTGTTATAGTACTTGAACAAGGTAGTTATCATTGTGTAATTTCCCTTGTTGCTATCTTAATTTCCACAAAATTTCTACATGGGCATTATTACACCAAAAATGCTATATTGAGACCAAAGGGCTTTGGTAAGTAAATAGTTCCTTAGCACTGAGCCCTCACGAGTAGAAATGGCCTCATTTGGGAGGCTTTAGAAAACTATTTGCAACTTCCCCATGTAGAGATAAATCCAGAGACATTGTCTATGTGGGAAAGGCAAATCAGTGGGATTTGCTTCTCATTTTAATCATCTATCCAATTCATGGTGCTTCATGTAGCCTACCAGCCAGATGATAAGATTATCTTTTCATTTATATTGTACTGGTTATATTTTTATTGTCATATGAAAATGAAAGCAAAGTGTGATGAATGCAGTAAGGCATAATACTTCATACAAATAAAACATGAAGCAACTGTGAGTATGTAGAGGATAAAATTATTTTTCTTTCTCATCAAACTTGTGAGCTGATTTACCTACCTATAATATATAAGCAGTGGTCTTTATTTACTTTGCTTTGGAAAGGAGTACACCTTTAAGTGTGTTTGCACAACAACATTTAGTGCCTAATTTATTTAAGAGATTTAATACATTTTGTTTTTGCATTCTTTAGAAACATTTCTTCATCATTGGCCATAATAGCCTCAAAATAGATGCTCTAAATTATAGATATAATATAGGTTGTGACACGTGGCATTTACAAAATGCTGTTATTTAACCAATTATATGAATTATTCATGAAAACATCAATACAGCTTATGTATATTTATGGGGAGTTTATTAAGGCCATTGTGATTAATATGCTATGAGAAGCTATGAGAGGACCACTATGGTAATGACATTAAAAACTTAATCAGGTTCAAATACATTTATTTCTACTGACTTTGTAGTGCTGAATATGAAACTCTGGTCTTTTTACACTATAAACAAAAACCCTACCACTGAACTACCTCTCCATCCATCAAATTCATTTTTGTTATTTTTTGTGGGTGCCACACAACTTTAATCCAAATTGTCTATGGGCATGTTTAAGAAGATGCTGAGTTCAAAGGTAGCTTAAACTATATGAATTCAAGACCAGATTTAGGATTCTGTTTGAGAAACAAACACACAAAGAACCATTGTTATTTTATTTCATTGTTACATGAGAAGAAATTTATTTTACATTAGAAATATGTACAAATAATGTTAAAATTTTCAGCATATATTACAGAACAAGTAATCTACATAATCACACATATTACCCTTACTTGAGTAAGGAAATAAACAAAATGAAATAGCTGTTGATATAAACAAATGCTTGTGAAAATACAAACATTTAGAAACATTTGTCATTGAAAATAGAACTAAGATATGTTATGTACTACAAGACTCATATTTAAATATTAATTTTATTTATATTAAACTTAAATATGTTCCATGCTTTGTGTGATACTATTTCTTGGGAAAAGTGAGGAAATGTCTACTAATCCAAGATAGAGCACCTACAATAGACCAAAGTAAAGCAACCACCAATGTCTAAGTTGGCAAACCGATGAGTTATATTGTGGTTACTTACAGGAATAAGGATGAGGGGTTATTTATGGGAGCAGAAATAATTCAAAGACAGATTTGTTACAAAAGCTCCCTACAGCATGGGTGACAACATACAAATTTGGAACTGGCACACTGAACATTTTATAGACAACTGAGCAGTTTGGGGACCATCTCTTTTGCATGACTCAAGTATCCGTGCTTAGTCCACATAGGATCACTAGCCTTTGCTTTTTCCTGGTCTCTTAACTAGTCACTGTTTCTTCAGGGATTTTGTTGCTGAGTTTAATCTAAGCAGCATGATGTATCTATCTCTTAGTATCTTTACTGCTTATGTATGCATAGGGAAGAAGATTTTTAGAGTATCTAGTCAGAAAAGAAGATGCCTAATGCATTTGCTCAGTTTCAGAGATTTCTCACTTTCTGTGGGTGTTTATTTAATGGGGTTTAGGAACTTCCCTTCTGAGCTTTTTCCATTTTTGATAAAGAAGCCATAATAAAATACTGACAAAAAGAAAACATATTCAAGAAATGCTCCAGGCCAAACTGGGTGGCTACATGTAGAAGAATCCAAGCAGATTCATATTTCTCCTCGAATAAAGTTCAAATTAAAGTGGATCGAAGACTGCAACATAAGTCCAGATGTACTGAACTTGGTAGAATAGAAAGTAGGTAATGTCTTTGAACACATTGGCACAGGAGATGACTTTCTGAACAGAAACTGATAGTGAAGGCATGAAATTCAACAATTAACATACAGAAACGTAATAAACCTGAAAAGTTTCAGTAGGGCCAAAGACACTTTTCATTTGGAATAACTGTCAGGCTACAAAATTGGAAAATATTTTTAGCAACCATACATCTGATAGTGGGCTATCATCTAAAAAAATATAAGACATAAACTAAAGTAAGTATCATGAAATCAAATATCCTAATAAAAAATGGGGAATAGGTCTAAAGGGAGTAATCTCAAATGTAGAAAATAAACTGGTTGAGAAATACCTAAAGAAATGTTCAACATCCTTAGTCATCAGGGAAATGCAAACCAAAACTACATTGATATTTTGTCACATGCACGTCAACATGACTAAGATTACTAAAACAAGTGACAGCCCATGCTGGGGAGGATGTGGCAAAAGGGGAAAACTTGCCAGTTGTTGGATTGAGTGCAAAGTTGTACAGTCAGTATGAAAATCAGTGTGGCAGTACCTCAAGAAGATGGGACTTTATTTACCTCAAGATCCAGGTACAACACTTTTGGACATATACCCAAAGGACACTTTTTCCTAACATGGAGACATTGGTTCAACCATGTTCATTGCTGTTGTATTCATAATAAGTTGAAGTTATAAACAACCTATACGTTCCTTAACAGAATATGGATAAAGAAAATGTGATACATAACTCTGATTTTTTAAAAAAAAAAAAAAAACCACAGGTCAATGGTTGGAATCAAGTAAACAATGTGTGAAGTATCCTAGACCCAGAAAGACAAATAGAGTATATAATCTCTTCTATGAGGATAGTAGCTGTTAAGTCAATAATAACTAAGCTACATTGCCTAGAGCTACACTGGTTAGGTATACAATAAGGGACTCAGAGTGGCAAATGAATCTAGTTAGCAAGGGAAATTTAACAAACAGTTATAAATGCATTGGGTGTGGAAAGGTAAGGATTGATTTGGGAGGGGAAGATAAAATGAAAACAAGGGAGGAAATAAAGTGTGAGACAGCTAAAATAAAGGGCTATTTGAGTGATATTATGGAAACCATACAGTAGAATCTTCCTAATTTATGCATAAATCAAGGGAATCCAAATGAAATCTCAGAATAATGGGGAGAAAGAGTTACAACTAGCTATCTCTTGTTACTGGATGAATCTTCTTGTACCAGGATTGGACTACATCTACTTGATTTGCTGCCAAAGGGATATCATTGGATACTCTGAACAACCCAGTTTATTCCTGCCCATCAGTGGCTCACAACAAACTGATTGCAAGGTCCCATTCCTGAAGACGACACACAAATCACAGAATGTGGAATATCAAATTGTTGCCTATATAAACCTTCCCCTCATGTCCTGTCATCTTTGTTATAGGAAGATATTCTATATACTACCAAGCTAGAGACAAACCTTTGTCATTTCAATGGTGTTCTGCCTGCAAGATATGTAAGGCCAATGGTGGCACAAAGCTTGTGGGAGTACCCAACCAATCAATATCATATTTGACTTAAGGTCCCCTTCCTCTGACATTCTGCTGTAAGGCACTGCTCAGTGATCATCAAAGAGCTTCCTCCTGCAGTAGATGGGAACAAATATAGAGACCCACAGCCAGACAATTAGTAGAGAGTGAGAACTTTGGAGAAACCAACCCTAAGTGGGATGTCTCCATCAAATAACTCACTTTTAGGCACAGGGATCTGTAACGAATGGGAGAAAGAAAGAATGTAGAAGATGTAGGACATGGATCAAGAAAACAAGGCCTTTTAAACCAAAATGATTAAAACACATATGAACTTACAGCTACTAAGACAGGATACTCAAAGCCTTCATGGATGAGTGTCACGTCCTCTGAATATATATTATAACTTCCACTTTAGTGTTTCTGTGGAATTCCTTTGTGTGCAATTGAGTGGGTCTCTGATTCTTGTTCCTTCTCATGGGATCTTTTCGTTCTGCTACTCTGTTTTGTCCAATTCTGATGTTAGTTTTTGTTTTATCTTCCTATATTATATTAATTTCCTTAGAATATTGTTTGTTTTCTAATGACAGTAACAAAGGGAATGCAAAGGGTAAGGAAATCATACCCAAGATATAATGTGAAAAATAAATCTATACACAATATAAATTTATCATTTTCTACTCTTTTTGAATTTATGTTTAAGGTTTAAAAACATATTTCTAACAGGTTTCTTCTATCAAATCATCATTCTTCTTGAAATAAATACCATATTGTTTACATTTAAATTTGTATCTCCTTGATAGGTTAAAATTAGACCAATGTTTTATCTATCTAATCACAGATTTCAGAATCAAGGCATTTGTATTCATCATATTTATGAGGTTTCAATTTAAATAAAAGCATATGAAAATCATGAGCTCAATGTTATTTAAAATTACTGATTTTCTATTACTAATGTTTACTTCTCAGATATTTTGTGACACTACTCATCCAAGAAATCATATACCTTAAAATTTATTCATGCTTATTTTCAGCTCTACAGTTTACTGAAGCAAGATGTTAAATTATGCTATTTCCATCTTAAGTGTTACTCTATGAAATGAACATGGTGCATAATTATGAAAATGACATTAGTAATTAGTTCAGGGTAGAGGTGTAGCCTACATAAGCTCATTTTTAGTACACAGTTCAATTTAAAGTGTGTTTTAACAAACTTGAAAATTTTCCCTTATTATTGATATTTAAGTGGGCAAATATACTTTCTAATTGCTAAATGATATATATAGTCAATCTTGATCATGAGAATTGGTAAACAATGTTGAGGAATTTACTTTAGATTTTATATTTACCATTTTCTGGAATGTTACATTTCTCAGACAAGTACTCAAAGCCTACTTGTATTCTTAATTGGATTTATTAAAGTAATACACATCTGTTGGTGCTTAATATAAATCAGATAAAATTGAATGCAGGCAAATGTTATCAAAATATCATAATCTAATAATTAATTCCTTTCTCTAAGGGTACATTTTTTTCTAACAAGAGTTTAATGCTCTTTTGTTCTTTCATTTTTTGTTCTTTCCTGTCACAGTATAATTTATTTGCTAATTAGAACAAATAAAGTATAATCAGTCTGATTATATATATCATTGCAAAGGACAGTGTTTTATCCTGATCTTATCATTCATTACTATAAGAATAATTCATTAAAATGATAATTCAAGGTTACTCACTATATTACAAAGTTCTTTATTTCATTTATACTGCACAAATCACATTAAAGGGAACTGATTGAGACTATAAATGCTCACATTCTAGATATTGTTTAAATTTTTCTTGAAAGAGTTGATTTAGAATGAAATGTTCAATGCCATTTTAAAAACATAAATCATTATAATAGGTTATACAAATTTTGTTTACAAATTTTGTTGTATCAGTTATATTAAAAAGTATTGAAATTCTTGGATTACAACTTGCTCAATAGTCTCAGTAAGGTATTTTGTTTATTCACAGTGCTTTGTGTAGTACAGATAGAAAAACAAGACACAGAAATAATACTGACTCCAAAGATTTGATAGAGTCAAGGTTAAGTTGTAAAATAGTGCTGTACAATGTCCAAGTAGCTGATTCTCAGAACAGGTTGTGTTACAATGATTATTAGTAAGTTTATTTTGAGTAAAGATGAAATATAAAAAAATGGAAATACAAAGGAGAGGAAAGAAAAAGTAAAGGAAAATGAATCTATATTTTATTTTCTTGTGTGTCTATGTGAAAGTGTGTGTGCATGAGATAGACAAAGCACATTGTAAAATTTACATGACAGCTTGCAGAAGTTGGTTCTCCCTATTCTCTATTTAGGCCTGGTGTATAGAACACACAACATCAGACTTAACAACAGGTATCTTTACCAGATGGACCAAATTATTGGATGAATAATGTTATTTTTAAATCTAATTGCTAACAAAGGGAATAATTTAGTTTATATACACAATGTATTTTTTTTCTTGTATTTGTACTCCACAATATCTGTATCCACAATATCCCTCTGTATACTGTGAATACCATTGGATAATAAAGAAGCTGTTTTGGGCCTATGATAGGATAGAGCAGAGCTAGGCAGGGAAAAATAAACTGAATGCTGGGAGAAAGGAAGCAGAGTTGGAAGAAGCCATGGAGCCACTGCCAGAGACAAACAGGCTGGAACCTTGTGGTTAGGCCACGAGCCTTGTGGTAAAATATAAAATAATGAGAAAAGGTTAAAATTAAGATGTAAAAGCTAACCAATGAGAAGTTAGAGCTAATAGTCCAAGCAGTGATTTAATTAAATCAGTTTCTGTGTAGTTATTTTGGGAGTCTGGGCAGCCAGGAAACAAACAAGCAGCCTCCCACAACAGAATGCCACTCCAAAGTTGACAACTATATCCACGCAAAACCTGAGAGGGCTTGGAAAGGAATCTACACACTAAATGGGCTTTGCTTGCTGGCAGCATGCTGTGGCTTCTTTAAGTTAGGTCTTTCTGATTCAGCAGTAGCAGAAAAAACAGCCCATGGTTTTGAAAAGGTGGCTTTCCTGTTATGGGCCATGCTGTTAGTACAAACTCTGACTCTATCACGAGGCTTAACATTTAAATGGTGTTTGTGAGCAGAGTGCTAAACTTGCTTAATGGCAGCATAGACCTACTGTATGCCTGAAAATGGGGCTATGAGTATGGTTGTTGCTAAGCAGACCTCTGCCCTGCCATCTTAGACTGGGCAAAGCAAGTAGGCAGGGCCTTGTTTGCCCTAGTAATGCTACTGCTTAGGTTTTTAAAAAGCACTTAGCATTTTAAGAAGCATTCCTGGTCAGAAAATGATTACACGTATGCAATAAAGACAAATTAGATGGAAAAGCCCTCTAAATGGGTCACTGTGTTTAATAAATGTAAATAGGGTTGGGAGAGGGAAGAAAAGGACTATAGAGAGTTATAAAAAGAAGTAATTTGTTTTTAAAAACTAAAACAAAGTCTTTAAAGAGACAAAGTAGAGAGTCACTAATTAAAAGGAGTAAAATAAATATGCTACATGAAGATGAAAAATACACAGAGAGTCTGGATTATGTATGTTATTGTGTTTTCTTTAGATTTTTTTACTTCAGAGAGACATTTGATTTGCTGGGCTGCTAAGCTGAGCAAACATATATACTTTAAAGTTATTTTGACTTCAAAATTTGGGTCGAAAAATATGTTGTTTTGGAAAAGAGGTTTTTCTTTTTTTTCAATAAAGGATGTGAACCTGTGGAATCCTTCCAGATGAATGTGGTTTGATGGACCAAAGCATTCTGAAGGGTCACTGTGAACACCCCAAAAATTACTTCACCCAACAAAAAGCAGGAAGCAGTTTGGAGAGAACTATCCCCATATTCCCAAATAATGTTTATAAATATTTGTTTACATTTAAAAGGGGATATGATATAGAGATGGATACTTTGTATCAGTATGAATCTTGGTTTATTGGTAGTCATGTTACTTAGGTATTCTAGATTACAGAGATGTATTTCAGATGGATAGCCATTCTTCAAACCTGTCAAAGACTACAGAATATGCCATTTATAATGTTTTAAGAGCTTAACATTTTATGAAAGTGAGACACATATGCTCCTGTTAGCTCAAATCTACTTCAAGAGGTAGATGGGCATCAAAGAGGCTCCTTATGGCATTGGTTAGCCATTTGGACAAGAAACTGCTCTTGCTTGGAATACTTGGAAGTATGCTGTATGAACTGGACATGCAGGACCAGCAGAGAAATGACTGCTGAACTTCCTCAAAGGTGAAATGATCCTTCAGGCTTCCTGCTTCATGAAAGAGTCTGCCAGACATTCTGCAGGACACAGATGAAAATAACTGACACACTGCCAATATTGGTGGAACTATCTTTGAAATTTACTGCTTCATGGAAAAGTCTGTTGGATATTATGAGCTTGTAGACTAAATATGGATTTCCCAGCAGTACAGAAAAACTTTAGGAAATCCATATTCAGTTAAATTAAGATGTAAAAGATAGCCAATAAGAAGTTATATCTAATAGGCCAAACAGTAATTTAATTAATACAGTTTCTCTGTGGTTATTTCAGGAGTCTGGGCAGCCAGGAAATGAACAAGCAGCCTCCTACAACAATTATTCATGCAGTAAATTAAATAAACTGACGTAATCTTGAATTAAAAAAAAGTTAGTCACAGAGTTTTTCTTTGTCTTTTTATATCATGAATAATTCATTTTAATTTTTTGTGTTTGGGAAGAAATGATTAATAGCACCAATTTCTCATACTATTACCTATGAAGACATTATAACACATTGTTATCATTTTATTCTTGTCATTGGGATAAAAGAATCTGATAGACGCAACTTAGGGGAAGAAAGGGTTTATTTCAGCTGACTTTTCCAGGTTACTATTCATGATTCTGGGGAAGTCAAGACAAGAACTCCAGCAGCTAAGTCATATTCCATCTCCAGTCAAGGGCATAGAGAGTTGAATGTATGCGTGCTCACCGGATTGTCTGTTTTCTATTAGCTATTTCTCCACTTTTGCAAAGTTAGGCTGACTAGAGAATGGTTCCAATCACAGTGGCAGAATCTTTACAGGAGTTAACTTTGGACAAACCGCCCACCCACATATTGCCACAGACTACGCAGTATAGCTATTTCTTCATTGAAATTCTCTTCGCAAGATACTGTAGGTTGTATGCAGTTGAAAACAAGCTGTTATTCTCAGCCCTGTTTCTAATAGGTATACAATCACACTGATTTTTAAATCATAACCTTCCACCCCTTGGTTTCACAAGTCTCATTTTTTAAATATAAAAGACACAACAGTATTATAATGCTAAAGTCTCTTTTAACGTCCAGGATAGCTTTCAATAATGTGTACCCTCTTATAAAATAAAACAGTTCATATAACTTAGGACAGCATAGAGCAGCAGTATTTTTCCAAAAGTGAAGAATGAGAGCACCTCAAAAGTCATTCGGATCAAATCAAAATCAAATCCATCAGGCTGAATGTTCTATCCTCCTGCTCAAAGTCTACCATCTGCTTCTCATCCAGGCTCCAAGGAGCTTGTGAAGTTCCACCTCTCCAGGTCTGTCACTTACAATGCACAGAGCTTCTACACTAACAGCACACCTTGGCAGATTTCCCATAGTCTGGCTATTTCCAATATCCTAGGGTATCTGATGCAACTGAAATTTCACCTTCACAGTTCCATGCATGTATCTTGAGGCCACTCCATGAGGTCTCTGAACACACCACATAGTCCCAGTCAGCCTCTCTCTATGATACCCACAATCTTTCATTTTTCATGACCTCATTAAAAACACCATGTAGATAACACTTAGATTTCCAAACTCTTCTTCCAGTCAAATATGTAACCTTGTAACCTGGCCCTTTGGATCACAGCAGTATTGGCTTCAATGTGCAGACCCCAAGAAACACTTTCCAGTTGTACCAAGGAACCACGTCAGCTGTCACTTTAGAGATGATATAGTCTTACACAGTAACAGCTGTTTCTTTAGCATTAGCCTGATCAGCACAGACTCAAGTTTGATCTCTAACACCCACATGGCAAACCAGAGCAATCTGTAACTCTAGTTGCAGGGGTTGTGGCTCTATATTCTGGCCTGTGGTCCCTCTGTACACATTACACAAACATACATGCAGGTAAAACCCTCAATCATGAAAAATGATAAAATTTTAAAAAGGAAAAAGAAAAGTTATTTAATAAATTTTTCAAAAAATGGATATACCTACATAGTATACTAATTGAAATGATTCAAACTGAGAAAGAATATAAGCCACATACTCTTCTTCATATGCGACACTAACATGTAATGTTTTCGCATTTACAACCAAAAATTTGTAAGTGCAGACATTTTCTAAAATTTAGAACGAAGAGCATATTTATATAATAGGGCAATATTGAACCACACTGTAGTATGCAATGTCAGCTAAAGATAAAGAGTCCAGGAAGAGAATATACAGACATTTTCTTCTAGTTTCAACTCTGAGATAGTAATAATTATTTATTGCATTATGTAGTAAGACCTGTATATAAGCATGCTTTCTAAGCAATGGATATAGCTTTACTAACACACACAGGAAAGGGAACACTTTATTTTCCCTTTAATGTTCAGAAGTTTTTCTTTCTTGAAAATATATGAGAAGTTGATACATGAGGACTATGTCTAGGTCACTCCCACCCCTACCTCTCCATCACCCTTTCTTTGCCTTCTCTAACTCATATCCCTTTTGTGCTAATACTTTTTATATTACAAGCATCCTGTCATCTTCATGATAGAATTCTATAAATCAAGACCATACTTTCTAATATCATTTTTTGTATTAACTGTATTTCCTTTATTAAACACAGAAGGGGACTGAAAAAGTAAGCAAATCTAGATTTAATATATCCCTGAAGGAAATAAAACAGAGTTTTTAAAGAAAACATTGCACCCCATGCCTGCATCTTTCCTTGACAATCATCTACATCCCTGCCATTTCCAGCTTCCTAGAAACCTCACTGTAATTTCTGCTTTGATTTCACAGTGCTCCGTTAAATGATTTCTTTGGGCCTCTCTGAAGGACATCAGACCTTGGTATACATTACCTGAGCTCTGCAAATTAAAGACACTTGGTAGATGTCTTTGTGATATTATAAATCTTACATTTCGCAAACCTGAAATCCATGTCTATGATGTTGCATGTTTGCTGTCAGGTGGAGAGAACTCCAGTTCCATTCTCCCACTTCTGCAGTAGCTTCTGTTCACCTTACTATCTTACCCTGGCTGTGTCCTTTGCTTTATACGAGCTTCTCAGTTTCAGGGGGTGTCATTTATTTATTGTTACTCTCAGTATCTGTGCTACAGGTGTTATATTTAGGAAGTGGTTCCTGTGCCCATGCATGGAAAACAACTTCCCACTTTCTCTTCTCTCATGTTCGGTGTGGTCGGATTTATATTGAGGTCTTTAATCCATTTGGAATTGAGTTTTGTGTGTGGGGATAGATATGTATCTATTTGCATTCTTGTACATGTTGACATCCAGTTACACCAGCATCATTTGTTGAAGATGGTTTCTGTTTTCTATTGTATAATTTTAGCTTTTTTGTCAAAAATAAATGTGTGGATTATTATCCAGGTCTTTGATTTGATTCTATTGGTCAACCTGTTTTATCTCAATACCAGGTTGTTTTCATTACTGTAGTTCTGTTATAGAGCTTGATGTCTCAAGAATAGAGTTGCCTCCAGAAGTTCTTTTAGTGTATAGGATTATTTTGGCTATCCTGGGTTTTTTTGTTTTTCCATATGAAGTCCTATTGCCAAGCTTCAACACTGTCTCCTATATATCCATATATAGAGGTCCTAGTTTGGTCCCACAGAGGCTCCACCACTGCCAGTATAGAGTTCATGCCAATTTTTAGTATTTGTTGACAAACAAAAACAACTTAAGAAATAAAGTATTTATTGGAGATCACAGTTTTTGAGTGCAATCTATCATGGTGGGGAAGGCATAGTGGTAAGAACTGTTCACAGTTGTGACCATGGCAATGTGAGGTGACTGAGCACATTGCATCCATGGTTAGGATGCAGGGAGAAATGAATACTGCAGATCATTTTATGTTTTCCTTTTAACCTAATCTTTTCATTCAGTCTAGGATTCCAGTCCTGAGAATGGTGTTGCACCCACTCTAAGGGAGGTCTTCCTTTCTAAGTGAATCTTCCCTGAAAATATACTCAAAAACATTCTAGGAGTTGTTTCCTTGATGATTTCAATCCAGTCAAAATTATAATGACGATTCACTATCACAAGCTACTAGCACATTAAAAAGAGTTCCAGTTAAAGAAGATAAAAACAGTTTACAAAGAAATTCAACATGTGTTTAAAATGATTACTTCATGAAATTGCAGAATAAGTAAATGCATTTAACTATGTTTAATAGCTGATGAAGAAGTTTAATGACAGTTTTTAATTGGTTAAAACAGAACATTGCAGTAAAATATTTTCATGTCAAATTAACTTTTCTGAGTTACTAAAACATAAACAGTGGTATCAGAGATAGTCTGGGTTATACTGATGAGAGAACCAAAACAGCTAATTTCTGAGATACACATAAATAGGTATTTTAGGATTAGGTCACCATTTTAATGTATAAATAAGCAAATACAATAATCAAAATATGTAAGACATGTTTGTTTTGTTGTTTTACAAAGTGAAGAGGACCTTGTACAGATGGGATGAGGTGTTCGGTCATAAATCAGTGCACACTGCATCTGAAACCTTACACAAGGTAAGTTCAAAAGCTAATGATGTGTACTGCTTGCACGTTCTTTATACTGAAACAGAAAGGCAAAACAGATCAAACACAATTCTGCCTACTGGCAAATATAATTGGATGGCATAAGGGCATTTGAGGAAATGTGACATGTTTGGAAGAAGATAATTGAGGGCATGTTGATATTAATTTGAGTAGCTGAAAGTAAAACTTCAAATTTTTTGAAAATGGATTTATACTTCTAATTACAATCTATGTCATTACTTGCAAAAAAAGAAATTGTATTGATCTTACCTAGAATTTTGACAACAGTAAACATTTTATATAACTATGCATGTCATAAAAGTTATCCTCAGTATATTTTATATTAATAAGATTTAAAAAGATGAAGGTTTTATGAGTTAGAAAAAATTAAAAGGAGACAACAGTCATATATTGAACATACTTTCTAAACATTTATAAAAGTATTTAGTATTCAAAAGTCATTCATACCATTGTCACCTGTCTATCATTTTAGAATGCAGTGCTGAAAGACCTTTAAAGTAAGGCTAGTAAGAAGCATTACTGACACAATCACCGCCTCTATAAATGAGAAAAAGGGTGTGTTCACACTGTAGTGTGTATACAGAAGGATCTGGCAGCAGTGGTTTGAATCACAACCAGACTCAAACCTATTGTACACTTAATAATGCACCCAAATTAGCTGGGACGATGGCTCACATTAGTTAGCATGAATCGCAGTCATGAAAAACATGGATATTTATTTCTCAAACCAAGCTGAACCAAATATGCTGTCCAAAGGAACTCATTTTAGAGACCATGACATAGGCAACAGCCTATGCTTGCAGATATACATCATAGTACTAATCATCTTTTTTTTTTCATTTTAAAACTTTTTAATAAGCAAGATTTGGGTGCTATGTTATTAATCAGATAATAAAACCTTCAATTATTTTTTAAATTGTAAAACGTTCAGATTGAACATAGAGTCCCTAAATCATCATTTAAGCATTTTCTTGAATTTTGAAGATACTTACTATAAAATATATACTACTGGCACTAGAAAAAGCAAACATGTGGATTAATGATTTTATACATTTTAAATTTCCACTGCATTTATATAACAATAGTGGATAGGACTGATTAATGAAAGGTTTTTAGGTTTAAAAGAAAATATTTCACTAATTATAGATACTCACAAACTTAACTCTGAACAGGAAGTTATGAAACTTCATTTACCTAGTAAGCCTGATTTTTTTCAGTATTATTTTAGTTTCTCTTTGAACATTTCATCATTGGGTACCTTGTGTATTCACACCCTACTCCAATCAAGGCACCTCTCATCATGTTTCTCTCTTCATGCCCTCTCTTTCTTAAAACCTATATCAATTATGTATGTGTGTGCAAGAGTATACAGATAATATATACAACAGGAGCATGGGCAACCTACCAGGGTCCAAATTCTGAATAAAACTACTTCTTCCTCGTCTGGCAGCCAACTAAGTTTTGTACCTCTAGAGCTAGGCAGTAACTTCATGGGCCTTTGTCCCATTCATTCTGAAATTTTGGTTGGTTTGATCTTGTGAATGTCTCCTGCATGTAACCACAGCTGATGTGAGTCTGTGGGGTTAACGCCCCATCACCAGAACACTGTTCTGTAAGAGCCCTCACCAATCACACCAATCACTGGCTTTGACTTTTTTTTTTTTGATTTATGTATTTAACAGAATTGTTTTTCTTAAGAAAAAAAAAAGTCCAGGGCCAGGTACAGGATACCCCCTTTCTAGTTTATAGCAATACAGGAAAATTATATTTCTTTTGCAAAAGCTCTAGGACCTGATGGCAAAGTAATTTTGCTGAAGACAACATGCAAGTTTGTAAAATAATATGTAGGAGACAAATTGGGACCAACAGGAAAGTTTCCTCCCTTTTGGATAGTTTTCATAATGCTAGAAAGTGCTATATATGCCTCAGTGGAGAAAATAATCAACTTTCTTTTCCAACTATGAACTCTTGTGGTACAGTCATAATCAGCTCTTCCAGATATGTCCATTGCTCTTATGGGCATTATGGGTAACCAACCAATTTTTGAGTGGATTTAAGGTCTAATCCACAGAATTTAACTTATATCTGTTTCTGTAAATCTGGCCAAAGCCCTCTAGTCTCCTAAGAGAGAGCCTACTACTACTATTTTACTAGATGGGCATGGTATCGAATACCTGCTAAAACATATCTCTAGATCCATTATATTGGTGCATTTGTAGCACAATTAATAAAAACACAGACAGACATTGAGATTCAACCTGAAGGTCAGAAAACAAACAAACAAACAAACAAACAAAAACAAAAACAGCCAGCCACTAACTCTTACCTCTACCTCAATTGGAAACAGTGATCCTGCCTCCAGGAATCCTCAAATGAAATTGACAGAACTGTCTCCTGTCATTTTACAATCTCCTCTAGTGAAGGAATTAAAAACATGCACCACTACCACCTGGTTTCTATGTCAAACTAGTGTGGCTACTGGGATTGAAGGTGTGTGCTAACATTGCCTGGTTTGTAAGGCTGACCAGTGCAGCTGTTTTACTCTCTGATTTTCAGGCAAGCTTTATTTATTAAAACACAAATGAAGTATCACCACAATACATCTCTCATCTGACATGGCATTCTTGTTTCTTCAGACTGTATCTTTAAGTAGTTTTACACATCAATTTTAAATTGCTTTACATATCAAATAATACCTGCTACTTGTAAAATTAGTGGTCATCTGTAAATTCAAATTCTTTCAAAAATAATTTTGATAGTATTGGGTGACTATTCAAAATGACTAGTTGTCTACACAAATATACCTTTAAATTTTACATATTTTGCATATACTAAATACTTTATATATAAATTTATGATTTAAAATAAAACAGAATGTTATTGTTTAGAATTATCTGTCCATGTTTAAATATTTCAATAAATAATATGTATTTTTGTATTAGATATACTATTCTGTAAGAAAACAAGATAGACATAACTTCAGTAAATTTTTTTATGATTTTCTAAATGAATGATTTAATGTTTAAAGGTATTAATGTTTAAAAGCTTAGGAATCTCAAACTGGAAAATGTAATTCTGGATACCAAGTTCATGTACTGAAGTCTTCTGCTTTAAATGTCAAGGCTGCTCACCTATATTGAGTCTAGACTGATGAAGGAAGCTCAGGAGATGGGAACCGGCAATGATGTCAAACATGACATATAGAACAATGAATAAAGCAATCTTAAAAACTATATATTCATTCAAAAAGACTGGTTGGGGATCAATTTCTAAAAATAGATAAATTCATTGTGAATTTATATTTGTCAAGGTGCATTATGGAAATAGTAAAATATATACTTATATGGACATATTTTAGCACTATAAAACTGAATAATTTTTCCTCAAAGTAGAATTTAAAGCTACAACTTTCCCTCTCTCTTCTCTCTTTTACAGGAATAGAACATACAATAAAAGTTCCTTTGTCTTAAATTGAAATCTAATTTCCCCTTTTCTTCTTTGAACATAAGATATTTTATTATTTTATATCAAGGTGTGGAAAAATTTGCTAGCATAATAATAAATAGAACAAGCTTCAAGTTGCATACAGTCATCAGGGTATATATTCCCATTAACCACTATCCCTTCACACAGGCGCAAGTATAAAGTGTTGTAAACTGAAATATTTTAATCTAATTAACGTTCACTTAGGGTCTCAATGAAACACCATGACCCAAAAGCAAGTTAGGGAGGAAATTGTTTATTTGACTTATATTTCCATATTGCTGTTCATCATTGAAGGAAGTCAGGATGCGAATCCACACAGGGCAGGAACCTGTCTTATTACACTCAGGCTCATCAAATCAGTGATGTAACCACACAAACAGGCTGAACTCTCCCACAACAATTACTAATTAAGAAAAATGCCTTAAAGATAACTCTTATGGAGGCATTTTCTCAATTAAGTTTCCTCCAGTTTGTGTGTCATTTGACATGAGACTAGCTAGCACCATTGAGTCCTTGTCAACTTGACACACAATCATATCATTATTAAGGCACACCTTTCTTTTCTTCTTCATCCCAAAAATTTCACATGAAAAACAGAAGCAACTTTGAAAGTCCCACAGTCTTTCCCAATTCAAACAAGTTAAAATTCCAGTCACTTTAAAATATCCCCTCTCTCCAAAAATTCAAAATGTCTTTTAAAAGTTCAAAGTCTTTCAGCTGTGGGTGCATGCAAAACTCAAATTTAAATTGAATACCTTTTTCATGAATGAATAACCAGGGCACATGAATAACCAGGGCACAGTATCATCCGAAGCAGCAAAATCAAAATCCAACAGTACAAATAACTCATGTCCAATCTCTGGGAATCAGTCACAAACTTCTGGGCTCCTCCAAGGAGCTTGGGTCACCTCTCCAGCTCTCTCTTCTACAGCACACACAACTTGTCTTCTAGGCTCTGACTGGCTCCATTCCACTGTTGGTGCTGGTCATCCATGGTACTGGCTTCTTCCAAACACTTTAGACTTCTCCTGCAACTAGGTTGTACTTTCATCAACAGCCACGCATACACTCCATTTGTGGTTCCAAATCTTCTTTTCATAACTCCTCAGTCAGGGGCCTTCAACTTCCAGTGTTTCTGCACCTTCACCAATGGTCTCTCCCGGCATCTCAATACCAAGCCTCAGCACCTTTCTGTGACCCTTCATGCCTTCAAAATCAGTATTACCTGGGTTGACTCCTACATCACCAAGTTCGGCTATCAGCCTGAGGTACAATCTTTGCTATCTCTGGGACAAAGATTCTGTGCTCTTAGATTTCACCTCAGTAATGCTGGTCTCTTCTTAACCACCATTAATTTCTCAGCTCCAGCTAAGCAGCATCAGCTGCCCCAGTACCGAAAATCATTCACTTCAATGGTGCTAGCCTTTTGTTAATTCATGGCTGGCTCTTCAGCCACAGCTGACCAAAAAGACAATATCTTAAATCAAAAGAGTAATCAGCCATCGAAGAGAAATCTTTAATTTTACTTCCGAAACTTCACAAACAAGACCTACATCTTTTGCACTGCTCTTAATATTCTTATCTTCTATGCTCCAGCAGAACAACCAAGTTCTCAGTGCTCAATTTCATTTCTAGCTCAAAGTTCCTAAGTTTTTTTTTTAATCCTCCCCAAACATGGTTGGGTATGTCACTATGCTGGTACCATCTTTTCTTAGTTAGGATCTCTATTTCTGAAATGAAACATCATGACCAAAAAACAAGTTGGGAATGAAAGGGTTTCTTTCAGTTTCATTTCCTTATTGCTGTATATTATTTAATGAAGTCAGGACAGGAGCTCAAACAAGGCAGGGTTTTAGAAGCAGGAGCTATTGCCATGAAGGGGTGCTGTAACTGACTTGGTCTCAGTGGCTTGCTCAGCCTATTCTCTTACAGAACCCAAGACCACCAACCCAGGATGAAACCACGTACAAAGGTCTGGGCCGTCCCCCACCGAATACTAAGGAAATGCCTTAGAGTCGAGTTTTCTTTTTCTTAACTTTCTTTTTATTTAAACTTGTGCCTTACACATCATGAATCTTGATCCCATTCGTTTCCCATCACTGTGTACCCATCCTCTGACCTTGAAGCCCCCACTGCTGATAAAATTTAAGAGAAAAAAAAGTGGGGGGGGATCTCATGATGGATAGCGGACTCTTTTGGAGTATGTTCTCAGTAAAGGTTTCCTCCTTTCAAATAACTCTAGTTGATGTGGCAAGTAGACATAAGACTAGCCGGCACACCTATCAACTAGATTTTAGGTGTTGAATATCATGTGTCTGATATTTAAGATTTGTTTGGCTGTGATGAGTATGCCATGGAAAGAATGCCTAAGTAGTTAGAAGTAGGTATGTTGATGTTTATAAAGTGGTAGATATTGCTGAAAGTAAGTTAATGAAGTTAGAAATTAAGACTTACCTTTTCCAGTCCTTCTTAGTCTCTTTGCTATTTTCTTCAATCATTGCTTTCTTTGGTGATATTTATTTGTAACTGCTTTTAAATGCTTTTTATTTTGCAATTATCATCAGTATACCAATTATTATTCTCAGACATATATTTAAAATTTATGGTTATTCTTTGAATTCATATAATGATGAATATTTAGCCAATTTGAATTACTTGTTCTTTCCAAACTCAAATAATAGTATTAAATACTTTACTGTTTACATTTTCATGATATGTTTGAAGCATATTTATTCTTCCCTTGAACAGAGGTATAGTAACTGTTGGAATTACTCATCTGTTGTTTTACCATTCATGCAATAGTAACTTGTTCTATAATCAGTATTTTTTTCTTCTTTTTTGGAGGTTTTTTTTTTTCTAGTCCTTAGCATATGTAATGCTACTTCTCGTACTTGGAAATGAAAACCTATTAGTAAGGTGTGGTCATTATAGATGCTCTAGAAATGTCTCAAATATTTGACAAGAATACTCAGCTGTAGCTTGTTGGCTAAAGGCTCAGTTACACTTTAAATTAAAAAGAATGAGCTTACATCTTACATACGTGTATCTCAATTTGTAGCACCCTAATACAGTACTCAACACAGATCTCGGAAGCATTCTGTCGATGCATCTTTTTATTAATAATTACTACACACAACTTTATTCTAGCACCAATATCTGCATCCTTGAATCAATCAAAATTCTCTTAGAACATATGAGAGCTCTAATTCTGGAGGAATTCTGTAGTAATTGCATTGTATTGCTTAATGATTTTCATGTGAATATCTAGCTAATATAAAACCAGCCCCTATTACCTTAAGAAAATATAATGTTTTATTTTGACAGTCTGTCATTTAAATTGTTGCATGAGCTAAAAATCACTCTGTTAATTAGAATATTCTTTTTCTAAATTAGGGAAATGTCTCACTATCCTCAAAATAAGAAATATTTTATTTGCCCAATATTTCAGCAAATTCTGTCACAATTTATTCTATTCCTTATGATAATTTCAGGGCTTTTCATTGTTGCTGTTTTCTCTGTGTTTGCTTATTTTCATATTGTTTTTTAAAAATTTTAAACCAAGTAGTCTTTTAAATATTTGTTTTGTTCAAAGTTTAGTCTTCATGTCAGCATCCCTACTTCTAGCTTCCAGTTAACTGAAGCATACAGTAGTGGCATATTTAATATTCATATTTCTGACTCTGTCTCGGATCAGACAAGTCACTGTACAAAGGAAGCTGTGATAGTATGGGTACATGGAGTGTTTTAAGAAATCCCAATAAACACAATCATACAAAAAATTTCCCCATATGTCTAAAATAGCAAGGATAGTAAATTCATATTGAACGAATTCTGAGTCTTCCATTGTACTCATGAGCCAGTTTCAGGCTATAGGTCAGCAGCAACCTGTTTTCCTTTGATAATGTTAGTTTATTCTGTCATTTACCACTACTTACTGTCAGGTTGTGTTAGAATTCTCAGAGCACACATGAACCAACTCAAGAAAACAATGCTCATTGTTTGGAAGTAATTGACAGAATAATAAACGTTTTATTACTCTATTTTGCAGGATGTTAAGGCACATCTATAGTTTTGTCATTTCCTTTGCAGTCCTCCTGAAAATTTTATGGTATGTAATAAATGGATTGGTGCTTTATTGCATCCATTGATGATAAAACAAAACATGTTTTTAAAGTAAATGCAAATTGGTTATTTATTATTAAAGTATATTATTCAGTTTAAGCAAGTTATATATTCATTCAACTCAACAGATTAAATATTTAAATATATCATAAGAAGATTATGGGATGACGATAATGTGCTAGTTAGTTTTTTGCCAACTGAACATGCCTAAAATTATCAAGAAAGAGGGAACATCAATTAAAATATAACCTATTCAGATTTTCTCTAGACAAGATTATAGTGCATTTTCTTGATTAACAATAGATGTTTCAGGGCCTACACCACAAGAGGAGTTGGCAAACCAGAACTGGTAGTCACAGGGATCCTAAAAGAGACATACATGGATCTAAACTACATGGGAAATAGTAAAAGACAAGATCTCCTGAGTAAATTGGGAGCATGGGGAACATAGGAGAAGGTTGAAGAGGAGTGGAGAGGAAAAGAGGGGAGCAGAGAAAAATGTATAGCTTAATAAAATCATTTCTAAAAGACAACAGAAAAAAAAAGAATGCAGACTGTGCAAGCCTTGGGGAATCCAGCCAAACTTCCCTGCCTCCATTTTCAGTCCTTGTGTAATTCCCTGCAATAATGGATTGTGGTTAGGAATAATAAGGCATATAACCCCCTTTCCCCCATACGTTAATTTCAGCATTTTATGCCAGTAAGAGAAATTAAAGAGGTAAAATATGAGGTGTGGCATATAAAATTATTTATAGTGCTTTTTTTTTTGGAACACAGAATGACACAGGTAAAATTTGGTATACATAAGAGAAAGTTCACTGTAACATAGATAAAGGTAAATGTAAAATCTGTGTGGATATACAGAGGTATAAGTATTCAGATAGTTTGAAATCCAATAAAAATTTATGGATGAAAATAGAATATGGCAGATAGCAATTCCTCATCGAGAATAAACCTTCAAGAAATAATGGATATCAGGAAACTTCTGGGTGTTTCCCTATATGGTCAGACATAACCTATTGTAGAGAAAGGCCTTTTAACTCGGGTAAACAAATAGGATCAAGGAACATTTATGTGAAATGTGATTGTAATATTTTTAACTGGGTGAATAAATTAGCAAATTGCCTTATATGCTATAGCATTGCACAGCATGAGTTAAAAAAAAGTTAACAATACCTTTGTAATTGTCTTTGCAAAAGAGTTATAGGGATGAAAATTAGGTATAATATAAAAGCTGATATAGAGGGAGACACAACTCAAATTTAAAAAAAAAAAGATCAGAGAAACCCACAAAGTACGAAATATTTTCCAAAAGAATGTGTCTAGGTTTTCTAGAGAGCTAGTTCCCTTTCAACTGTACTAAAGAGAAGAGATTCATAATGAAAAGGGGATGATGTGTAGCCTAAATTAATCAGGGTTATCAAATATGCAAGAAAATGTTGAAAAAGCCAATAAATGCTTGTCAGTATTCAATACTGAAAATTAGAAGTGCATCAATTTAATTTGGATTCTATTAACTTTGTAGTGTACATAGTATCTAAATTATGTAATAAAGGATCAAAGTTGAATGAAATCAGAAGAAAGAAAATGCATTAGATTGGCAATGAGCAAATTAAATATCTCATATGTAGAGTACAATATGATAAAATAATTTAAAAGTATAATATTACAAACAGGTAAGAGGGCAAATAAATGAAACATTAAAAGACAGCAATTTTTATTAATTATTTAAAAGAGATGAAATTAAAATAAAAGTAGTTATTGCTAACTAAAAATTAAGAGTAATCCATGGTTTTAGACCTTACAGATGGTTTGAGGATGAGTTAACGTAATAGCTCTTTTTAGGAGCAGCTATTTACTGCTCTTAAATCAGTTCAAGGTATCTTCTCAGCAATATGTAGAAGGAAACTGCTTATTTGTTTCCCAGTCACCCAGACTCAAATAATCACACAGAAACTATATTAATTACAATATTGTGTGGCCTATGTCTCAAGCATATTTCTAGCTATTTCCTACATCTTAAATTAACCCATTTCTATTATTCAATATTCTACCACAAGGCTTGTGATTTTTTACCTCTTGATAATTGGGTAGCTACATGGCATCTGCATCCTTCAGCAGCTATATGTTGTCTCCCTGACACCGCCTATTCTCTCTCTATATCTCTGTTTGGATTTCCCACCTGGCTTTCTCTGCTAAGCCATTGGCCAAAAATAAAGCTTAATTTGTTAACCAAAGAAAATAAAACATATTCATAGCTTACAGAGGGAAATCCCACATTATGTCCCCTTTCTGTCTAAATAAATCAACTTTAATGTAGTAAACTATAATATGGTCAAATTGCATATACAACATTTAACAAGCAAGAATTATCATTACAATATTTAGTTCATTTACATTTGGGAAATTGAGGAAAATACTCTATTATCTATCCTATCCTTGTGAGTCTAAAAATTTGTATCTAATTTATCTTTTATGATAACTAAGGAAAACCATAACTGTAGCTATCTGTCTTCAACTTTTCAAAGACCACAGAAGGATACAACATTACCTAAGTAAACAGGAAGTGCACTGTGAGAAACTTCCAAAACTCTAGAATTGACAAAGACATCTCACTGTCTGGTCAGTCACCCAGAGTTCTTCTGTAGCATTGGGACATCCATCTTCAGCCTACTGGCCATAGTATCCAACAGACTTTTCCATAAAGCAGGAAATTTGAAGATTTGTTTTGCTTTGTAATGGCAAAGTTTATCAGCTGCTTCCTTTGGTGTTCTGCAGAATGTCTGGCAATTTCTTCTGTGAAGCAGGAACCCTGAAGAAACATCCAATCTTTTAGTTCAGCAGTCACTTTTCTGTGGGTCCTGCATGTCCAGTTCATACAGCATACCATCAAGCAGTCAAAGCAAGATCAGTTTCTTGCCCATATTGCTATGAAACTCCACAAAGATCCTCTTTGATGCCATCATCATGTGAATTAGATTGGTGCTTCCAGGAGATATGTTTCTTTGTCATGGAAAGTCTACATTCTTAAACCATTTTAAATGCCATATACTGTAGTTTTTGAGTGTTGAAGATTATCTAATTAAGTGAAATATATCTTTGTTTATCTAGAAAACCTAAGTAACATGACTAGAGTTTGACTATTTATAAATGATTATCTATTAATCTGCATTCATAACTATGCATTACATTTTAATGAGCTGCATAAACATTAATACCTTAAGCAAGTAGAAATATTCATATAAAAATTGACCTAAACTAGTATCAATAAATCTACATCTTTATCAAGGCAAAATATTAATTTCTATGGCATATTTCCCATTTTTTGAATAAATTGACTGTGACTATTAAACATTTATAAGTAACCCTTTTAAAAATGAAAACAGACATGTATAAAAAACCATTTTTGATATTTGGGCATAGTTTTTTCCAAACTACTTTCCACTGTTTTTCTGGCAAAGTATTTTTAGGATTCACAGAGAACTTTACAGAGGAGTCTTGTTTCATCAAAACACATTAGCCTGGTAGGAATCTATAGGTTCTCATGTTCTGTAGAAACAAAATCAGAATCTCTTTTCCAAAGCAACATAGGCTTTGACCCAAATTTTGAAGACATAATAACTTTATGTTGATTTAATTTAGCAGCCCACAGAATCAAGTGTCTATCTGCCAGCAAAACATTCAAAGAAAACTCAATAATATGCATAATTCAGACTCTCTGTTTATATTCCATCTTTACATGGGTTACTTTTTCTTTTTTTTAATCTATAACTGTCTGTACTCTTTTATATTACTGTTACCATCTCTTTAAAGACTTTGTTTTATTTTTTAAAACTATTTCTTTTTATAAGTATCTATATTTTTTCTTATCTCTTCCAAACCGACACATATTTTTAAACACACTGTGACCAGTTCAGAGGTTTATTTTTGTCTGAATCTGTCTTTATTGCATATATTTTATTATTTTCTGACCAACAGCACCCTTTTAAAAAAATATTATAAGCAGGCATGGCTAGAAAAAAACTCCGTGACCCTGTGTGTTTGCTCCTAAAAGTCCAACATGGCAGAGGTATGCTCACTGTCTCTACTAGCCATGCCCTCCATCCCAGTTCCTGTAGGAGCCAGCTCCTACAAGGTCAGTGAGGATTCCTGGACAGGGGATCCTCGAGGCCAAGGAAAACCAGAAGACAGGATAGAATTGGGAGGTCTGTCTGTTCATGCTGAAGCAGGCAAACAGCCCAGAGTTTATTTCAGAACTTGCTTATATACAATAGCAGAACAAAGCACAGCACAGTCAGTCAGTATCTAACCACAAGACTATTTCTGTCCTTGAGTGAGCAGCCTCCTCTCCAACACGTGCTTGCTGCTTGTAAGTAGCCTTACTTTCTATCTTGATGTTTCTGAGGTTTGTTGTCAGCAGCATATTGTCTACTAGATAGAATGTTATTTTCTCATGAGCTAAACCAGAAGTCTCTCATAGCCCTCAAGGTCATAAAAAAATTTAGAGCAGGTAAGCTTGAACTCAAATGACTTCTTTAAGTCAGAAATGACTCAAGACGGAAACTGAGTCATATGTGGACTCCCACAAGTTCCAGGGACACAGCAGATAAATAAGCAACTGTAGCACTCTGCTCACAAAACCCATTAATTACAGGACCTCCTGAAAAATCCAGATTTCATTCTGCCAGCACAAACCAGAAAAGTGTTTTTTAAAGAAGCTGTACAGTTTTTGCTGCTTATGAACGAAGCTTTTTCTTAGTGGAGCCATGCCTCTTCTTGCTTTCAGAATACAAAACATATCTGAAAGAAATAATGTGTCTACCAAGAAGTTGTGCTCAACTTTGTTGTGTCTAGAATTCCATCCCAATCTCTCTCAGTTTTTATGTTGATGTAGTTATCCCATGTTGGGTACCATTTTGTAGAAGGAGACTACCTGTTTGTTTTCCAGCAGCCCAGACCCAAATAATCACACAGAAACTATTTTAATAACAACACTGGTCAGCCAAAGAATCACACATATTTCTAACTTGCTCTAACATCCTGAATTAACCCATTTCTATCAATCTATGTATTGGCACACGGTTGGGGCTTACTGGTATCTGTAATGATCTGGCTTCTGTCTCCTTCAGTAGCTACATGTTGTCTCTGTGAGTTCACCTTCTCTCTCTGTCTCTGTTCTGATTTCCTGCCTGTATTTACTCTGCTAAGTCTTTGGGCCTTCAACCAATAAAAACTATACATATTAAAAGGACATCTCACATCAGCAGTATAAATATGTTTATATTTCATTACAAAATCATGGGTTTGGAATCACAAGATTGGCTTTCCTAGAAAAAATACAATAATTCTTCTTTCAGTAACCAGATATTGTTTGAGATCTATGAAAACATTTCTGATTATTTTTGGTTTTACATTCTTTGTCAAACATTAAATAGTCATTATGTTGATGTTCTTTATTTCGAGGCAACATTTTCTTATAAAACAGTTTTGCAATTAATTAAACTAAAATAAAAGTTATATGTCAATAAATGTACAAAATGTCATACTTTACAGGTATGACTCAGAGTGACATTCACTTATGAGATAGAGCCTTCTTAAACTTCAGCTTCTTGTTATACCTAAGTCCATGATTCTAGGATGCTTTGCAGTAGAAAAATGTTCCTTTAACTTCAACAGCTTAGTCTTATTTAGACATATATCAGTAAGTTTTATATCTCTAGTGCCATTCTTTCTATGGAAAATACCACCCATTGCATAATTTCCTGCTGTATTATTTTAAACATTAAAGTCTTTGGAATATGAAGACAAAACAGTTTACCTTATGAATTATGTACTCTTCCATACAATAGGCAGGGATTTTTGTTACTCTAAATATGTCCTTGTGATTTAAGTCTAACCTAAAGAAAGAAATCTAGTCTCGCAAAATTATCACTGTTGTTATTATATTACATATGGTGTGCTTTCACATTCCCAATATCTCATCTAAAGGAGTTTCAGAGGGGAAATGAGTATTACTGACTGATATCATGCTGCAAAAAAATATTATTTAAACTATTATGCTAAGAAATCCAAAAGAAATGGGGTCATGATGGTATTGTAATCACAAATTAGGGGATATTCCCTGGGATAGAAAAACAAAACAATCTGGATTCCTAGATTGATCAGTACTAAGGAACTTCTACTTATCCTGAAAATTATTGAAAGGAGTATGCTTCTAATAGAAATTATACCCTCTAAGTAGTCTGAAGCTTTTGCTGTATAGGAAATTATTCATTCATCACTCCTTTTACCCAAATTTGGTATATCTTTTAAAAATACATTTAATCATGTAGTGTGAATGTGTGTGTGTGTGTGTTGTATGTGTGTACAAGCATATTGAAATAAAGGAAACACTTGTAGGACTTAGTTCTCTTTTTCTACCATGTGAATCTCAGTAGCAAGCTTGGAAGTTCAGGATTATGGATGGACAGGAGTCCTTACCCACAGAGCCATCTCTTTGTCTATCAAATTGGATGCTTTAGATTTTAATTTTTAAGTACAAATTTATAAAAACAAAAAGAAATAAGTAACATAACTTAAAAATGCCACTGATAAACTCTACTAAATCAAGGGCATTTATTTTATCTAATACTCATGTACTTTATAATTTAACATGTTGTTATTTTGTCTACCTATCAGGACAATCACAGTTATTTGAAACCTAATAATGTCAACTTTTGTAATGATGAGAAGATATGGTATTTCTGCTTTATTTCCTTCCATATTGACTGTAAATGACGGGACTGGCCACATTTTTAACCTATAGAAAACTGATGTAATAAAGGACACACAATGAAAAATGATGGATAATACTCATTTTAAAAGTTTATATTATTTTACCTGATATCTCTAGCCTACAATGTGGTGGAGGAGATAGACATGCATATTTGCAAAGGATGTTTAATAAATAAATGAATATCGTGTTACTCATACTATCTAAACACTGTGGTAAAAAACTAAGAACAAAGAAAGGTATACTTCTACACTCACTGCCTAGAATCTAGTTGTTGATCAATACAATTAATTCATGAATAACTAAAGAAATATTTAAAAAGTAAAAAACTGTCCATTATTAAAATCAAAGGCAGTTCCCACTATGTTTCTAAAAATGAGCATTGAAGGCACCTCTAAAGTTTCAACATTGTTTCTGGTAAGCTTGCTTTAGTGAGACTTTGTATAAGTTAGAAAAAAAGCAGATATACAAATGTATAAAGCAACACTACTAATATGCACTAAAAAAGGCAGAGAATTAAAATGAGGTGCTCAAATGAAAGCTGACAAAGATATATTTCTCTTTCAAAAACTGTTTCAATTTTCTCTCATTTCCAAATACAAAAACATTTTCCAATATAGATCACTGGTCTGTTTTAAAAAACAAAAATTTAAAAATGCAAAATTATGTCCAAATATATTTTAAAGGCACCTCTAGTAGTGAAACTTGAAGATTTTAAAAATCAACTGTAAATTGGCAAACTTACCACAGGGTATTAATTATACATTAAGCAAAGCAGCAGTGACAGTTCTCTGCCACAGCCACTCTTGGAATTGGTCATGATGATTAATGTAATTTTATTCTTCATATATTTATGATTCATAGCCAACATCCTTTAAAAATTATCAGATGCAACTGATTGATGTAATTAGACCAGTAAAACGAATGGATTTTTCTGACATATTAGGCAGTAACTCATTTAAACGAGGTGACTAATTTGTAAGCTTCCAGGGTGAGATCAATTTTAGATAAGTAATTTATATCACTGAATTATATTCCAATTTATGAGGACAAAATATTAAGTACTTTACAGTCTGCTGAGGTGCTGCCAAAGAGCCATAGATTTTAGTGGTGGGAAAGTTAAGTGTGTAAATGTTTAATGACCTAAACCAACAAGCCAATATTTTAATGCAGTAAAAATAAATGATTGAGCTCAAAGCAGTGACAATTGCTAATTTATGAACTATTAAACTTTACCAGTATGGCTAGGTATGGCCAGAAATACTCTTCTAATGAAGAAAATATTTTTGAACCAAATAATACATCTGGAATTTATTTCTAAAAGAGTTTGAATCAAGATTTGAAATGTCATTTTTATTGTTACTTAACACAGTGGAATGTATAGGTGAACTAGAGAAGTGTATGTATATCTATTTAATAACACAATAAGATGTGAATGATTAGTAATACTACATGTATGTATATATATATGTGAAAGTATATATCTGCATGTGTATGTGTTTGTGTGGTATGTGTATGTGCATATAATAAAAATAACTCAAGGGAGACTTATTTATTACAAAATCAAGACAATATCTCAAGTTGTAATCTCTTTCTTTCTTTTCCTCTTATTTATTTATTTATTTCTTTTCTTTAGAAAAGGTGTTTCTCTGTAGCTTTGTAGCCTGTCCTGGGACTAACTTTTAGGCCAGGCTGGACTTGAACTCACAGAGATTTGCCTTTCTCTGCCTCCTGAGAGCTGGTATTGAAGGCAGGCACCACTGCTGCCTGGCTTCATTCTTGATGAAAGAAGTTAGCAACTATTTTTGTACACAAGTTAATTTCTTATTTAGAATACTTAATGTGCCTCTTTGGGAACATTCTAGTAATTACCTAGTTATAAACCATATGTACCAGCTGATTTTGTGTATCAACTTGACATAACAATAGAGTCATCAGAAGATGAAGCCACACCTGGAGAAACACCATCTTAAAATCCAGCTGCAAGGCATTTTCTCATTTGGTGATCAGTGGGGAAGGACCCAGTCCATGGTGGGTGGTGCCAGCCCTGGGCTGTTGGTCCTGGGTTCTGTAAGATCATTGCTGCTCCTTTCACTACCAAACTCTGGGCAATTATATATTATATTTTCAAGGTCTGATCCTTTTCATAAGACAAGATAAGTCACTTGGATTCTCTTTGGCTAAGGGTGTCACACCAACTGACCAGAGAGCAATGCTCGGCCATGCATGTAACTCTATGTTGATAAGGGTTCCCAGACAGAAAAAGTAAATGGCATTCAAGATTTAACAATAACAACTAGATAGCTGAACCTTTAGTCTTAAGGAATAGATACAGAAAGTCCTTTACTACATGAGGTTTATGTCTACCAATGTGACCTCATGCCTAACCTTGAATCAGCAGCAAACTCCAGAGAAATTGACCTCATGTATTTATTTGTCTCTAGGGGCGACCAGATATTTTTCTCCAAGGGCAACAAGTCTGATCTGAACTCACAGTAGCTGAACTTATGTACACAAAACATGTATGATCCCAAGCTCATTCACAATTGAGGCTGATTGAAAAGCCAATGATAATGGCACTGGGATTTGTCTTCCTAAGCCTGGATGGAGGATGGAGGGCCTTGGACTTCCCACCTGGCAGGGTACCCTGCCCTCTCTTAGGACTGGAGGGGGATGGGGGAAGGGTGAGTGGGGGAGCGGGAGGGAAGTGGGAGGAGGGAGGAAGTGGAAATTTTGATTCCTATTATTTATAAAGTAATAAAAAATTTAAAAAAACATGTATAAGATAAAGTCATTTATGATTACAGCATGGATGGGCAAAGGACTCCAAAATCTCCATCCATAACTGAGATATTATTGACAGTTAATATCAACTCAGGCAAGAAAAGACTTATTTTTACTAATGGCTGTGACTTCCAGTAGGTTGTTATGTCCCAGTGCTTATTTCCATACCTGTTTACATATGAGCAGTATATGAGGAGTAATTAAACCCCTTGGGCATATGGTTCCAAGATATGTTCTATCCATATATGAAATATTGAAAGGACAAATAAATATATAAATATGAGGAAAATAAGCATCTTCCACCTCACCAACTACTCTAGAGCCTATGTCCTCAATTGAAATTCTCATCCAGTCTATTGGGAGTGTAATAAAAAAGCAGAAGACAATGTTTTCATTTTTAAATTTAAGCATAAACCTTGAGTAATGACTTTGCATTCCACAAGAGAAAGTGTGTGTTCAGGGTGAGGCTAGTACAGGGATGTTCCCAGCACATTTGTTTCCAAGTGTTTAAATCCCTATAGCAATCCAAATAGCCACAAGAAAGGTAATGATGAACAAATTGTTTATTCATACAATGAATTATAACTTTAAAAAGAGTGAATATTTGATGCATACATGAAAAACTTTAAATAATTACATTGATATAAACTATTATGTGTTTGTGTGTAAGAGCGTGTGTGTGTATGTGTGAAAGCTGTGCTCTTATTTAAATAAAGTTTTAGAATATGTAAGGTAATCCATGCGTTATTAAGCAAAGTATACATGCTAGGTGAGGAAAGAAGGATGCAGATACACTTTCATTGAAGAAGGAACTCTTGGGTGTGAAGGATATTCCCATTGCTCTCATCATAAGTTTTCCTTGATGCCTGAACTGCCAAAATTCATTAAACTGTCCGTGTTTTTTTATAAGATAATGTAGAAAAACTGCAAAGAAACCCCAAAGCACACATTTGGCAGAAATGAGAGAATCTCTTGAAAAACAGAGTAACTTATCAGCATAATTAGTTAATACAGTATTAGTGTATATGGTCTAAAATGGTGTTAAAATCTTATACACTTTGCTACCCTTCTATTTACTTGTTTGATCAATTATTGAGAAGTATATTAAAACTCTCTTGTTGTGAGTACACATTTCCCTGTTTTTACTTCAGTTACATTATAGTTTTTTTATCCAACTGTTTTACTGCACTATAATCACCACACGAATCTTGTGGATGGCTTTGCTGTCCTTATGAGAAGCACTGACGCTCCATGGATTATATGGCTTTTACTTTGGGCTGATGGCAAGGCAGATTTTACAAATCTTCCCTGAGCCTAGGGCAACTTTTCCTTTGCTGCTTGTAGCAACTCCTCGTTTAGCACCTGGTATCTTCACAACTTAATGTGCAGATCAATGGCTATATGAATTATACACGAGTTCTTTGGATGTATGCGGTTCACACTCTTAGATACATTATCAGGGGGATTTTAGCCAGAGTGAACATCTTGTACTCCTATTCCACGATGCAGCCATGTTTCAGAAGTAGAATTCTTTCATTTTTATTTATTTGTATATTTGTTTGTTTTAAGTGTATGGACTTTTACCTTCCTGTGTATCTGTGTACCACTTGCATGTCTGGTGCCTGCAGAGGACAGAAGAGTGCATGCAATCCCTGGGAATGAGAGTTACAGATGGTTGTGATCTACCATGCATGTGGTGAGAATCCTGTAAACCCTGGAACAGTACCCAGGGCTCAGAACTGCTGAGCCATCTCTTCATTCCTTTTCATTGTAAAATCTCTTTTGTTGTTGTTAGTGATATGTGTAAGTTTGTATACATGCCCTTGTTGGTTTATATATACTGCATACATGTAGCAGCACCTGAAAGCCAAAAGAGGAAGATCCCCTAGAATTAGAGTTAGAGGCACCCGTTCACTTCGACACAGATGCTAGGAATAGAACATGGATGTTGAGAACTAAAGTAGGATCTTCTCTAAGATCTCATAACTCTGCAGCCATCATGCCAGCCCAAGGAAGTAAATTGTTCATCAGTAAAATGTGGTCAGCCTTCTTTCCTTTCTTCAGTACTGCTCTTCTGTGAAATTCTATTCAGTGTTCAAAAACATTCACACACACATAGTGTTTCTTGCTTTATTAACTTGCTTTAACTTTTATAGAATTCTAATATATCTTAACTATTTGCTATCGTGTGAGCCTTTCTGAGTTCTGTGTAGATCCTGAATCTTCACATTTGACATGAATTAAATATATAACCACTATAAAATGAAGCCTGTTAAATCACTAATTTTAAAAGGATGAAGGGAGTGATATAATCTCTTTATTGAGATAGAATAAAGCACTTTGTTCTTAAAATCTTATTAATATTTGCATGCCTTTGGGGAAAGATAACAAATCCTGAAGTGACTGAAAGCTTTACATTAATTGACTTGATCTTGAGAGTCTGTTTATTTTTCCAATGGGAAAAAAAATAAAGAATCTCATGTGGGGTCTGATGACTCAGTGGTGCGGATTACTTGGGGGCTGATGGCTCAGAAATGAGAGTACTTGCTGATCTTTCAGAGGCCCTAAATTCAATCCTCATCACACACATGGTAGATCACAACTGGGAATTCACTCTTGTAGTCTAAAATGCACATGGTGCATGCACACGCACGTGCAAACACACACACACACACACATTTATGCATTCATATGTTCATGCTGAGAAAGACTCATGTTCATAAATAAATAAATCTTCAGTAATAACTCATCTCCCAGTGTGGAACTAGATAAACATGTAGAAAAGATTTATTTTTTAGTAATGAGAGGTACTCATGAATATAGTTTCCAAGTAGTATTTAGTACCCTTAAAACTATCCATTGATGAAACTTCCAAGTAGAAACTTCATTTCCTAATGAAATGTGAATATCGTCCTTCTTCTAAATTTCATGAATGGTAGCATACCAAAGATAAGTAAATAGATTAAAATAATCTGGAGAATTTATATTCTGGGCCAAGGATAACCAGATTTTACAGAAGAAATAATTACACATGTGTAATTATATGTGATTATATATTGCCTTTTTGTAAAGGAGTCAAAACTGAACAAATTGTGTTAGTTACTGTATCTTTAGAGAATAAATAGTTATAGTGCTTTATAAATTCCTGATATTGACTATACACTGTTAATATTAATGAAATGCAAATGAGGTTTCTACACTGGACATATATACTTATTCACTCAAATCAGGGAGCTTTAGTATTACTGATAAATTATTTAACTAAGGAAACCTATTAGCTACTTCTTCATATTAAAATTCTGATTTTTACCTTAGTATGAGTAGAAATATTATTAAAGCTTATAGGATTTAATATTACCCAGAAAAGAACACTCTATAACTTTTCCTCTTATATTCTGGATCTTAGGATAATCTATGCTTTTTTGACTATTGTTTGTTTAACCTTGGAGAGGATGTTATGTTGTCTTGTTCAAGGCTAAACATTCAGCTGGGACCTATCTACAGCATCACCGGCAGAACAAAGTGTTTGCTTTCAGCACTGATCCTGGAAAAAATATGATTATTTTATTAAAGCTGAAATCTGAACAGCACAATCATGAACCCTCAGTAACTATAGATGACTACATTGAGTCTGTAAAAGAATGGGTACACTGGTAACCAATCAAAATGGAGGAGAAAGATAGTAGGCCCTATGCTGACTGCTACACTATTTATTGTAGGCTGAATTAAGTTAAAGCAGAGTCATTATATTCAGATGTGTAATTACTAGAAACCAACCAGACTCCAATGAATACTTTCAATAGTGACACAGAAGGCTAAGAGTAAAGTAAATGGGGTATAAAACAAATCCAAAAATGCGATAGTGAGATAGATAGGGTGAAGGATGCATTGACAGAGGTAGCAGGAAAAGACTTAGGAAGAATAGGATGGGAAATGGGATAAAGTAAATATGAGGTAAATACAGTACTCATATGTGAAAATCTCATATATATATATATATATATGTTGGGAGGGGAAATGAGGTTAGTATATAAAATGAAAAGCAAATATTTTAATAAGAAAAATATGAAAAAAGAATGTTACATAACTCACAGTAGCTCTATGACCAAATATTCTTACCGAGTCACCTATGTGAATTATGTAGTTGATCATAATTAATCATTACAGATTTATGAAAGCTAAGACTATGAGAGTTCCTTTGAACATAGCAAAACTGACTGTCAACTTAAGAAATTTACCTTCAGTTCATGTGGTTTAAAAAGGGAGACAGCAGCTTAGCCAGGCTGTGATAGCAGCAAAGACATTTGCTCTTTCCTATACACTACAGTTCCAGAGACAAATCTTAATTCTGTTAATTTGCTCTAAATATCAAATACCATGCTAAACACAGAATTTAAATCTGGTGTAACAAACGACATACATTTTGCTAACATGGACTTCTTCCTTGGGTTCTTTGAGAATACATGCTGATAAAACAGTATTAGGCAGGAGGAAGGGAATGAGAAGACCCATTGCCTTTATCACTTTCCTGTCTCCATTTCAAGTGCATTCATATTCTCATGGCATCTTCTCTGGTAAGAAAGGCTTGATCACTGATTCTCTTTACGGGTTAGTTTTGTGTTGCAGCATGACGCAAGCTAGAGACATCAGAGAGGAAGAAGCCTCAGTTGAGGAAATGCCTCCATTAGATACAGCTATAAGCATTTTCTCAATTAGTGATCAGTGAGAGAGGACCCAGCCCATGGTGGGTGGTGCCATCCCTGGGCTGGTGGTCCTGAGTTTTATAAGAAAACACACTGAGCAAGCCATTGGAAGGAAGCCAGTAAGCAGCTTCCCTATATAACCACTGCATCAGCTACTGCCTCCAGGATCCTGTCCTGTTTGAGTTTCTTTTCTGATTTTCCTCTAGTGGGGAAAGCATTGTGGAATTGTAAGATGAACATATGCTTTCCTCTCCACTTGCTTTATGGCTGTGGTATTTTGCAATTCTTTTTTTTTTATTTTTTTTTATTAAAGATTTCTGTCTCTTCCCCACCTCCGCCTCCCCTTTCCCTCCCCCTCCCCCTCCCCCAATCAAGTCCTCTGTCCCTCGTAAGCCCAAAGAGTAGTCAGGGTTGCCTGCCCTGTGGTAAGTCCAAGGACCACCCACCTCCATCCAGGTCTAGTAAGGTGATCATCCAAACTGCCTAGGCTCCCACAAAGCCAATAGGTGCAGTAGGATCAAATACCCATTGCCATTGTTCTTGAGGTCACGCTGAACATAGTGGACAATGAGGACTACTGGCTGTGGTATTTTGCAGCAGCCATTGAAACCATAAAAGATAATCTGATAGTCAAGGGGGTTAAACAAAAACTAGAAGTCAGATATATACTTCCCTACTCCCATATCCACCCTGCCTCCATTCCAACCGTCTCATTCCCCCAAGCTCTCCCCATCCTCCCCTTCTCACTTTTTTTCTCCCCATTTCCCCTTACCCCCATCCCATCCCCTCCCCCAAGTTTCCAATTTTTGACTGGCAATTTTGTCTCATTCCAATATGCAGGAGGATAACTATATGTTTTTCTTTGGGTTCACCTTCTTATTTAGCTTCTCTAGGATCTCTTATTATACGCTCGTCTTTTATTTATGGCTAGATTCCACTTATGAGTGAGTACATACCATATTCATCTTTTTGGGTCTGTGTTACCTCACTCAGGATAGTGTTTTCTATTTCCATCCATTTGCATGCAAAATTCAAGATATCATTTTTTTTTTCTGCTGAGTAGTACTCTAATGCGTACATATTCCACACTTTCTTTATCCATTCTTTTGTTGAGGGGCATCTAGGTTGTTTCCAGGTTCTGGCTATTACAAATAATGCTGCTATGAACGTAGTTGAATAAATGCTTTTGTAGTATGATAGAGCATCTCTTGGGTATATTCCCAAGAGTGGTATTGCTGGATCCTGGGGTAGGTTGATCCCGAATTTCCTGAGAAACCGCCACACTGATTTCCAAAGTGGTTGCACAAGTTTGCGAGTGTGCCCACCCACTGAGATGGTGTAGTTGATCTAATGGGAGCTCACCAAGGCCAGCTGGATGATGGAGCATGTGATCAAACCAGACTCCCTGAACGTGGCTGACAAGGAGGGCTGACTGAGAAGCCAAGGACAATGGCACTGGGTTCTGATCCTATTGTATGTACTGGCTTTGTGGGAGCCTAGTCAGTTTGGATGCTCACCTTCCTAGTACTTGATGGAGGGGGGAGGACCTTGGACTTCCCAAAGGGCAGGAAACCCTGACTGCTCTTTGGACTGGAGAGGGAGGGGAAGGGGGGTGGGGGAGGGGGAGGGAAATGGGAGGAGGTATAAATTTTTAATTAAATAATATAAAAATAAAAAAAAAAACTAGAGGTCAGACTCCAAAGGCAATCTCCAAGCTTCTCAGAATTCATTTCCATCACTAGACTAAAACAATCCAAACTTGGCTTTTTCATGAGTCATAAAGACCATAAACTCCTTATACCTTATACATTTAAAGAAGAACCAATGAAAGGGGCTTTAAGTAGGACCCGTAGCTAAAGAAGAAAGTAATGACAGTAATTAAAACCAGTTCTTCCTTTGTGACCCAAATGTAAATCAGCAGAAATGGAGGGCAATATTTTATTCCACGCTACAAACCCAATAATACCAAAGTGCAAATTGACAAGTAAAAACAGAGTATTACTCCCCCCTCCCTCCCACAATAAGAGTATGCTGGATTCCAGTCTTTATAGAAGCCTCTTAGTTGACTAGAAGCTTAAACCAAGATAGTTAATTACCACCCCTTTTGTTGGCTACAAAGGATGGAGTCTGATTTTTATGCCCCAAACCCACTACACTATAGATGTTTGGCAATTAATCTTCCAATAATAAAATCTGAAGAGCAGAAATACTTGCATACCTGTTTCTGTTTTTCAAATGTTTCCCTTTGCTGTTTAGGATAATTTTGCTTTTTAAAAAATATAATCATTTTATATTTCCATGTCCCTAATTGCTGTAACTACTAGTCTTTTAGTAAAGGACTTCTAGTAGTCTCCCCTAATGATTCTCTTCCTGACTGTAATATGTTTTGTGAAATTTCCAATTTGTAACTGTTTTTAATTTCTTTCTGCTAAATCATGAACCTGAAAATGGATCGCTGTGTTCCTGTTGAAAGTGGCATCCCTTCATTCAGTCTAAATGGCTTTTTTTTAACTACAAGATTTTTTTTATTTCATTATTTTTAGATGACAGTTAATCCATATCACTTTGAATTGGTAGGACATATCTTTAAAGAAAAAATGAAGTATTTTTAAAATTTCTCTTCATAGAATTTTTATAGAATGTTGACTTTTAGCAACTTTGTAATTTTGTCTGTACACACAATACGCAATCAAAAAGCATTGATTTCTTTCTCCAGCATCCTAGTTTTTCATTACCAGTTTTACCATAATTTTGCTATGCGCTCTCATTAACCCCTTGTTTATTATAAACTCCATTTCACAGAATTCTGATAAAGTACATAATATAGAATATGGGCAGAATTCAATATGTAGTGAGGAGGGTAGCATTAATAGAAATGTTGGCCAAATTGACCATTGTAGAGGAAATACACAGAAAGAAAGTGGAAAATAGGAAGAAAGATAATTGTGTTGACTTACATGTTTAGGTAGACTTTCTAATATTTTCTAAAGTCTCTGGAACAGATACTTTTATAAAAGAATATATTCTTGTCCAGATGACTAATATCTCATTGGATTATCTCTTACAGGAAGGGGCAACATTATTTCTTTGTTCTCTAACAGAGCATATATTGGGAGAAAATGATCTGATATCTTCTTGGTGAGGACGAAAGGCCAATGGTATAGGAGATATGAGTAAACACTCGGGATTCTACTGTCAGTTACATTATAGTGAACCAGAAAATCCCAGCAGAATTGTTTAGACCATTACGACAAGCTAAAAGATAAAACCACAAATGCCAAAGCATGGACATGAGTTCATGTTCTGCATGATAGTTGAGTTACAATTTGACACGTTGCCAAAGAGGTTAATACATTTTTCTAAGTTTGTAAATTATTATACCCCTTGTAATTCTTTACATTTTAACTACACATGGAAGAATGTTTTTTGTTGTGAGCCTAGGCATTAAATAGCTGAGCCTTCTCTCCAGCCCCACATGCCAGAATAAAAAGAAATAAATTCCATTGTCTTAAATATTAATGTATTTAAAAACTCATATATGTCTACCATCAAATGACAATAAATAAAGATGAAATCAAATCTCAAAAATACTGGAAAGAGTGGAAGATACTTTGTGCCTTAAAATTTTCACTCAAAAATTTATATTGTCTTTTAAACTTGAATATATTCAGGTTAAATAATTTAAATTCAGAATGAATAGAAAGAATGATAATCCATAGTGATGGGTACCTTATTAAAAGGAATCACTCCGAAATGTAGATGTATTATCTCTTGAGCTTAATTATGTCAATTTTGATTAAATGTTACTCTGTAGATCCAAAACTGAAATGGGTAACTGTTGTAAGAGGCTACTTGTTTGTTTCCAGGCCACACAGACTTCAGAAATAACCACACAGAAATTATGTTAATTAAATCACTGCTTGTCTTATTAGCTCTAACTTCTTATTGGCTACCTTTAACATCTTGATTTAACCAGTTTCCATTATTTTATATTTTATCACAAGGCTTGTGGACTACTTGCAAGGTTCCTGCGTTTCTGTCTCTGGTGGCAGCACCATGGCTTCTCTAAACTCCGCCTTCTTTCTCCCAGAATTCAATTTAATTTTTCCCTTCTATTCCTTTGCTCTATCACAGGCCAAGACAGTTTCCTTATTAACCAATGATATTCACAACATACAGAGAGGAATCCTACATCAGGTAACATGAAGTGTAGAACTTCTTAGCATGTTTCTGCAGCATTAAGGTGATGATGATGATGATGGAAAGGGGATAAATTCTGAAAGAGGTTGGCACTAGAATGTTAAAAGGAATGACTATATTTTCAGGCCAAATGTGGAGCTGTTGTTTGGCACAGAAGTTAATGATCTAGGCTGACTAGCTAGAGTCTGAATCAGCATGATCTTGCCAGCATTCTCCTCTCCTGCCTTTCCAGGAAAACAAAGTAATTCCTGAAAGAGGGGATATTGGACATGCTGTTTCTTTACTCTATGCCACACTGTGGTTAGTTCTCCCTCGTAAAAGAGGGAACTGAGGAACAGGGTAATAAGACAAAGATGTTTTCTGTTAGCTTATGCCAGTGACAAGAATGAAATAAATAAATAACAAAACACTGGCTCCGGTAACAGAGATTTTCCCATATGTCTCGTTTAAGAGATTGCGTCCACAAAATTAACTAATTATCTGTAAATATAAAAAGAAAGATTAATGTAACTAGCAATGCTTCTGAGACTGAAAATATAAATAAAAGCACATTGTTTATAAAAAAACATGAAAGTCTATTTTCCCAATTCTCAACTTGCAGGTTTAATAGAATTTTTCTAATATTAATAGCTATTATTCTTTAGTTAATACACACTTTGAATTTATAAGAATAAATGTAAATAAAAACTAATGTCTACATAAAATCAAAATCTTCAAATTTAAAAATGACTTTATAATGTTCAAGTAAATAGAGAAGTTTTGGATGTGATTTCCCTTATAGATAACAGGGCGAATTCTGAATTCAATGTCAATTTTAAATATCCAATAAGAATTTATGTACAACCAGAGATATTTTTATATGAATTGATATTTATACACTAAATAAGCAAGATTACAGTTATATTATATTGAATCTCAAGTAGTAAAAAGAATTGAAAAGCATACAATGGCTGACAATAATTCACAATTACTTTTATAAAACAACACGTATCACATAAAAATATATTAGCTAACATGAATAAAGGGAACAACCCTGTTATATGTATTGCACATATAGCCACAATATTAGACTTTAGCATTTGCTATGCTTTGATTATAATTTCTTGCTTGCATATTTCAAATTGTCCATTTTATTGCTTCAACTTTAAGTATTTACTATATTAATGTATGGCTTTTAAAAAGAGTATTTGTTGAAAAGTGTATGTTTTTTAAATTTTTCATTGAGATCTTGATAGTTGTTTTGAAATATAATTGAAGGTTTTGACAGATACCAATATTTATAACTTGTATTTTAGTGAAAACAAATAAAGATAAAATGACTACTTAATTAGGAGCACAAATACCGTTAACAGAAAGCAGTATAAGAACTATTTGATAGAACATGACCACTTAAGACTTCTCAAATCCAGTTACATTGAAGCAGAGTTCTTTGTCAGTATATGGATATGGTGCATAGACTATTATACACCAAACCTGACAGAAGAAAAAGTGACGACTAATCAAGAACTCATTGGCACAAGAAAAGACATTGTGTACAGAACATCGTTAGTACAGACACTAAAATCAAATATTTGTAAACAGCCTCATAGAACTGAAAAGCTTCTGCACAACAGACGATGTCATCCTTAGGACAAAGTTGAAGTCTACAGGATGGGAAAAGATTTGTACCAATTATATACTGATAAAAGAAAAATATCTAAAATATATGAAGAAACAAACAGGAAATGGACATCAAGAAAACAAAACAAAACAAAAAATAATTGTACAAGTTAAACAGATCTAAACAGAATTCTCAAAAGTGGAAACTCAAATGACTGTTAAACATTTAAAGCAATATTCAACCTCCTTATTCATCAGAGAAATAAAAATCAAAACTATTTTAGAATATCATCTTACAGCTGTCAGAATGTCTAAGAGCAATAAAACAAATAATATATTATGCTGTGAGCATATAGAGTTAGGGGGACAAAGTTCTCTGCTGGTGGAAGTACAAATTTAAACAGATATTCTGGAAATGAGTGTGGTGGTTCCTCAAGAAGATGGGAATCAATTTATGTCAAGATGCAGCTATATCACTCATGGACATATATGAAAATGGTGTTTCATCCTATCACAGAGACACTTACTGAAACTTGTTCATTGCTGCTCTTTCCAAAATAGCCAGAAATTGTAAAAACTTAAATGTCTTTCTACAGAAGAATGTGTTTTTAAATGTGGGAGAGTTACACAATCAAATCATATTCAGCTGTTAAAAATGAAATTATCACAGTCTCCAGTAAATGGGAGGAATCATAAAAAATCATCCTCAATTTGGTAACTCAGACCTAGAAAGATAAATAAGATCTGCATTTCCTCCGAGGTGGATATTAGCTGTTAAATCAATGATGAGCAAGCTACAATTGGTAGAACCCCAGAGGTAGAGTGTTGATTAAGGGACACACGAGGACAGAAAGATCTCCCTAGAAAAGATATAGAATAGATAATTATGAAAAGACACATAAAGTAAAGCAACATGAGGACTGAACAGAGAGGAGAACGATGGGGCAGGATTACAAAGGAGGGACTATGAGCAGAAACAGATAAAATTAGAATCCATTTCTCAGGTAGTGTAGAAACCTAATGCATTAGAATTGTCCTAAAATACATACATATGTGTGGGTAACCTTAAAGGAATCACCAAACAAAGGGAAAGAATGAGCTTCACTGGACATCTTTCATCAGCAAATGTCCTTTTATGTGTAAAACAGTTTTTATGCAGCCATCTAGCCTGTGTCTCATGGAAGATTTTTTTTAGAAAATTATTATTATTTTATGTGTTTTGATGTTTTTCCTGCATGTATGTCTATGGGAGGGTGTCAGCTCTCCTGGAACTGGAGTTATAGACAGTTTTGAACTGCCATGTGGGTACTCGAAATTGAATCTTGCTTCTCTAGAGGAACAATGTTCTTAACCATTGAACCATCTCTCCAGTCCTATATTGTTTTAACGTGTGAAACAATAAAGAAAGCATAAAAAATAGATAGGAAGAGATAGAACGAAAGGATGACAGAAATAACCTACATAGGACGATGTCCAAAGACCATCTCATCCCACAGACAAAATTTTAGTGATAGAGATAAAGTGGGGTCATAGGCAGCAGTGAGTTCGGGAAGGCACAACTCTTTACCCTGTCTGTTTGGCAACTGTGAATGCATGCAGAAAATGTCTTCAAATCCTGGGAGTAGGTCAAGATGATGGTCCACTTCTTCATCCTTTGCCTGCGAATCACTTTCCTAATCCCAGGACATCTTTTATTTTTTTTTTCAGCAATTCACAGGTGTCACAGCACTTCTTACAAACAGAGTGCAGTAAGGTAAAGAAGAGCTTTGACATTTAGTTACCGTGACATTTACCATTGATATTAATGATGCAATAAAAGTGTCTTGCAATATGCCATTTACTCAGAGTGATGCTTATTAATTACAAATACTATGTAATCTGTTTGAGATGTAAAAGGTTATGTATTCCTTCTATTTCACATTTTGATTAAATCTAAAGCAGCATGCATGCAGAATCATTATAAACTCAAATGTGAACTTTAAATGGGATTTTAACCCCAGGGATTTACATGTCAAAAAAAATTTATGCACACTGAGAAAATAAGAAAAAAAAACATTTCTGCAAGCAAGAACATTGTTTTCTGAAATGTTGATATACCTACTTATGTTGAAAGAAGAGTAAAAGGATAGCTGTTCAGGTTATTATTGAGGGGGTCGATTACCCAATAAAACTCAATGCAGATGAGAGGAAGAAAACCGTACTGTGGTGTTAGAATAGAAATATTACAATATTCAATGAGTTCCTATTCTAAAAAAAATGATTTGATATACTAGTTTTAAAAGAGACTGCAAAAGAGGCTATATTTTAAAAATATTTGAAGCAGAAGCTGACAATATGACCCCTGTTGGAAATAATGCTCTATAAAAAGTGTTTCCAATGTTTGTATTTTCTTTAATAGTCTATTATGACTAAGCATAAACCACACTCATATGTATACTCGCTTATTTCGTCATACTAAATAGTATGAACATTTTGTATTTATCTTAGATACATAGGCTCCACTATATTGATATGACAACAGTTTCATACATAAACTTGACACATATAAAACTTTATTTATAAGCTCCAAATTAGGGGGATGATTTTTGGAGGAACATGGTGACTGCTTTTAATACAAAAAATTATTTTCATTTGCAAGATTCACTTTATTTGATCTTGTTGTTGTGGTTCCAGTAAAATAGAAAGAAGAACATGATTTAAAATTATTTTTGTGTTCAGACTCAGCTATGTTATATAGTTAAGTATAGATTAAGTTAAAAATATATAAAGTTGATCCGCTTATTATATTTGTAAATATAAAACAACCTGAACTATTTTGCACACAAAGAACTATGTGAACAGCAATAAATTGACTCAAAAGGTTTCATTTAGATGCACAGACATAAAACAATACCACAAGAGGGCATTGTAGGTCATGGGAATTGAAATAATATAAACAGAGTACTGATTTATGAAATTCTAAAAATTATTTAAACAATTAACCAAACAAAAAGAATTATACAACATTGTTTTCTGAAGGAAGAATAAAAATGATCCTGAATTGATATCTTAAGGAAACTTTTTATTTTTTCTTTCTTTTCTAACAGTTTGAGTGAGAATGACCACCACAGAGTCACACATTTTTAAACATATGGTCCTCAATTTGTGGAACTGTTTTGAAAAGATAAGGTATGTCCTTGTTGCAGGAGGTGTATTTCTGGAGTAATTTGAATCTCAAAAGATTCATGCCATGCCTAATATTTTTTTCTCCTCTTTCTTGTATATCAAGATGTGCACTATCACTTCTTCATTCCAGGATGCCTGTGCCCTATCATTAAGCAATCTAAGCCTCAGAGCATAAGTCCAGTTAAATATTTTCAATGCTTACTTGCCTTGGTAGTTTGTTGTAGTAATAGAAAAGTAACTAACATGGAGGTCAAGTCATAAAGTAAAATTTTCAAAATTTTGTGGGACAGAAGTAGAACTGTGCTAGCAATCTAGGCCAGAGCAGACTTGAGGCAGAAAACTGCACAGGAGCAGGACTGAGCCAGTGACCTCTGCCAGAGTAGGCCTGGGGTAACAAATTCCACAGGAGTGGGAGTGAGCCAGTGACCTAGGCTAGAACAGGCCTGAGACAGTGAACTCCATAGGAGCAGGTTTGAGTCAGCAACCTTGGGCTGGAAAGGGCCTGAGATGGCAAGCTCCATGGGAGCAGGAGCAGATCCAGACCAGGGACATTTGCAGAGGGAGAGGGATGGAGAGGGAGAGCAATGAAAGAGATATCTTGATAGAGGGAGCCATTATGGGGTTAGAGAGAAACCTAAGATTGGAAAACACCAGGAATTAAAAAATGATGACCACAGCTAAGACTCACAGCAATACCTGAGAAGGTTGCCTGAACTGGCTTTCTCCTGTAATCAGACTGGTGACTAACCTAATTGTCATTGTAAAACCTTCATCTAGTAACCGATGTAGGCAGGTGCAGCCAAACACGTGTATGAACTACTGGAGTCCAAACAAACATAGGGAAGAGGGATTATAGGAGCAAGGGGGTGAGATCAACATCATGATGCAGAAGCCTAAAGAGACCTGATCTAATGGGAGCTCATGGACTCTGTAATGATTTGGAAATATTTTTCACAATAAGGAAATGATAAATGTTTTACAAAATAATTGTACAAGCTGTTTTAACATCATATTTAACATCAAATGATACAGTCAAATCATATAGGACTATTTTATATGTCATTTTGACTAAATTGTATTTAACATTAAGAGAGCACCTTCAATTAGAGTGACACACTAATGACCAAAATGATATAGTTATGATATAAATTAATTTTAATTATCTTGCTTGAATCTTCTAGTCCAAAAGTAAACACATATGGATGGTGTCAAAAAGAAAACATTTACTTAAATTTACTTAAGTTTGAAGAAGTAATTTGTGAGAACTATAACCTGTGGCTATAGATGAAAAGCAGTTCAGGATGATGAGCTACATAGATAATGATATTTCTACACATCATATCACTTGAAGCTTTCCTTTGGATTTTTGTGTATTTACAAGTAATAAGGGGTATATTCAACAATTAGTAGGTGTTTATTACTGCACAATGATACTAATAACTGATGCCTAATTACTCATCATCACAATATCCGCTCTGTTAGTCTGTATAAATATCAGACATACAGGAGGGGTTGTGAGAGGTTTGATTCACTTGCTGTAAGTATTCTCTGGTACGAAATTACAAAAAAATTGATCAAAACTAGTTTAATGCTACAGTGAACTTTCTACAGAGTAATTCTAGATAGTTAAATTAATTTTCTGTCCATCAAAATATCCTGAGATTTAAATTGTTAGAAAATAGATACCTATATTATTTCCATTTATTTATCTTACATAGAAAAAAGCTAGCCAAATGACAATTAAAAATGAAAAATATTAGTAATTATCCAGTCATAATATTCTCCTATTTTGCACATTATTCACTGTTTAGGAACATGGAAATGAATTCCTACCCATTTTATCCCATTCTCCGTGATATTTCAAGCTGAATGTTTCCAGCAAGCTGTTGATAGGATTCTGTGCCGCTTTCCACTTGGGAATGTGCTATTGTCTACAATTTAATTACCAAGCTATCACACATTCCCCACGCATATGTTCATAAATTGAATATGGTGTCAATCATTCATTTTCTTCCTTCTGCTAAAAAATATCTATTTATACCATATGCTGCTAAAGTAATTTTTCTTCTTCATTGGCTTCTGGATTTCAGGAAGTTTTCTTTATTGTTTGCCATTGTTTGCAAACACACTGAGAAATGCTATTTGTCATTTGTACAAAATATCAGAAAAGCCTTCTGGTGACAAGCTCTTTCACAAGGAAAAAATAATTTAAAATGATGGAGAGAAGTTAAAATTAACTTTAGCTAAGGTTTCTTCTTTCTAATGACTTTCATAAGCATTTTTATTGAAAACATATATAATATTGACCTTATACCACATGTAAGCCACTCTAGCTAGTCTATTCCAGTATTCTATAAAATGTAACAAATTATATTAGGAATGGCTTTCCTCTGTATTACAGTAGTGAGATATTGTGATACAATTCAAAAAGTGTAGCACAAAATTTTAACAAAAGCTCAACTTTAGGAAGAAATATATAAAGTTAGAATGCAGATTTTCAACATCTGACTTGAGCAGACTACATCGATTATTCTAGTATCCACATTTCTTACCAATAAAGAATCACTAATGAGAATATACATTTCTTCAGGGTGATAACACCATGAAAACCTTTCTCTGTCTCTTATGTTAGATGTACATGAGATCCTTTCCCCTGAGTCCTTGATATAGAGACAATTATACCTTTGAGTCATTGAATTTATAATTTGTTTGGATATTATCAAACACTGTGTATTATATTTATTCTTTAGTCAGGGTTTCTGAAGTTATTTAATAGAATTCTTCCTAGACATGGACGGAGGGGGGAGGACCTTGGACTTTCCACAGGGCAGGGAACCCTGACTGCTCTTTGGACTGGAGAGGGAGGGGGAGAGGAGTGGCGGGAAGGGGAGAAGGGTGGGAGGAGGGGGAGGGAAATGGGAGGCGGGGAGGAGAGGGAAACTTTTTTTTTCTTTTTCTCAATTAAAAAAAATAGAATTCTAGCAGGTTTGAAATTTAGCCTATGAATGTAACTACTAGTGTGTATTATAAGACACTCTTAAAATTCTTTGAAAATTTAAAAATTAAAAGGTGCCTACATTTCTTCAGATTAAATGACCACACTGTGTTATTGCACTATAATAAACTTTCTAATCAGAAACATAGATAAATAACTATATTAATACCAGATCAATGTGAAAGAAAAGTGTTAATGTGGTAAACAAAGCTTGTCTTAATATTTATTTTACTATTTTGTTAAAGCTTTCCTTTATTCTTGAGAAATTCATACATGTCAGTTCTATACAAAGCTGATTTCCTTCTGATATACTTTCTTCTAACAACATATGTCCTCCAACAACGTTTACATTGACTTTTATGATCTGTAGGATGAGGTGGAGCTGCCCATAAGTACATGATGTGTGGTCAACTACAGGAGTCTGGGAAATTTGTCAGGTGCCACACTCTCAAGTCTGATTCTTTCTCTGCTACCAACTATAATATGCCAATAGTTACAGAGTAAGTGATAGACTGTGGAGAGTGTCTTCCCTGTCTATGCTAGTATTTTCCTGGCTTGATCATATGTAATATAATATAATATAATATAATATAATATAATATAATATAATATAATATAATATAATATTGTGTGTGTGTGTGTGTGTATTACTATGGGCAACTAAAACTACATAGGTTCTTTAGTGTGATAACAATGACAGGTACAGATGTCAACATTTCACAGCACTAAGACCAATCCTCCAACTCTTACAATTTTCCCTATTCTTTTTTAAGGATGTTCCATGGGACATGACAGGGCCCATTTATATCTCAACACTGAGTACCTTTTTCTCAGAAATTTGTCCTTTAGTGCATATGTGTGTGTATGTGTATATGTGTATCCTGTTGATTTATACACACATAAATAATTTCAACAGGATACACACAGAAAATAGCAATTGACTAAAAACAGGAATTTGAAGCAAAGTTGAGAGGGTTCTATAGGAGGGTTTGGAGGGAAGAAAGGGAATGGAGAAATGTTGTAAATAAAATACAATTTCAAAAATAAAACAAGCAAAAAGAAAAGAATTGATTATCTTCTTCCACCACTCAGTCCTGGATGCTCCACTGAGGTTTAAGATAATCAAGCTTGGCAGTAAGTACCTTACCCACTGAATCATCACCCAAGCCTCAGACTTGCTAATTTTACAAATATCGCAAAACTCACAAAATTCCCAGTCATGAAATATAATGGAATTCTTATTTTATTCCAGTAGATGGCTTACTATAAGCATAGAATCAGAAACCACTGGATATAATAGAACATGAGACTCACATGTTCTATATTTATATTACTCTCAAATTTAGCATATTCCTCAAAACACATTTTAACAGTAGCTTTCTTAGCAATAACACATGAATAGCAATTGCTGAAGCAATAGTATATTAGTAGTAATAAACAGGACCTATTAGTATAGTGCCATAAACTAACGTAACTAAGAAATAAAGGAAAAGTATTATTTAAACAGTCTAATTTTGAATTACAATATCATTAGTAAATACACTAAGGCATACTCAGTACACAGTGCTGGACAAATAAGTTTAATTCTTTCATTGGGCCAATGTGAATTTTAAATGATGTCTAGTCATATCTCTGAATATTTAATTATAAGTTTAGATAAATCAAACAATTGAAAGAGTTGTTACATGCTGAATAGCTAAAATATGCCACTATAAGAAAAATTAAAAGGACAAGAAGAATGCCTGATTCACAGAAGGGAGAAGCAGTTGCTGATGTTAGAAACCAAGTGGAATAAAATAATCGAAGTTACACAAAAACTGAGGAATTGACAAAACTAAGGAAGGCATCAAGTAGAACAAGGTCAAACTAGAGATAGTAAATGTCCTATCATGCCTCGTTATATATGTGGTCTAAATTTAGAGATCTCCATCTACAGAAAATAAAGACATCAAGATATATTGATTTGGTATGACATCAAGTTATTATTTGTAAAGTTCATTCTGTGAAAGAATGATTTGGGTACTATCAATGTGAAAGCAGGAAAAACATTCAAAGTCTGTTGTAATTTCCTAGATCCAAAAATGGTCATTTTATAATAGCTTGATGAAATAAGAAGCAGCAATGGGTATCAATTTTATAATGAAGTGAAAAGCTTTGGTTTGTGTAAAAGATTAATGAGAGCACATCAACAAAAGAATTTAACATTTTGGCCACCACTCCTTCCACAAACTAGAACAGACTACAGAGGTATAAAATACCATTTTTAAAAAATAATATTATTGGTCAACATTTCACAAGATGTTTCAGGTCCATAGAAGATCTAATTTTTCAACGAAAAGTTGTACTACTGCCTTAATTACATTCTTGTTTTTCTTAGTGTCTAAATTTAACACAATGGAGTCTTTTTCTCTGCTCCAGGTGTTAGAGGGAAAAGAGAACTCTGGAATAGGAGAGACACAGATGTCACTTGACCATTCATATATAGAATTAGAAGGTGTACACATTTACTAGCAAAAATCAACTTACATACCAATTCTAAAAATTGCCTAAACTGGCCTATACCATGCTATAAAGTAAACACAATAAAAGGTAAGAAATAACTACAAAAAATTCATTTTCAAAATAAAAATCATACAAAAACAATAAAAGAAAATGAAAGTAAAAAATATGATACTTAATATAAAATATATTAATTATGAGCAAAATAGCACACTGTCCAGAGAAATAATAAACTATATCACACTTGCTAGCCTAATTAAGAAATATACAAATCAGTAATATTAAAATTATAAAATAAGAATAATCTTTTGAAAAGTAATCTTAAAACTCTTAGGATTTTAAATTTACACGTTTACCAAGACTTTACTAAAGAAATTTCTCCCTAAGGAAATGTCATTCACAAATGTGTCACAGTAGAGATAATAGAAGGGTGAATTTAATTAATTCCCAGTAAATAGGTTATCAAACTTTCCCTTAAATGATTTGAATTCACTATCTCTGTCATTAAAGCAAAGTCCGGCATACAATAAATATTGTTAAGTTAAAATTTGTTTCTATCATTTTCTCATTCTGTACACCTGATAATTGCACTTTTGCATATCTGTTTCTTTTGTATATTTATATATAAAGTCAAATCTCATTTAAATAGACTCTTTGATTCTAAAGCAGCTAAATTTAATGATTAAAAAATCAGGATTTTATGTCTACATATTTGCATATATATTGCTAAAGAAGCTTAAAAAACATAAAATTATAGTGTACCTTAGAATTTAAGAATATTACAAACTTAAATACATTATTACTGATTCATATAAACTTTGAAAATCAGGGCTAGTAAAATAAAGCTGTACTGGAGTATTCCCTCTATAAAGTATTTATGTGTCTGGTATTTAAAAACAAATGTATCGTGCATTATGGATGATTTCTATTTTCTAAATTCTTTAAATTTTTGAGTACAGCGAACTTGAGAGATAATTTAATAAAAACTATCAAATAATACTTTTTAAAAACTATACAAATTACTGATTCATGTTAAGAATCCTAAAACATAAATGATAAACTATAGCAGGGAAATATCTTTATAACCCTTGCAAAAATTTTAATTATTGTGCAAAACTCATTTGTTGAAATCATTGACACCAATTTTATTTATATTCTGGGAATTAATGTATTATTTCTAAAGGTTTCTCTACATTTATGTGTAAGAATGTGCATATGTCTGTATATATGGGCATGCTTATTCTCATTCTGTTGGAAACCAGAAGAGGGCTTCAGATCCACCAGAGTTATAGGTTGTTGTCAGAAACCAGATGGGAATTTAAACCTGAGCTTGGGTACTCTGCAGGAGCAGAAAGCACTTAACTGCTGAGCAATTTCTCCAGATACAATATCACATGTTAAAATACCTTTACTTTATAAGAACAAATGGAAGTGCTATAAATACAAGAATAAGTATAGCACGTGATTAGAAAATGTTTCTTTTACATTTTTTTTTCCATTGAAAATATCATGCGACAGAGCAGCTGACCTTCAGTGTGACTCTTGTCATACTGTAGTGGAAACGGTTGACTTTGCAGTTACAGAGACTTGGCACCTTCACAAACCAACTTTATGAGGCAAGACACCTTTGTGGTTTCACACTCCAGAAAGTTATTACAGAATGACACAGTTTGATTGTGAACCAGGTATCTATTATCATCATGGGAAATAGCATTGTTAAGAGAATAAAATAAAGCATCTAATAGAACAGTAGAACAGACTACTTCTCTTGTTAATTCACCTCTCTCCTTTCTTTCAGTTGAGTGGTTGAGTGGTAAAATTGTGTTTGAAGCAAAAAAAAAAAAAGAAAGAAAGAAAAAAGAAGAAAATATGGTCTGTGGTTTCTTAACAACTTCATGACTGAAACTAATAGTTATATTGTGTCAGCATTCTGTAACACTATAATAACGTTTATGAGATGCTAAGCTCATCCAAAAAAAGTGCTTTATCAAATTTATGATTTCAAAGGTGTCAGGGTATGGGTGACTGGCTGAGTGTCTTTGGTTCACACAGCATGGCAGTGCATCACAGTAAGACCCAGTAGCAGTGAAAAACCCGCCTACTTTATTGCTGGAAAGTGAAAGAGATCTACAAACAGACTAGGATCCCACAATGCACTTGCGGGTACAGCTCCCATTATCCCAAAGAACTCACAATAGATCTCACCTATTAAATTTCCACTAACCTTAAATAGTGCTAATCTTGGAACCCCTCTATCGAACATGGCTGTTTGTAAGCTGTGTGCTGAAATCATATGATCAATATTATTTGGGAAATACATTAAATTGTAAGTACTATTTTATAGCTATAAGTTCCAAAGTTACAAGCCAGCTATCAGAAATGAAAATTACAACAGTATTGGTTTCATAGGACTGTAGAAATGTCCTTCTTACCTGGTATCTTTGTATTTCTGAATCTCTGTTGTCAGTTTGATGGCTGTGGAGTACTCAGGTGCTTGCTCTACCCAAATCCATTCCAAAACCAGGGACTAATATTCTGTTTTGTAAATTTGAATATAATGCTAAATTCTTTCTTTATATCACCAGATAGTTTTAATGAAAACATCTCTGGGTCATTATAACATGAATAATAGTAATAATAATAGCAAGCATAACAACTGTATTTTGCAGCCAAACTCTACTGTACTTTATATATAACTTTAATTCACTTGTTATGCTAAGAGATAAGAAAGTTCCTGTGACCTTTTCAAAGCCTTTATACTTTTTATTTAATATAATAAATGACACAAACACACTAATCACTTGATTAAAAATCAAAGCTACCAAAGCAGCAAATGTTCACATTATTGACAGTCTATTGGTGAATGTGAATGTCTACTCTCTACTCCAAGCAGTAGTTCTTTACACCGACTTTACTATATCATCCCTAGAGAAAATGCATGCTGGAAAATAGCAAGAAATTTATTCAATCACAGGAGATCATTTCTACGTAAACATTAAAATGTAAATGTAACTTTAAAAAAAGTGCTGGTAAGCACTTTAAGTGGTCGGCAACTACAAGGGTTTCACCATGTGGGAAAGTGAAGGTACATGGCAATATGTGGAAATAAATTCATAATGCATATTCAAAAAGGTCAAAATCTGTAAAATATCAATGTCTTCTGCATTTTCATGTTTATTTATGTTGACATAAAAAAGTAAGCAAAGTCCTTTGGACTAGAAAGTGGTATTAGACAGAGAATGGGTCCGAATAGATTTATAATATTTTATCTAGATTTAAATATGCTTTTATGCTTTAAATCTCAAAATTTTGCTACTTTAAATTTTTATCACTTTTAACTTTTGCATAAGTTATTTCTTAAACAATTGCGAGATATGTTGTTACAGAGTAATTTCTCTGCTTTTATTGACTTTGGCAAAATTTAAAATTATAACTGTTCAGAATTACATGCCCATCAAAACTTATTAGTTTGAACTGCCAGTGTGCACGGAACCTGGAAAAGTGATGCTGAGACTTCACATATGCACACATAAATTGTTAGTCACAGTTTTTAAAATCAGAAGTGCTTATCGTAATCGCCTGCTATCTAATTTTTTTCAATTATTTCTGAAAATTTTTAATTAATTTATTTTTTAATTTCACTTTAAATTCCATCCACAGTTTTTTCTCCCACCCCTGACCCCACTCCCTCACTTCTCCTGCAGCCTGCCTCCCATCCACTCCTCCCAGTGGGTAAAGGCTGACGTGGTGAGTCAACAAAGTCTGGCATATTACTTTGGAGTAGAAACAAGCCCTTCCACTTGCATTAAGTCTGAGCAAAGAACCCCACCTGAGGGAATAGGATCCAACAACCTATCTCCTGCACCAGGAACAGATTTTGGTTCTACAGTCAGAAGCCCTTCAGATAGTCCAAGTTTCACCACTGTCTACCACATATGGAGATCCTAGGTAAATCACATGGAGGTTCCATAGCTCTTCTTCTAGGTTTCATGATTTTCTACAATCTTGCTTCAGTTGTCTCTGTATATTTTGCCCTCATTATCTTGTCCTCCCTTGCTCGTATATTCCCTCCTCCCTCTCTTTGACTGGATTATCAGATCTTGGCCTGGGGCCAGATAGTGAACCTCTGCATCTAGTTATTGGACGAAGGACCTATGGTGATAGTTGGGGTATTCACAAATCTGATTACAGGAGAAAGTCAGTTTGGGTATCCTCTCCACTATTGCTAGGAGTCTTAGCTCTGATAATCCTTTTAGATTCTTGGAAATTTCCTTGTGCTAGACTTCTCCCTAACTTCATGGTGTTTCTCTCTATCAAGATATCTCTTTCATTGCTCTTCCACTTCATCCCTCCACCCTCTGACCATCCTGATCCCTCATGATCTCATTCCCCTTCCCTCCCTTTTACTGTCCCCCTATACCCAGGGATCTCATCTAAATTCTCTTCTCATGGAAATTCATGTGTGCCTTTTGGAGTCCCCCTTATTACTAGTTTCTCTGGAGCTGTGGACTGTAGTCTCGATATACTTTGCTTTACATATGATATCCACTTAGGAGTGAGTACACACCATGCTTGATTCTCTGCATCTGGGTTTCCTCACTCAGGATGTTTTATTCTAATTCTATCCCTTTGCCTGTGTATTTCATGATGTCATTGCCTTTTACATCTGAGTAATCATCCATTGTGCAAATGTGCCACATTCTCTTTATCAATTCTTCAGCCAAAAGGCATCTAGGTTGTTTCCACATTCTGGCTATTATGAATAACGCTGCTATGAACATTATTGAGAAAGTATTGTTTTGGTTTGATCGAGTGTCATTTGGGAATATGCCCAAGAGTGGTATCTCTGGTTCTTGAAGTAGACTGATTCACAATTTTCTGAGAAACTGCCATACTGATTTACAAAGTGGCTGTTACATACAATAGAAATAGAAGAAACAGTGTCAATCTCCTGTTATGAGGCTACAATTACCCTAATACCCAAACCACACAAAGATGTAATAAAGAAAGAGAAATATAGACGCATATCCCTCATGAACATTGATGCAAAAATACTCAGTAAAATAATGCCAAACCGAATCCAAGAACACATCAAAAAATTATCCACCATGACCATATAGGTTTCATCTGAGATATATTCAACAGCCAATGTTGGTTCAGCATACAGAAATCTGTCAATGTAATCCACCATATAAAGAAATTGAAACAAACAAACAAAATACACATGATTATCTTACTCGATACTGAAAAAGCATTTAACAAAAAAATTCAACACCCCTTCAAGATAAAGGTCTTGGACAGATCAGGTATACAAGGAGCATTTCTAAATATAATAAAAGCAATTTACAGCAAGCTGACAGTCAATATCAAATTAAATAGAGAGACTCAAAGTTATTCCTTAAATTTTAAGTTTCATAGTATTAATTATACTTCTTGCAATAACCATTTAAAATATTAACCATTAAATAAATAAAAGATAATTAATTTTGAGATCTCTTTATTTATTTAATTTTAGAACAAATTTTCCCATTTTATATGCCTACCCCAGTTTCCTCTTCTTCCCCTCCTCCTGATTCCCCCGCCCACCATCTCCTACACCCCACTCCCCTATCCACACCTCAGAGATAGTAAGGCTTCCTATGTGAAGAAAGTCTGACACACCACTTCGAGGCAGGATTTAAACCTTCATCCCTATATAAAGGATGAGCAAGGGATCCCTCCAAAATGAATGAGCTTTGAAAAGCCAGTTCAAGCAGTAGGGATAAATTGTGGTCCCACTGCCAGTGGCCCCACAGACTGCCTCAGTCACACAATTGTCATCCACATTCAAAGGGCCTAATTTGGGCCTCTGCAGGCTCCTCCACTCTCAGTCTGGAGTCAGTGAGCTCCCATTAGTTAGGTCATGTTTTTATGTGGGTATCGCCATCATGGTCTTGACCTCTTTGCTCATATGATCATTTCTCCCACTCTTCAAAGATACACACTCATACCACAAGGAAATTTGCTCAACTGTGTTTACAGGATCATTATTTGTAATAGGCAGAACGTGGAAACAATCTAGATGCTTATAAGCAAAGAATGGATTTAGAAATGTGGTACATTTATACAATGGAGTACTACTCAGAGGTAAAAAAAAACCAATGCCATCTTGAAATTTGCAGGCAAATGGATGAAAGTTGAAAAAAATCTGAATGAGTTAACTCAGACCTAGAAAGACATACACATCATATACTCACTCATAAGTGGATATTAGACATAAAGCAAAGGATAATCAGCCTATTGTCTATGATCCTGGAGAAGCTAGGTACCAAGGAAAAACCCTAAGAGAGACATAAATGGATCCCCATTGTAAGGGGAAATAGACAAGATCTGAGAATATTAGGAACATGGGTGAAAGAAGAGAGATGGAAGGAAAAGGGAAGGAGAAAAAGGAAGGAGGGAGGGAACGTGCGGGAATGGTACAGTCAAGATGGGGGAAGGACAGAGAAAGAAAGCAAGAAAAGAGATATATTGATTGAGGGAGACATTATCGGGCTAGCAAGAAACCTGGCACCAGGGAAATTCCCAGGAATCTACAAGAATGAACCCAATTAAGACACTAAGCAGTAGTGGAGTGGATACCTAAACTTGCCTTCCCCTGTAATCAAATTGATGACTACCTTAATTATCAACATAGAAACTTTATCCAGTAACTGATAAAAGCACATGCAGAGATCCACACCAAGCACTAGGCTCAGCTTTCAGAGTCCAGAGGAATAAGAGCTAATTATTAAAAACTGTCAATTTGTTTATATATTATGGCATATATATTCATTTATTTTAGTCGTTAAGTCATTTAAGGGGCTGATTATATGGCCCAGGGAATTACACCACTTGCCACCAACCCTGAAAATGTTCTTGTTTGTTTGTTTGTTTCCCATTAGTTGAAAATGGTGAAAAGAGAAAATGGTTCTCAAAAATTATCCATGGGAGCCTGTTCTCACACACACACACACACACACACACACACACACACACACACACACACAGGTTTCCAGGTATGTCTTATAGGCACATGAACAACTTAATAAATAAAGAAATGAAATATTAAAATTAATGAATTTATTTGGAAGAGTGTGCTTGAAAAGAGTGAGGTTCAGAGATAAGAATCAGACTGTGGCTTATTAAGCCACACCCTATTGCACTTGGAGGCCTTTCAAACCTTTCTACTACATTTTCCCCCTTGATTGCCTTTTTAAAGTATAAAGAGTTACTACAGTCAGGGAAATGTTAATACACAAATGTTTACTACAAACTCCAAACATCTTATCTTCCACTTCAAAGAGAAAAACTTAAGTTTTACAATGAATTAACATACAAATATATTGTTAGGTTAGCTTCACTCCAAGTGAACTCACCAAAACGCCTAACTAGAAAACCTCCCGAATCTTGGTTAAAACTTACTTTAAATATATAATAATTGAAATATAAACTGTTTACAGTAAGACTGAAAGTGACACAGGCTATCAAAAAAAGATATGCATGTGTTTTATAAAGATTTGATTTCTGATTCCATTTGCAGTGGTAGAAAAACAATCTCAATGAAATAGATAATTAATGCTCTCAATATAAACATTTTCATCTTCCTTGAAAAAGTATCATTCTAACCTTTTTAATAATGTGGTGTGCAGAAACTGAAAAATCAGAATTTTTATTGTCATCACATGTTGATGATAATTGTGTCTAAGAATACTTCTGAATATTCAAAATTAAAGGACACACTAATATTACAATTTTGTGAATGTAATTCAAGTAAACTTGGTTAAAATATATTAATGTTTTTTATGAAAAAAACATACTTTTTAAAACTAATTTATTGTGCTACTTTTGGCAGGGTTTTATTTCATACTATTGTTTACAGGGACTGAGATGGTGCTTTGTTTAAATAATATTGGAAAGTTCTCAGCAACAATCTTTAGAAGCAATATATTTGTCTTAATTTGGGCTCCTGTAATTCATTTAACCAAGAAGACTAGACAATACACTAGTTTGCATACTGCCACCTGCTGCAATAGATAAGCTCCAAAATTTTGGAATTTAAATTTTATCATCTCCAACGGTTGGTAGCAGGAAGTAGGCTGTATCCCATCAAACATAATAATTCTGCCACTGCAAATGTGCCTTTGTACTGTGATAGAAGCATATAGTCAGGAGATAGGAGAAAAAGAAAGTTTCTCAGATCATAGTTTAATGATCAATCTAGGTCTGATAGGGGAATTTATCGTAAGCGATAACATGGAAGGAAGGCTCAGCAAGGCAGCAGAGCAGCGGTTTGCCCTATGCTCTCGCCAGCTCGTTAAATCATCTACCATGTGTGACAGAAGATTGCCCACCTAGGAAAGTATTTGAATCCTGAGACAGATGTTACAGATACACTCACGTGTGCAATGAATAACATACAAGTAACCAACACACGGTAAGCTGTGAAAAGGAAAGCATAGAGCAGGGATCTTGTGAGAAGCCAGTAAAGTCTGCAGATGCTCTGGGGTTATTATGGTGGCTCAGGAGCAAATTTAAGGCTGAGTTTTCCTGCCTAGCTAGTAGCAGACTTGCTCAATATCCAGATGCAAAAGACGTGAGTGTCTTCCTGTCTTTCTCCAGTGTCAGGATGTGAAAGGCACTGGGAAGTGGTGGGAGCTACAAGTCTGTCATGCTAGCTCTTACAAACTCCCTTTATATATATCACATGAATAGAAGTGCTTCCATAGATGACCAGATGAATCAATTTAATCCTGGCCAATTTAAAGGCTCTAAAAAAATCAACAAAGCAGTTTGATTGCTTATCATTTATAATTGGCTTCAAGTACTGATTTCTTAATACATTAATATTTTTGCAGATAGAAAAGTTTTATTTTTTACTTTTTTATTATTTTTTATTAAAAATTTCCTTACTTTTCAAACTTGCCTTTCTACCTAGTTTGATATAAAGATATCTGTTAATAAGACACAACAAATGGGTAAGTTTTACATCTTTAAAATATAAAACTTTAATACAAACAATGATTTTAAAAATACTGAGCAAAAGTTTTCATGCCACAATTTGATGAGCCAATATTTACAGATGAGTCTTCCAAAATAAAAATTCACTATTATAACACACATATACTTTAAAAGGTTGAATATCACCATGGATGCTGGGAATGAAACTGAGAACCTATTAGCACCAATATTATTTCCTGTACAAAGTGATAACACCCATAACATTCTGACAGTAGCAGATTATGTAGCTAACCCATGACACTTATGAGCTACCAAGAGTCTCATGGGATGGCTATATAATTTATTTTACTCTACAGGTCTCTAATTTTCTACTATCACAGGCAAATACAGAATATTCTGACACATATACAATTTTGCAGCTGCATTAATATTATAATCTCAAAAAAATAGAAAAATTAGCTTAAGAAAAATTGCTGGGAGGTACGTTATGCATATTAAAACATAATGAGGCTTTAACGACCATGCTAATGACTGGCATCCAAAATTTATATTAGATGAAATTGCCTGGGGCTGGAGACATGGTCCAGAAATTGAGAATACTTGCTGCTCTACCAGAGGACCAATGTTGGCTTCCCAGCACCATCATGGTGGTTCACAACATGTAACTCTAATTAGAGGAGATGTGATGCCCTCTTCTGACACCTTCAGATACCAAGCACAAGTACACACAGATATATGCAGAATAAATACTCATACACAATAAAGAGAGAAGAGTGAATACAAGCACACATACTCATAATGATACACATACACGAGAGATGGGGGGAGGAATTTGTGATTAATTATGTTTACCTTCAAAATTTGTACAAAAATATAGTAACAATTTATGCTAAAGTAATATTTTATTAACAATACTGATATTAGACTGAACAACTTGATTTTTTACAATGATTTTTGCAGTTTGGGACAAATAACTATTTTATATTTCTACTACCAGAAAAATTATTTAATAAATAAGCAAAGCATACAATGAGTATCACAGAAATTACTAATGAGTTTCTTCCTTGTGATTATTTAAATAAGGGCATTAATAATATGTTTAAAAGAGAAATAAATGGAATAGTTTGATGTTATTTTATTTACATGTCACTTTTTCATTTTTTCTTCTTTTTGTCAATCTAAGCAATCTAATTAACCTGTATATTACACTACTCTTTTTTTTTTCTTCATAGTTAGCTTGTGCTTGCTTTTTATTTTCTATTCTGGATATGATGTGGGATTCCCCTCTGTATGCTGTAAATGTCATTGTTTAATAAAGAAACTGGCTTGGCCTGATAGCGTAGATATATGGGTAAAACTAAACTGAATGCTGGGAGAAAGAAGGCAGAGTCAGGAGAAGCCACGGAGCTGCTGTGGCAGACATTCTTAATGATAGGCCAGAAGCCTTGTGGTAAAATACAAAATATTGGAAATGGGTTATTTTAAGATGCAAAAGTTAGCGAATAAAAAGTTAGAACTAATAGGCCAAGCAGTGACTTAATTAAAACAGTTTTTGTGTGGTTATTTCAGGTCTGAGCTGCCAGGAGGTTGGGAAACAAACAAGAGGCTCTTTACTACATGGATACCCATGTAAGTCACTCATATTTCTTTTTAACATTTTGTGTATTTTTAAATGAGAATGATAGCAAAAGCATATATAATTGTTTTGATAGTTCAAATACAGAACTTATGTAGACTTGTGATGCTAATTTAAAAATTAGGACTTTCAAGTGAGTCCTTTGTATAAATGAAATCAGTATAGCACTTAACTACTTTGGTAGCTTCACAATATTTTTATTGGATAGTATCAATAATTTTTTCTAGAGAAAAATAAGATCAAATTGATTTAAAGAATATATTGTAAAAAGTATGCTTATTTAGCCATCTAATATTATTTTATGATTTTGCATTTTATTCTGAGTCCCTGAAAATTGAGTCAGTCTCTTCAGTAATATGAATTAAAAAAGAAAACTATTTATTTATCTGGATTCATTATAAGTAAATCCCTTTGTGGGCATTGTGTATATTATCATAATTAATCTTTGCAATAACACTGGGGATTGGGGAATTGATTTCCATGTTACAGATGAAGGGTCACTAATAGCTTTTAAGATTTTAGCATAGATATTCAAGGCATTGATACATATTTTCCAAATATTAGAACCAGGAATCTAAGAGGTCACAGAGCAAATACTATAAATGTCTAATGAACAACAGAGCTGACTGACAATTTTCGCTTCCACCATGACCCTGGACCTCCATTTTGTCATACTCTCGAAGCTTGTGTTTTAGCCTTACTCGTTGCCATCGGATTGAGATAAAACTAATGTGTGGTAAAGTCAGTGGAGTGACATTTACATAGCATGTTCTTGATCATCAATAGGAAAAACAATCCACAAAGAAAAACATATCAAAAAAGGGTAAACTTTACAAATTCCACTGTTCACATAGAAAAACACAGAAAATAAGTTGACTGGGGACACATAATTGTGAATATAAAAATGAAAGATTCATAGTTTTTACAACTCTTTAGGTCTAAAGCTAGGAAGAAAAACATATTCCATTTTCATGACTCAGCACTCTTTCAACTCTTCTCCTATGTTAGTTTTCCCATCCAAAACCTTTAAGTTATTCCCATCTTTGTTCAGATTTCATATCCCAAACCAGAACTTTCTTGGGTACATGGATGTAGAAAGTGCTCTAAGAGCATACAGCAACAGAAAAATATTAATAAACTGAGTGAATTTCATTATTTTATGATTTGTTCATTTATTGTGGGAGCTACACTTCTTGAATAGTCACTCCTATTAAAAATTTGAAAAGGTCAGCATGAATACCAAGTTATAAAACCACTTCATTGTTCATGTAAGGGATTTTTCTAAGTAGCAATATGTCTATGGAGTTTACTTTGGAGAAGGGGCCATGATGACGATCAGAGTATTGAGATACTCTAAGAATTGAAGCAAAAAGTTGCTGATAAGTATGTAGAATGAATATATACTGCAACCTGTAATTTTAGAAGCCATTTTCCTTCAGTGAATATTCCCATATTAGAACACAAACTGATACAATTGAGAGTGGTAATAAAGAGATGATTCCTGGTTTAAATGAAAGACCTTCAGACCTTCATTGTAGTTTTTTTTTTTAAATAATGAAATAATAAGCAATAACCAAGGTGATGATTTCTACTTTGTTTTTTAGGCCTATGACAAACTGTGAAACACTGTACAAAATTCATGTCTAGAAAATAGAGCTACATTTTCTCTGTTACAGAACAAAGTTTAGGTCATGATATGGAACTAACTAATAGTAACAGATATATCTGAGCAAATTCAATATTTTTGCTGATAGAGGCAACACTTTAGAACTTCTCAATCTCTTTCTACTCTCAGCCATGTATTTTTAAGGTAATTCAGGTGCAGTGTGGTGATATTTTTAGTAGATAAAGAAAACAGTTATACTTGAGATTAAGTTAATAAACATGTGCCCCATAATGTTAATAAAAGAGAAATCTGAGAAAAATATTAAGTTATAAAGGTCTTTTAAATTATCTCTATTTCTTCTATATTACCCCCTCTACAGGCAACAGGATACTGGCAGTGTTTATCTCCAAATCCAGCCAGAGCTTTCTTGTATCAGTCACTGAAAATATCTATGAAATTATAGCTTCATCTCTAGGGGTTAGTATTTCATGTTATTCAAGACTGCAAATGTTTTATTCTCCACAAAAGTAAAACAAAAGCTTTTAAAATGAACTTGGATAATTTTGACATAAACTTGCACAAGTCTAAAATCTTAAACTTAAAATTACCCAAGTTCAATTTATTATCAAGTTTCATCTTGGAAACAGTTTTATTTAAATTGGTTTTAATAATGCAAGTCATTTATCAGTGAGCAAAATGTAATAAAATGTATGTGTTACATCATATTTGATGTCTAGTGTATTTATTCCTCAGTTTCCTGAGACTTATGTTTCCATTTCCTGTACTATCTTCTCAGTATAAACATGGATTTATTCTGATGCAGCAAAGTGAATTTTAATACAGCTTCTATTTTCCCATTGGTGCTACTGGTCTAGCTTCATATAACGATTGTTTTGGTCCCTCTGAGTAAAAAAAAGGAAGCACTCTATCTTTCAAGGAAAGTCATAAACATGGTTCCTTCTAGAATGAGCTCATTCAATAAATCTCTTCTGGTCTACTACAATATCCTACACTGTTCTTATGGATTGAAAACTGTGCACCTCAGCATTAATGAAAAGGTGTGATGTGTATTTACTAAGGAAGTGTTTTGGAGACATTTACCCTCAAATTTTTATTCCTTTTTATTCACCTTCCATTGGTCAATAGAATTAATCATATAAAAGGGCATTTTTATTATTATATGCATACTTGGAGGTTTTGAAATAAAGTCACAGCAAGTACAGAATGTGCTTTGTCTTTTGTGGTTTTTCTAGAGGGAAAATGACTTCAACTGTTTTCTTTCATCCTCATATTTAAGTTGTAAAACAATTAAATGGATTTTATGGGACATTAAATACAGCAGTCTCTTACCAAACTTGCCATAAACCTATTGTGTACTTAAGGCTAGCTATGAGTCATGTATTAGTGATGGAAATCTAGGCTCACTACTGCACACAGTTAACTCAGTGTGCTGAAGAAATCACCTATTTTGCCTCTGGGCTTGTGAATCTAGCATTCAATCACACTGATAACAGGAAAGAAACTGTGGTGTTAAGAATTGTGCATTTATAGTCATTGTTTAAGGCAGTCTCAATTGATGATAAGAAAATACTGGTAAGTCCATTTCTGGCAGTTCTGATACATTCCTGATAAATGTAAGATGCAACTTATTTTTAATGTACATGACTTAAAAGACATTTATAATCCATGGAAGTTGTAGGAGATACCCTCAGATAGGCCTAATAACAGTTTGTAAATCTAAATTTAGTAGACAATATTCCTGCAAGCAAACAATTTGCTTTCAGGACAAACATGCTCCTTGAATTTCTGCCTTTAAAACTGAAATACTTGTCTTCAGTAAGGTTTTTGCTAGATGTTTGCAAAGTATCTAATTCCAGAGATTTATGTTAAGTATATTATCAGGGTGAAAATGCAAAATACAATTCAGTCCTTGCATAGCTATTATGAATACTGAGCTATTTATATAATAATATCACCATCAAGACACAAGGGAAATTATATAATTTTTTGCAAGTAAAATCCAAATGTATGAATAGGTTCCTGAAATTATAAGTAAAGAATAGATTATGTTGTTAATAAAAAGATATACATTAAAACCAGGCATCGTGGCACATGCCTTTAATCCCAATACTGTTTTCTGTTTGTTTACTTTTATTTATTTGTCTTTACATCTCAATCAAAATTTTCCCTCTCTTGCTTCTCCCAAGTTTCTTCCTTACCTAGCTCCTATCCCCATTCCCCCCACTCCATTCACTCCTTCTTCAGAGTTTCTATTCAGATACAGGCAGGTCTCCCACAGATATCAGCCATCCATGGTGTAGCAAGTTAGAGTGAGACTAGATACCGTGTCTTCTATTATGGCTGGATGAGGCAACTCAAAGAAAGGAATGGGTCTCAAAAAGCAGCCAACAAAGTCAGATACAGTGATGTGGGATTCCCTTTTGTATGCTGTGATTACCAATAATGAATAAAGAAACTGCCTTGGCGTGTTGATAGGACAGAACCTAAGTAGGCAGGGAGGACAAAACTAAATGCTGTGAGAAAGAAGGGCAGAGTCAGAGAGATACCATGGAAGCGCTGCCAGAGATAGATGTACTGAAGCTTTGCTGATAGGCCATGACCTTGTGGTGATATACATATTAAACGAGATGGGTTAAATTAAGATGTAAGAGCCAATAAGCAGCTAGAGATAATGGGCCAAGCAGTTATTTAATTAATACAGTTCTTGTGTGATTATTTCAGTTCTAGGCAGCTGGGATAAATAAGTGGCCCCATGCAACAAATTGGCAATCAGTTAAGAATTAGGGATAATAAAAAGGGGTATTTATTTGAGGGGAAAAGCTTACAGATCACCATTCCAAACAACATCCCTCTCATCGCAAACAGGAAACAGAGAGTCTAGCCGCTGGAAAGGGAGCCAGAAGCAAGAGAAAGATTTATAAACAAATGCTCCATAGTCAGATCACCTGCCTGAAAGAGTCAGAGTTTGCCCTTTCAGGATGGCCCAGAAAGCTGGCATTTTAAAACAGTGTGGCTTTTTTCCTACTACGGCTGAAAACCCAAAAGCATGCAGTCAGCATTTCATCAACATTTAAGTGTTTTGTGGCAGGACCTCTTAAAAGAGCTGCAAGGTTTTACAGCTAAAGCTGAGTCAGGAAGCCTCTCTTAGATGAGAGCATTTGCCTCTAGCAAGCACAGCCCACATGAGAGAGTGCTGCTATCAGTAAGCTGTACTCCTACACTGAAGAATGGATAAAGAAAATGTGGCACATTTACACATTAGAATACTACTCAGTGATAAAACAATGACAGATAATATCTTAACACTCTGTGTGCCAGCTAATGCCTCGTAAAACCATGATCAAGGATTAGCCCCCTGAAACTTTAAGCAATCTACTAATTAAATGCTTTCTTTCTTTGACTGCTTTGATCATGGTGTTTTACTCAACAATATAACAGTGGTTAAGACATGAGTGAAGCTGGTAATGAAGACAGAAAAAAAGAATTATATGTACTTAAACATTTTATTTAAATCTACATAATATGACTCTTATTATTTAACTTTTTTCATGACGTATAAGTCTCCAATAATAAATTAGATACATTTTAGGAATAGTAAATTCTTGTAAAGAAACTTTTGCTATTCCAAGGCCATCCATTAAGAAAAACAGACTTGATATGGGAGTTGTGGATGTGTGCTGAAATGTTTCCTTGGAGTTATAAACAACAGAATGTAAAATTCATTTATATCCAAGAAGGATACTCATGTGGTTCACAGATTTATATGGCAATACTATGATACTACATATCTAAAATGTTAATGATACATAACTAAAATATTCAAACATATACATGATACATAAATGGATTGGTAGATAGATTGAGATATAACTATATTCTTAGGTGATAAATAAAAGAAATATATATTATATATACATATATATATAAGATAGCACATGATATGATGATACATAAATGATAGATAGATAGATAGATAGATAGATAGATAGATAGATAGATGAATAGACATACATTCACAAACAAAAATACATAATTGATACTTAGATGGTAGGTTTATAATAGATGTGTAGAAAGAAAAAAAAGAAAGAAGGTAGGAAGGAAGAGAGAGAGAGAGAGAGAGAGAGAGAGAGGAGAAAGAAAGAAAGAAAGAAAGAAAGAAAGAAAGAAAGAAAGAAAGAAAGGAAGGAAGGGAGAAAAAAAGAAAAGAAAGATGAGATGTAAGTAGAAATATAAGGATCTCACATAGCCCAGCCTGGTTTACTGCTTACTACACAACTGAAGATGACTGTGAGCTTCTGATCCTCCAGCCTTCATCTACAAATCTGTTTATATTAAAAAGCATAAACCACTGTGCCTTGTTTAACTAGCTAGGTATTGAACCAAGGGCATATAGTATAAGTACTTCGCCATTGAGATGTGTTCCCAGGCTAAAAATAGATGAATTTTAAAGTATAAGTGTATAAAATATACATTTATGATCATATTATACATATGCAAACACACAGAACTCGCATTATTTTTTGTGCCCTTAGACAAGAATTTAGTTAAATAGTTGCTAGTCAAGTACCTTAATATTGAATTATACCCTCAGTAATCATTTTTCCTTTCATTTTCATATAGGGTCTTATAAATTTCCTCAGACTTGCCTTGAATGCCCTATGTAATGCAGATAGGCTTTAAATTTGCTGTTTGGTGTTTCAGTTTTCTGAATAACTAAGACGCAAGAACATTGTTCTATCGTTTTCACAGAAAAAAAAAACTGCCATCCTTCATCCAAGAGCTTTGAACATGTCATTTTTACATTTGAAGGGGAGAGTCTTTGTCTTCTCATGGCAAAAGAGGCATTCAGGAATTCTCTCAATCATGTCTCGATACAAGGAATACAACCCTGGAGTAAATCGCTACAACATCAAGAGAGTACACGTGAGAAAACCTGTTTGGGGATTAGTGATACAATAAAGTTACATGCAGTCTCATTACAGAGAAAAGAATGGTGAATGTGAAATTGCCATTCTGTAGAGAGTATACATAAACTCAGTTAAGGAAGTTCTCTTCTCAAGGACAGAGAGAAAGGAAATTGTTTGAAAGGCTTCCAGAAACTGCAGTCAGCCACCAAAGTAAGCAAAAGTCAAAGTAAATAAAAGCGGTGCTTCCAATGGATGTTAAAAATGTCCTTTTAAAAAATGATCAGTTTTTAAACCTAGCTTCATTGTCTTAAAATTGATAGGATTAGGAATCATAGTCAATGATAGTTTTGAGACTGCATTTGAGAGTAAGAGAAACTACACCCCTCTTGTTCTCCTTTCTTCCCTTCCCTCTCTGCCCCTGTGGCTCTAACCAATGGGTTTGACCAAATTGACAGAAATCGTGAGTATTTTTCCTTTTGGATCATATTTCCTGTTACTTTGCTTAAACAGTCCTTTTTTTTTTTGTTCAAAACTCAGTTGACGAGAACAAATACATTTTTACTTCATTTTATCTCCAATAAAAGAGGATTAAAAGAGCCAACTACATTGCCAAAGAAACAATAAAATAGCATTGCCTATGAAGAATAAGAAAAGGAGAACTGAAACTCCCCATAATTCATTTAAGAAAAGAGTAAGCAGTTTCAATCCCCAGGCAGCAAAGCTCCAGTGCGTTTTTTGGTTGCTGTACAATGAAATTTAAAAAAAAAAGACAGAGCAACAAGAAACAAAGAAACAAACTTTCCTAAAAACGTACATGCAAGTACCCACCTTGTGTCCAGAGAATCTCTAATAATAAACGCTGAAAATTGCTTAGACCAGTCTCATAGGATCTCACATTCATTTGATAACCAGTTAATATGATTCTTCCTGCAGAAGAATATTTCTCCTGCTCCCAGAAACCCTTAGCTGCCTGTAGTTCATTGTGAAGGCTTCAGACTTTCAGACCTCATGAGCTTTCCTTGTCCACATTAGTAGGCTTATTAGTGTCGTCCTTTTTCAGATTTTATTTAGGCAACGGTGTTAGTGAGATTTCATGGGTGTAGCTTTGGATATTTCTGGGAAATGCAATCTCAGAGCAAAGTCCCTGTTTTCTAGTCTCATCAGGAAACTTTTTGCAACAGATGGAGACCATTTCATAAAACTACCACTGCTCAAAATAAATGTTTCGGAGTCAAGTTCCAGTTGACATCTAAAGCACACTCCTGTACCAAAAGTCCACACATCATCTCAGAAGAGGTTAAGGAAAGAATCTAAGAGCCTGACAGCTTAATCAGGTTTTGTTTATTTATTTGTTTGCTTGTTAGTTGTTCTTTTCTTCTCCATCTTCTTCTTCTAGTACAGCTGATTAACTGTACAGCTTGTCTGTCATATAGTTTTAATTTTAAACTATAGAAAAATTATCCCGACCCTTCATTTGAGCCATTCTTAAATTCTTTTATTAACCAGAGTGTGAACCTCAAGAGCATACCCTTGTTTCCTCTCTATTATATACATAAATGGTACATCCATAGAATACATCTTAAACACAGAGTTCTACAAAGGGGTCCTTTGAAATATATATTTGAAAGTAATTATCAATCCTTCTATGCTCTTTTTATAGTGTTTTCTTCAGTTTTATTTAACCACAATCTACCAAAATCTAAATAAATCTAAATAAAATAAAAATTGGAATGAAAAGGACAGTTCCTAAATTTTGATCTCACAGTTTTCTGTGTAGCACATATCAGGAAGTTATGAAGAAGAAATACAAGAAAACATGAGCCCTCAGCAATTGACTGAAAAATATCCCCAAGCCCCCTCTGTTTTTGTCTCTGTTCTGTGCCCCAGGCAGAGGACCCAGCTTCATCCTCTCTGGGGATGCTTTCTTCTCTCTCCTGATTCCAGGCATCAGTGCACTTTATCAACAAAGCCAATGTTTCCCTATCAAAACTTGCCCTACAGATTTCTAAGATGATAATTCTGTCACCTGAGGAATGAAAGATTTTAGTTTGATATCAATGAAATCTGAGGACTCATTTCATTTACCTTCTCTGAGTTTTTTTCTTGCATAGTTCTAGAAAGTACACAATAATGTAGGGAAGGATTTTACTGTATGATAAAAAGCAACGTAAAATTTTCTTTGCAAATCTGTAGTAAAATATGTTGATGGCTAGCTTGACCAAAAGCCTGAAAGGTATACATGTTTAATAAAATTATGTTCATCCCAACAGATCCACTGAGTGTAGGTTTTGTTCCTTTTTTCTAAACTTTCTTGTTTGTACATGCCTCTTACCTGTGAGACATGCTTTCAAAGCAAAGCCATACCTCCTCTTAATACACCTCTGCTTTCATAGCCTGAAAAGGAAATTTATACCTTATGTTTATGTTTAGAATTGCTTTTGGTAGTCACAATTGAGAAACAGATACAGTGTGCTTCAAAGCCACAGAGAAGATAGAAAAGCTTATCTGTTCTTGTGTTATTTGGAGCTTCCCTTAGGAAGGATCCTTGACTCTCTGGATTGATGGTAATGGAACACTTCCATGCCTCCTTATTCTTTACTCAGTAATGAGATCCTCATGTTATAAGAGTTTAAAACTTCACAGTGAGTGAAAGGGAGAATACACAAATAAACACCCACACACATACACATAAACACTGCAGATGTACATATATGTACTAACATGCATGCACAAATATCACATTTATACATGTACCTACAGAGGACAAAAACACACTGGTACACAAAATATAAATGTTTTAACACACATACACTTAGAAAAACAAAGATACACATGTACACAAACTCATATAAAACTATATTCATACAGAAGCATAGACAAATGTGCATACAAACATATGCATATTAATGACAAACATATACATATATACACTTATACATACACTCCTGAGCAATATGAGTACATAGGTAAAAACAGATGATACAAAACACAGACTGATACATGAGCATGTGGATGCATAGATGTTCATAAATACACAGAAACACATGTAAATGTGCTTCCCAACACACATAGAATTGCACAAGAATAAATATAAATATATAACAATGCATTTACAAGTAGACACACAAACATACTTAAACATAAGTATACATTCACTAACCTACATTCACACAGAAATATAGACACAATCACACATAAATATATGTATAGACAGACAGAAAAACACAAATATAAAAAACACAGTTGTACATATGCCCACATTCATGCATACAACTAAAAAATATACACACATAGACACATAGATTTATAAACAAAAATACATATGAACACAGTCATCACAGTCATTGTAGTATAGATATACACATATATGTATGTGACACAGATATATACGTAAACACATAATACAGAAAACACATGCACACACATATACACATGTGCACGGACATACAAAAAAAATCCACCACACAGACATGCATACAAAAACCCACATGGATACACCAATATTCACATACACACAAAGACATGCACTCATAAGAACCACAAATCATGTTTTATAAAATATAATAATCTTTTCCTTTTGATTCTTTGACAAATACAGTTAATAAAAAAGATACTTGTTTCCTAGAAATATCATTACAAATACTATTGACTTCAGTTTCAACAAAGCAATTTATCTTTCCACAAACAAATTTGTCTTTCCACAATTCTGGAGAAAAGTCTAAAACCAGTTCGTCTTCAGATTTGGTTTCTTCTCAGACCTATCTTTCTCTTGCAGAGGAAATCATCTCTTGGTGTCTTGACAAGGTTTTGGCTTTGGCATGGCCATTATTGCCATTGGTGCTTCCTACACCAGAAGAGCTTCTCTTAAACTTAGTCTAACAGTAATAATTCTACAAATGTCCTAACTCTAAATAAACCCACATGAGAAACTGGCTACATTTTTGATAGAGGAATTTGTGACTTCAATTATGACTAAAAGAGCAACCAATTTCTACTACTGAGTTCAGTTTTCCAAATGACTTTTCTTGAAATAATTTTTATTAAATGATATTTGACTTCCCCAGGAAACAGAAAAATACTTTATTTTTAAGTTTTGTGTGTCTGTCTGTATGTTTGTTTGTGAGAGATGGTACACATGCCAGTTGTTCATGTGCCGCTCAAAAGATAACTGGAGATATTAGAGCTGATTCTATTCTTCTACTAAATGAATTTCAGGGATTTAATATAGGTATTCAGGTTCGTCAGCAATTGTCATTAACCATTGAGAACACCCACATGGAATTTTTACTGAATATTTTACACATTATAACACATGTAATATGTTTTTTATATTCTATTACAATTCTCAATATATCTGATAGTCAACTACATGCTGTATAACTATTTTATATCAGTTTCAAAAAGGACAGTATAGTTTTGTAAAATCATGGTAACAAAATGTTCAATTCAAATAATAGTGAAAGGATTATCATTACAATGACACATTCTAAATGTTCCACGTTAATAGTTATTTGGGAGTTGTGGTCTGCAAGAAGTAATTCTATTTGTAATACATATGTGTGCTCAGGATCTCAGCATCGTGGGTACTCTTCGTCACACATGCCACACTATCTTTGTTCATGACATAGCAGCAGAAAAAAGGTTCTAGAGTTAAATATTATCATAAAAGTTAGTTACTAAAATTTCTACTCCTGCTGATTAATTCTAAATAATTATTCAGCATGACCAATGACAACATAAGAAAACTAACCTATTTTTTTCAAGATATAAGATAATAAAAAAACCTATAAACTAAGAAATGTCTTTTTATGGATAATTGAACATCTTTGTTTATTAAGAATTTACATGGATCCTTAAAGTTTTCTAGAACTTTCTTGTTTGATTTAGATTTATTTTCTTATTTGGTTAGAGCCAATCCTGGTTATGGCATGTTAACATGTAGAGTTGGTTCAGAGAAAAGGGAATGCCCAGAAGTGCTACCAATGCCCTACATGTTTTTTCCAGTGGTATTTATCCTAGGACTTTTATTTCAACACTCTTTGCTTTCATATGCCTGTAAAGAACATATTAACAGACGATCATCCTGACATCATCTTTATTATATTTTAATTCCCCTATTGTTTAACAAATTTATACAGATTTATATATAATATATGTATGATTTTCCTAGCCATCATTTGGCTTTTGGTCAAAATACTCTCAAAATGTGTAATATCTATGATGAAAAATTTCTAAAGAGAGTGGCTTCCCTCCTAAGTCTCAATAAATATCACTTTATTGCTAATAAAAATTTTATTATTTTATATAATAGAATGTTATTCATAATAAAATATCTTCTCCTATATTAAATATTCAATAACTATAGTGATCTTTTCTGCTTTCTAGAATTATACATTATTCTTACATTTGATGAGTGTTTGATGTGTAAAAATCCCTTAGTAAATATTTAATATGTATTTTGAAAGAGTATATATCCAAAAACAGTGCTATAATTCAGGTTTTTTATGTAGAAGCTAGTATGGGAAGATTTGAATTTAAAACCTATGAAAAGCACCTATAAGGCTGTGTTTTGAAAGTGATGCAAATAGAAAACAAAACCAAAGTTTCTCAGCTGTGTTAGATAAACTACACAAAATCATACCCTGAAACCATGTCTCATAAGACTGAAAATACCAGAAATGCTGCTAAGTTTATTAATACAATATAATATAGACCCATTATCTTAATTAGTGGTTTTTCCCAATTTTGTACAATATTTGTTTTCTCTTATTTAAAAGAAAGAGAGACTTGAGATTTATGCATTTTATTAAATTAAATGTCAAGCTTTATTACTGAGAAAAGAGTAGAGAGAAATAATTGTGAAGAAAGAACACCCTTAAATAGTTGGTCCTGACATCAGCTTCTAATTTCTAACTCCTTATCAGCTCTATGAAATGGATTCTGAAGAACAATGTTTTATTTACACAAACAAGCAGCAAGCAACTCATTTCTCTGTGTGCTTTAACTTCTCCTCCTGCCACAATAAATCTTTCCACTCCTTAGGGACTCGTTTTTCTCTTGGTCTGCCTCATCCATGTCAATACACTTTCATATTCATGCCAGCCTCTTTAGAAGCTTGTTTTGTGGATGACATATTTATTATTTTTGCTGAGGAGAAGGTAAGAAGGATTAATATTCCACTGCATTTAAGATTAATGTAGTCCATTGCCAAAAACTGGCTAGAGGTGCAACTCAGCTTTTCAGCAAGCACTTACCATGAAGCTTGGACACCATAATGTTCACATAAATATTTTCCCTGCAACATAATATCTGCGGAAACTCATGAATTTAAAATTTGCTCAGCTATTCCTCCAAGGGACTGAATTTTTGGTATTTATCTCTCTGACGTTTCTAGTAATCATATTTCACGGTTGGCGGAATAACCACCATGTTGCTCCATTAGTATGTGGATTTTTACACGTTCATGTGGCAATTCAGGAAAGTGTTTAAAACATAATTGACCCTATATTATATAATGGATTCTCCATGGATAAAATTAAATTGATTGGAAAGTTTCCCCTGCTTATTTTTTTAACACACTGATGTCGGCTACTAAACAAATAAGAAGTGAAAATATATCAAGACAAAAACTCAAAAGGGATAAATAAAAAATAGAATTTGAAACATATATAATGATATGCCTGAATTTACTCCAATAATAATTAATGAAAACCTATAGGTTTAACTTTTAAAGGTTTATTATTCTAGTTCACGTTTTTTCTTGATCATTTATGTGAATGTGTATGTGTGTCAGGGGGTGTGTACATGCATATTGGACCCTACGGAGGTCCAATAAATAAATAAATAAATAAATAAATAAATGAAAAATAAGAGCATTTGTTACTTTTGCTGACATCCCGTGTTTGGTCCCCAGTCTGCATATTATAATTTGCTGCAATTCCACTTCTCAGGGATCTAACTGTCTCTTCTATCCTCTGAAGGTACCATGTGCACACATTGTTCGCAAAAGTAATTACAGACATTAACTCATACAAAGAATGAAAAACAAGTGATTGTTGAAAATAAGTTGCATTTACAATCCAATCTTCATTCCTAACAACCATCTAGTGGTGGTCCTTATCAAAGCACTGATCTGATTTATTACATATTCTATTATATATTTAAGTGTTATATTATCACACTCACAAATAAGTACAGTCTTGATGCCTAATGTCTATATGTTGATACCTTAAATTTAATTTAAATAAAAATTGCCAAAAAAGATATGATCTCTGCTTTGCTGCCTTTTCCTGCATAACACAGTGATGCACTTTGGATAGGGCAACCCATGAAAAACTAAAGAAATTATTTCACTGAACCCTACTTTTGAGACTCAATTTAATCGGAGTTACTAACCGGATCTCCAGGCAACTTCTGAACTGCTCAACCACTGAAGCCTATCTTCCTGAAATATTGCTAACTGATTAGATATATTCAAGAAATAGTCACAAATGGCCATGGCATATTCAGATGAAAAAAAATTCTGCATCTTCCCTACTGAGGATGATTAGTACCTACAGGATAAGGGAAACACGTACTGTTGGGATGCTCAGAAAGCAAAATCACAATCGCTATGGGAATCCTGCAGACCTACTATGTGATGTAGTCAAGAGGATGGATGATCACAGTTGGAATGGACAAACCAGAGATGCCTGGCCTGTCGCATACTAAAAGGTATTGCTTACTTCTTTTACGCTCGGGTCGCCTTCTCTCTCCATTTATGTTAACACTGTCTGGTGGTTGAGCATTCAAATTTGTGAAAGAACTTGAGTGGCAATATAATTGACAGTTACAATCCCATTCTTTTCTTCTGAGTTTCTGCTTTGCTGAATAACTAGGCTCTAAATTTGCTAAATTAACTTGGGTGCAGTTACAATCTTTCATTTATGAATCAAGGAAAGTAGAGCATCATTCTGCGGTAGCTTGTCCCATGCACCGGGCCCCCGTATCTGCGCTCTGTATGCTGGCACCCAGTTCGCGAGCTTCAGGCAAGGGGCTGGAGGTTGAAATACACAGACACACACAGACAGAGAGACAGCGTCATGGGTCATCCTTGAATTCCCCAAGATGCCCCCTTTATTGTGTTCAGGGGCAGATTTTATAGAGATAGCCACGCCCCAGCCAAACCCACCAGAAACCACTCTCCTGCCATCAGGAACTCCTGAAGGTCTCGTGCTCAGAGCAGCTGTAGGCACTCAGATCAGGGGATTACAAGAAATTCAGGATCTGGAGTCTCACTGCTCCCAACATTTGGTGTCTTTATTTGAACTGAAGACAGATAGTTATAGTTTTCCTCAGTTATGATGAAGGATAATTAGGTATGACACTTTAGACTCATAAAGATAAAACAGATGATAAAATATTTTCTTTAATTTTTCCAGATATGACTAAATATTGTAAGTATAATTCTTGCTTGATACTGGTTTTGTTATATCAAATTTTACTATGTTAAAGTTCAAACCTTCCTTTTATTTAGACAGAAAAGGGGGGATGATTTTTCCGTGTATATTATGAATATGTTTTATTGCCATTGGTAAATAAAGAAGCTGCTTTAGCCTATGGAAGGGCATAACAAAGCCAGATGGGAAATATGAACATATATAAAGAAACAGGTAAGTAGAGTCAAGGAGATGCCATGTAGCTACCAAACAAAGGTGACAAACCATACTGGTAAGTCACAGCTTCATGGTGATACACAAATTAATAGAAACTGGTTCATTTAAGATATAAGAACTAAGTTGGAATATGCCTGAATCATTGGTCTAACTGTGTTGTAATTAATATAGCCTTTGTGGCCAGGAAACGTAGGTGCGTTCTCCATTTTACATTCAAACATGAATCTATGAGATCATACATATCTAAACCACCACAATAGCTATATATAAAACCTCAAATAAATCAAAAATATAAAAGAAAAACTTAGGGGCTGGAGAGATGGCTCAGAGGTTAAGAGCATTGCCTGCCCTACCAAAGGTCCCGAGTTCAATTCCCAGCACCATATGGTGGCTCACAACCATTTATAATGGAGTCTGGTGCCCTCTTCTGGCCTGCAGGCATACACACAGACAGAATATTGTATACATAATAAATAAATAATTTTTTTTAAAAAAAGAAAAATTTAGTGAAGGACATAAAACAAAACAAATCCAAAAAGAATCAACTTTAATAATTAGAAGAAATTGATGAGCTATATGGAGAACAAATAAGGACAACCACAAAAGATATCAAGGCTATGAATATTCAAGCTATGGAACACATATCTAATACAGAAAGATTCTGGAAAGAAATATGAATAAGAAAGGGAAATTTAAAGATTACCCAACATAAATATATCTGCCAGGTCTAGTTCCAGTGGGTCTGTGTTGCAGCATGGTCTTTTTCGGGCTTGAATATGTTCATTATCAAGAAAGTGGAACAAAAATCTTATTTCTACACTAAGACTATAGAAATGGGGCAGTGTGGTAGAACTAGGATTGAACAAAGGTTATTCAGAGGTGAAAGGGATTCAGATATAATAAAGAACTCGGTTTGAAATTATTTTCTGTGATAGCAAGATTATTTTAATGCAACAGACAGACAGACAGATAAAACTAGATATGACGAGACAATGAGGAGAGGATCTCAGGGATCAGTGCTGGAGACAGATATACAGCATATCAGGACTCTGAGGAAAGCAATCAGGGCTCTGAAGCACTAATACGAGTTACTTCTTATAGATTTCCAAGGGTGGAGTAGGTTTTACAGTATAAGCCTTATGGCAGTTATATTTTAACATTATATTTCTACAGAAGTAAGACAGCAATTATTAGATTATTAGACATAAGAGATAAGCTAGTAAATAGATCATAGCTCATCCTGAATTATCTGAAACATTTATACTGACAATCTGGTAGTCATCACTGAAGACATTTCCTTGGTACACATTGTGGATAGCAGCAGCCGCTCAGCAGGCAAACTGGGACTTGGTTTGAAGTCCAACTCCATTTGGTTTTAAAATTTTTTGAATACTGTATCATTGATAAAGATATGATTTAATACATACAAAACCTAAGGACACAGTGTTAAATAAAAACAAAAGTCACTATCATATACTTACCTTTGAATTTTTTAGGCACTTTGTGAGTTGAGTTATTTAATCCAAAGCTTCTTCCTGTTACAATATAAGGACTGTTTCAACAAATTTCAAAATATGGTTAGCTATCAAGAAATAATCTCATTACTTACCCCAAGCTGGTCTTAGCTCCCTAATAATGGGAATACAGTTATGAGTCACTAGACATGTGTAAGTAGCTAATTTGATTGGTGCTACTATGTAGTCAATAGTGCACAGGTACACTCTTAGTTACTCTTTCTAATAATTGTGCAAAGTAACTAACTGTCATCATTGAAACTATACCCAGTAACTAAGGGAAGCAGATGCAGTAACCCATTGCCAAGCAGTGGCTGAGCTGCTGGAGTTCAGTTGCAGAGAGCGAGGAGGGATCATATAAAAAAGGGAATCAAAAACACAATGGGGAAAACTACAAAGACAGCAGACCCTAGGGAGTGGAAGCCCACACACTATGCACTGACAGCTGGGAAACTTGCATGGGACCAAACTAGACACTCTTAAGGTGGGTGACAGTTGTGTGGCTTCATCTGTTGGTAGTCACACCAGGATCTTTCACATGTGCATGAACTGGCCTTTTGGAGGCCATTCCCTTTTTCAGTCTTGATAGGAGGGAAGGGCTTGTTCCTGCCTCAAGTTGGTATTTCAGTCCTTGTTGACTCATCAAAGAAGGCCTCTGATGAGTGGATGGGGGATAGGAAGGGAATGAGGTTGGGGTATAGGAGAAGGGGAGGGAAACTGGGGTTGGTATGCAAAGTAAGAAGTAAATTTTTTTTAAAAAAATGAAAAACAAACAACAAAAAAGAATATAATGTTTGAACCCAAACACTGCTCAGACAAAAAAAAAATTGCCTTTCACTCTGAGAAATTCCTATAGGAATCCTATTGAGATGTGTCTGATTCCAGATCAAACACACATCCTGGGATCTCTCCCTGCAAGTATACGTTTTGAAGGGGACGTTGTTTTGCTTCATAGCCTGTTCCCCAATCCCTTTCTTACCTGTAGCCTAGGAGTCTTTTCTGACAGCATGCTGGTACTAGGAAGCTTCTTTGAGACAAAGACACATGTAAGAAGAGACTCCTATTTCTGCTACATAACTACATGGCCTCTGATTCTTACCTGTAAAGCCTCTGCCTTGCTGTCTGTCTCTGATGCTGACATCTAAACTCTCTTTGGAAACTCCACTACCATGTTGCTTCTCTGTTTTTCTTACTATAGTATTAATAACTTTTGTAACAAAACTCTGCCATGCCTACCCATATCATCTCCCTCTCAATGTCCATCTGAAACTTATCTTCATTTTTTAATTTGGTAAATAAGGTCAGAACTTTCATAACCTCAAGGTCAAATTATAAAAAAAGCAACAAATATTTGAGTCTGTTTCTGGTAAATTCCATGCTATCACCTGGAAACCGTGTAGCTTTCATGGTTTGTCAAATACTGATTTATACACATCTAGGTTTTACTTTCTTGTCTATTAGAAATTCATGGACTCTATTAATCAATTGAGTAGTTAAAATCAGGAATCAGGAAGGTCATATTTTATAAGTCTATGGCAGGCTGTGTAGATGTATCTGTATTGTAATGAGTGGCTGGCATCTGAATTCATCCAATTTACTTTCTTTCTTTCAAAAAAAATCAAAAAAACAAAATAAAGAAAAAAGCTGATAGTTTTGCAAACTCGTATGAGTGAAAAGAACAGATTGGACCTATCACTTTGAGTGGCATTTAGAATTGTTCAGTGGAGCCTGGAATGAAATTCAAGTGTCTCATTTAATGAAGGACCTACAATATCATATTTAATCATACATTTTATACAGACAGGTGCAGACTAGACAAAAAGTAAGCATATCTTAATTTATAGCCATCCATCGGTACAGAAAACTAAGCCTGGAGTGTTAAATTGTTTCTGTATGCGAACTTTTTGAATTTTAAGTGGACTTCTTGGGCTTGTCTTCCACTGTACAGCTGAGACTGGCATTGGGTACTAAAAGAAAAAAGAACAAGCTTTGAGAAAAGATAATCTCAGCTAAAAGTAGAGTGGAGAATTTTGCAGAGTGTCATTTTGAACTTGAATCTGTGAATTTGTCTGAGAGAAATTCAAATTAACTGTGCTATTTTGTCCAACTAGAAGCTTTAGCCTCTGTTTACAAAAAAAAGCACACATCAAAGTTTGAAGCATGGAATGAACTAAACTAGATGAAACAAGGAACAAAGCATAGATATTTTAAAACCATATATTGCATGAAAGAAAATTAATTTTAGAGATTGTTTACAATCTCTGAAATTAGAAATCTACAGAATAGTTCAAATTGTAAGAGATTTATAAATATTTTACCAGAAATTTATAAAATGGAAAGCATCTTCTCTGAATTTATAAAGGCCACTAATGAAGAAGATAATCCTTGTTTCTGGTGTTTTGACGTCCTACGTGTTATTGAAGATGTCTGATTAACGTACTAAGTGTGTGATAGCTTTGACTATGGGTCATGTTATTTGATGTGTATAGTGAAGGTAGACTAAATATTTTTTAACATTTTTATTGATTTTATTGAACTATACATTTTTCTCTGCTCTAAATATTTTAAGTATTATAAACATATACATCTTCAAGAACGTCTAATAACCCTGTAAAATAAGTATTATTACCTATCCAATTAATATACTAGGGACTGCAATGAGGTTAACACTATCCCAATCTGGAACCTATGGATTCAATAACTAAACCATCTCCCTATGAACATCACTTGATTCTTGATAAACTGTTCAATCCCTAAAGGATTTGAGCTATGAGGAAAACAAAACCAATTGGAAGATACAGAAAAAACTTGCATATTTGTGGAGACTGAATTTTTCTCAAATATTAAGGTGCTTTCATATTAAAATGAAATTTTGTCCCAGAATAGTATTTATGTATCGACAAGATATATTGTATGATATACCCTTATGCATAGTGGTAACAAGTTAACATTTGTATTTACTGAAACATTTTCAGTTGTCATGACATTAGGAAATGATAAAGGCCTTTCCCATGTCAACAAGTCCATCCTAACTGGTAAGTAATAAAATAATATAACACGTAATATCACTAAGCTATCATTTTTTAGGGAAGAGGTGGTCAGAATTATAATCCACTTAGCAAAAAAATGTTTTCTAGAACAAATTTCATTTCATACTGCTGTGAATACCAAGATTATGTATTCAGTACTTTTTTGAGAATTTTTGTTCCTTGAACACTCACTAAATGATCTAACCTGGTGACATAATCAATAGTATTATGATAATTATATACTAATATTCAGAATATACTTTAAGTGTATTCCAGAATCCTAATTTATTTAAAAAATGATAAATAACAGGCTCATGATCAACAGCATCACTGAATTTCATCTTCCCTCCAACAACCTCCTTATACACTTCTTGTCTCCATCCTTGGTGCTTCTAACCCACCCTATAGTAAATAAGGACCTTAATACCAAAAGATGTGATGGTACAGGTTCTGGGCTCTATTCTTCCTTTCTTTCTCTCTGCTTCCTTCTCTTTATTTCTGCTCTTCCCCATTCCAATGCATGGCTGACTCAGCTTGAATACATGTGAGAGCCCGTAGCAAAGGCAAGAAGAGAGGGAATGACTTCTTCAACCTGGGAAACTAAACTAAGGACAGAAAGTGATGAACGGGGACTCCTGTGGCTTTGTGTTGGGCAAAGGAAAAAATATAGGACACCCTAAAAAGGGAATCCTCCAGCCTCATACTTCCCTCATTGGGAAACGTCAGTGCTTGGTCTTTGTACTTCTGACACCGATTACAGAACCACACTCCGACCACATCCTTCAGCATCATCACAGAGCATGTTGTTCTGGAGACGGATGTGGTCTAAGTGTGGTTCTCTCTCACATGATTTCCCATACTTCTGTGATTTCTCTTGCTGGCCTACATCTGGGTTTCTGCTTTGTAAAAAGCCCAAGGGCTCTTGTCATCCACTTCTGTAGCAGGGCTGCAGTTAATACATGTACTTGAAGTTGATCTCTAAGGACTCAAAGTGGCAGATGCTTGTCTAGCTGAACACCTTTCCAAAAAAAAAAAAAATCCAGGGTGACTCCAAGGTTATCCTCTTCTGATTCAGAAACTCGGCAAACTGCTCTAGTTCTGTCTCATGGAATTTTACATCCTGGGACTCCTCTGGGCTTTACTATCTCTCCTTCCCCACTGGCACAGTGCCTTGGTGGAGAGACAAGTGCCCAGTGTAGACGACCTCAGAAAACTCTCCACTCCAGCTTCAGTGTATAAGGTTCCTAGGCTAACTGGCTGCATCAGGGCCACTCTAATCTGAAGTCTATCTTACACCATACCTCCACAAAACTTATGTGGCTAAGGACATGTGTAAAGTTATATGTCATTTGTATTTTAATAAATAAACTTTGCCTGAAGATCTGAGAGTAAAACAGCCCCACTGATCAGTTTTACAGATCAGGCAGTGGTGACACACACCTTTAATCTTAGTATCCATGCTAGTTTGCCATAGATACAGCATGGTTATGCTACACACTTTTAATCCCAGTCCTGGAGTGGAATACAAAATGGGAGGAGACAGCTCTCACACTCATTCTCACTCTGAGATATCTGGAGGCAGTATCACCATTTCGGACTGAGGTAGAGGTAAGAGCCAATGGCTGGCTATTTTCTTTTCTGACCTTCAGGTTGAACCCCAATTTCTGTCTCTGGGTTTTTTATTTATTATGCTATACATGTGGAGATCTCCCATATCTCTGAGACTGGCCCAACCCTTAGCCGACTTTCCAGATCACTCAGAAGACCCTGTAAACTTAGTAAGGACCCATGGAAGGAGAGCTCAACTAGAGACTCTAAATATGCATTTTATTGTGAGACATGGCCTGAATACAAGTACTGAATGGTCTGAAACGCCCTCTGAAAACCAAGCTAGGGTTGCTCTCCCAGATCCATCTGCTTTGTCTCCTGGGTGTTGGGAGAAATTAAAGACAAAAACCTGTGTCTTAAACACCAATTTCTGTAATGAAGATTAATGAATTTATGTGCAGTGTATAATTCTATTTGAAAACATATAGGAAATCCCAAATAAATATGTGCATAGTTAATGTATTTACCATAATTTTTCTTGTTTGTTTTACTTCTTTCCTAGACTTTTTCATTTCTTTTCTGGAAAATGTCTTCTCAGTGTACTTAATCCTAGTCTAGACAAAAATTACAAGAGCGTTAACGATTTCTGTTTGAGCTCCCTGACCCAACACACACACAAGCGTGTGCATGCGCCATCTAAAATATATCCGGTTTCACCCAAGTGTAATATTTAGAAATGATTCTCAAAATGTTTGCAGAATCTGTTCTCTGTAACAGATTTTGTTCATTATCCTAGCAGCCTGACATTTTTATAAAACTGGTTTCCCTGTTTCTGCTCTTCCCTCCGTAAACACCTCTTTCAAGTAGTTTGTTTTTTTTTAATGATTTCCAAGCATGTCAGATTTTGTTACTCTATTCAAATTTTTCAGCTCTTTTCTTATAATACCAAAGTTGTGTAATGTGCCATTTTGTGTAATTCCTTTACTACTTAGATATTTATTGAAAGACTAATGTCTGTATTTATTAGAATCTCGCAACGTGTGCTTAGTATATCCACTGTCAGTGGTTGTTACTGCTTGTTGACTCTGTTTGCAGACAAAGGTAAAAATGTTGCATAAATTTTTGCCACAAATGCACTTATGAACCCTAGTGAATTACTCCACTGAGAATTGCATGCACCTATTGCAACTGAACGTAAAAGGGGAGGTTTATGTATGTCACCAATCACTCTTGAAAACCGTGGCATTGAATAAACATATCTAATAGCAGAGTATATTAACTCAGAGAGATTTCTATATCAAGGAGTAATAGAGGCTACTTTATAAAGAAACTGTTAAAATAACTGAATAATTGTACTAATGTGTCAGTATTGATTGCAGCTTAGAAAACATGACATTGTTAATATGCAATATAATGACATCTTTTTAACTATAGTTTTAATTTTCTTAGTCATTTATTGTATATGGAGTACATATATCCCATCCAATACTCCAATACTCTATATTTTATCTACAGTTCTCCATTCCATTATTCCCCTTTGTTCCACTAGTCAATTTTATTCTACCTTCATTTATTAAATGCACACCTGATTTCTTTATGATATAATATCTAGGAACCACAAATTAGAGAAATCAAATGGTAGGGTTTTATGAGTAAGACTGGCTTACTTCACTCAATTAAAATTATGTTTATTTTTGAATTTTCTCGCAAACAACTTGACATAAATCTCTTTAACAGAAGAGAATTTCATTGTTTATATATGTTTGTAACATGAGGGCCAGCTTGTTGGGATTTCTGTTCTGCCTGGTTTCTGTCATCCCACCAGGTCCCACAGCCATTTAGCCCCAAAGAAATCACACAAAGGAATACATTAATGCTAAACTGATTGGCCCATTAGCTCAGGCTTCGTAGTATCTCTTATAACATATATATGTTCCATTTTGTTACTCATTTCTACTGTTAGACTCCCAGGTTACTTTTGTAACTTAGCTGTTGAACATAGATTCCTTATCTGTATTCACTGACAAGAATCTCATGATGAGTCAAACTGGAGTCCCTCGGATAAGAACACTTATTAGATAAGGAAATGGGCTGATGCCTAGGTTCAGGAGAAATGTCCATGCTGATTTCTGCAGAGGCTAGACAACTTTGCATTTCCATGTGCCATGTACATGAGTTTCCTTTCAGCCACAATCACATAAGCATTTGTTAATTTTGCTGTCTTGAATAAATCCTGAGTAGACTGAGATGAAATTACAATGTATCTTGATCTGTTTTTCTCTCCTGAGAAGTGAGATTGGGCATATTTTAATATATGTTGGACATTTGAATTGATTCATTAGTGATCTATTTGCTCATTCTATTAGCTCCTTTATTGGATTATTAGGTATTTTAATCCTTTGTTATTCTAAGTATATATCTTCTGTCAAACATATATGTGTGTGTGTGTGGAAACACTTCATCCAGATGAATTTCAGTTTTGACTCTTTAAAGCTGAATGCAATGGAAGAAAACAAAACAAAAAATTTGATACTTATCAGGATTACAAAGCACCAAGTGAAGCATTGAATTAAACAGTTTTCCTTCTGTTGTATTCTTATATGTTTCTATGATTGGGAAAGATCATTTACAGTTTATTTGATGGTGCTGTCATAAAGGTAATCATTGTCTAAACACATACCCATATGAATTGGTGGTAAGGTACATAATAGTATGATTTTATTTTAAAAAAAGAGGTAAAAAATAATATACTACATTTTAAAATTTATTTATGTATTTTGCAACCCAACCACGGTATCCCTTCCCTACTCTCCTTCCAGTGCCCCTCTCCACCTCCCTTCTACCTCCCATGGTTGCCAACACAACATGGTACATCAAGTCATAGCAAGTTCAAGAACCTCACCTTACAACAAGGATGGGTGAAGTAAACCAGAGCAAGGAACAGGATCCCAAAAGCCAGCAATAGAGTCAGAAACAGCCCCCGCTTCCACTGTTATGAGTCGCAAGAGAGACCAAGCAACATCACTGTCACATATAGGCCTAGGTCACCACATACAGGCTAACTGGTTATCAGTTCAGTCTCTGTGAGTTGCTATGAACCCAGCTGACACTTTGGATTTTTTGTGACTCATCTGGCTCTCACATTCCCTTCTCCATCTCTTCAATAGGATTTCCCAAGCACGGCCCAATGTCCAACCAGGGTCTCTGCATCTGTTTCCCCTAGGCACGGGATGAAGCCTCTCTAATGACTATTAGGTTAGGCACCAAATTATGAGTATAGCAAAACATCCTTAGGCATCATTGTATTGACAATTTTCCCCTCCAGTTGTCTTTGTTTCTATCTTTATCTCTAGGCCATCTATGCTCTGGATCCTCTTGCCCCAGACAGTGTCAGGTGTGGACTCATTCTTGTAGCAAAGGTCTCAGGCTGGACTAGTCACAGGCAGGCAACTTCCACAGTCTCAATGCCACCCCTATCCCCAGCACATCCCCAGGAGAAAGATTGTGTGACCAGATTTGTGTTCCAACCCTTTTACTGGCAGTCATGTCTGGATAATAAGGTATGACCTTTCTGGCTATGCATCCCTTCTTGCTAGGGGTCTTAAATCGGTTTATTCTTGTAGAATCCTGGGAGTTTCTCCAACACCAGTCCTCTAATGGACACCAAAATCACCCTCTTTCAAGTTGGCTCTCTCAGTACATTCCCTCCACCCAACCATATACCCACCTCTACTCAGGAAATCTCTTCTATTTCCCCTTTCCAGGGAAATACTAGCTTTGCTCTTAAGCCCTCCTTATTAACCATCCTCTCCAGGTCTGTGGATTGTAGTTTTATTATCTTTTACTTTAAATATAATATCCACTTACAAGTGTGTACATACCGCGATTGAGTTCCAGGGTCTGAGTTGCTTCATTCAGGATGATTTTCTTTCAAGTTTTACCCATTTACCTTCAACTTTCTTAGTATCTTGTTTTTAACATCTGAATAATACTGCATTGTGTAAATGTACCACATTTTCCTTATCCATTCTTCCATAGAGGGACATCAAGATTGTTTTTTGATTCTGGCTATTACAAATAAAGCTGCTATGAACATAGTTGAGCAAATGATACTACATTTTTAAGGAATTTCAAATCCAATGTCTATTAATTATTTGAGTTAAATGTTAAAATATAATTATTATGCATATATATTAAGCTAGTTCCCAGGACTATTGATAAAGATAATTTCTTTAAATTATACAAATATGTAAAAATATCGAAGCAATAACTTTTTCAAAATAAACTATTGTATTAAAAAAAAGAGAAAGTTGTGTGAATTAGTAAACTTATTTTCATACAAGTAGAATATTCAGGTTATTTCATTTGTCAATAATGTTAAAGCTACTCTTTCCATAGCCATCAAACAAATTTTCATGTCTATGCAGAAAATAATCAAACCACAATGTCATATATATTGGTAGGGTATTCCAAATGTTACCTCTTCAACTATCTAACTCTGAAGATATTTTCTCTAAGGAGAAGACACCACTTAGTGTAATACAGTTGCTGAATTTCTCAGGTTAATGCTGTGAGGATATTCATGTCATCCTTGAGCTTAATCAGAGTGTTTTGATTTTTATTCCTGAGTATATATTTTTGTGATTATAATATAATTACAGCATTTCTCTCTTTCTTTACCTTTCTGAAAGACTTCCTATATAGCTCCTTGTTTCTTTCAAATTATACCCTCCTGATAGCTCTTTTTATAATTCGTGATCTACTTTTTCACGTAGCTGTTATTAATGCATTGTCAAACACCATGACCAAAAAAAAGTTAGGGGGAAAGGGTTTATTTGTCTTATATGTCAGCATTGCTAGTCATCATAGAAGGAAGTCAGGACAGGAAAGATCCATTAGGAAAGACCTTATCCAGAGGATAAGGAGGGGAGCTGCTTACTGGCTTGCCTCTTGTAGCTTGCTCATTCCACCTTCTTATAGATTCCAGGAACAGTAGCCCGGGGACAGCGCCACCCATCCATGGGCTGGGCCCTCACCCATTGATCACTGAATGAGAAAATGTCTTATAGTTGCATCTCAAAGAGGCATTTCCTCAGCTGTAGCACATTTCTCTGATTACTCTAGTTTCTATTAAGGTGACACCACACACAAAAACACCCAGTACAATTGACCCCTTGTCAACTCAACACAGAAACAATCACAATTAAGCTACAACCCATCCTTTCTTATTCATCTACAATATTTAAAAAAAAACTTTAAAAATCTCACAGTTTTTACAAATTCAAACACACCAAAATTTTAGTTCCTTTAGAATAGCCAGTCTCTTCCCAGAAACTTTCACTTCAGTGATACTGGTCTCTTTTTAATGACTGCTAATTTCTTAGCTCCAGTGAATATCATCAAGTACCCCAGCAAAGAAAATCTTTGTTTTCATAGTTCCTGAATTTTTTAATCAAAGCTGAATCTCCAACCCTAGCCAATCAGAGCAGCAGGGTCTTAATTCCAATTAACAAATGGCCCTGATAGAGTCTTTAAATCTCCCCCTGAAGCATTGCAAGCCAGGCCTCTACCCTCTGCACTGCTTTCAATATTCTTATCTTCCAAGCTCCTATAGAACATCCCACTGAGGTTTCAACACTCAATGGCTTTTATAGTCCAAATTCTAATGTCTTTCCACAATCTTTCCCAAAACATAGTTAGGTCTATCACAGCAATACCCCACTTCTGCTGCCAATTTTTCTTACTTTGGGTTTATAATGCTGCAACAAAACTGTATGCCCAAAATCCAAGTTGGGGAGAAAAAAGTTTATTAGGATTATAGTTCAGTACTGTGTTCATCAGTGAAATAAATCAGGAAAAGAAATCAAAACGGGAAGAATTCTGGAGGCAGGAGTTTGATGCAGAGGACATGGAGGGGAGCTGCTAACTGGCTTGAATCCAATGGCTTGCTCACCCTGAGCTATAGAACCCACACCAGTAGCCTAAAAGATGATACCAAGCATCATTGCTGGGCCATCCTACATTGTCCACTCAAGGAGGCATTTCTTCAGCTGAGAATCCTTCTTCTGCTAACTCCAGCATATGTTAAGTTAACACACAATACCACTCAGTAATGCATACTCACACACAACACAGACACACACACACACGCACACACACATATTCCTAAATATGAACAGCACACCACTTCAATCACAGAAACAGAATATCCAAGTACTTATACCCATCATTGCAGGACTTTCATTGGTTCATGTAACTCATCGGACAGAGGACTAAACTATACAATATATACAAAGAACTCAAGAAATTGGTCATCAAAAGAACAAATAATCCATTTTAAAAATGGTGTACAGACCCAAGCAGAGAACTCTCAACATATAAATCTAAAATGGCTGAAAGATACTTAAAGAAATGCTCAACATTCATAGCCATCAGAGAAATAGAAATCAAAACTTCAAGGCCCAGCAATACCATTTTCGGGTATATACCAAAAGACTGAAGAATGGATAAAAAAGATGTGGTTTGTTTACACATTGGCTTATTACACAATGGAAAAAATAATGACATTTTCAAATTTGTGGGCAAAAGGATGGATCTAGAAAACATCATACTGAGTGAGGCAACCCCGACCCAGAATGACAAATATCCCGTGTACTCACTCATAAGTGGCTTTTAGATATAAAGCAAAAAAAAAAATTCATTCTACAATTGACAATCCTAGAGAACCTAGATAACAAACAGGACCCTAAGAGAGATACATTGATCTAATCTACATGGGAAGTAGAAAAAGCCAAGACCTCCTAAGTAAATTGGTTGTGTGGGGATCAGGAAAGAGGGTAGAAAGGGATGGGTAGGAAGAGAGGGAAGGAAATAAAAATATATAGGTCAATAAAAACAATTAAATAATAATAATACAACGAATGACTGTGACTGAAGAAAAGAACAAAGCTAAGGAAAGATTGTGTACATCACAGTCATTCTTCCATCTTAAAATGAGATTCCCAATGATAAGAAATGTGAAGAATGAAGCTACATGTCAACCTTTTGAGTGTAGCAATATATGTAACTGATTTATGAGCTATTACTTAGTATAGATGGAAATTGAAGCTTTTCTACCATGTGATGCCTGCTAGCAGACACTGCTGAACTTGAAAATATCATATGAAATTCATATCTTTAAAACTAATTTTTACATGGTGGAGATGCAGCATAATAGTAACACATTTGCCCAGAATGTGTAGTTCCTGTGTTTAATTCCCAACACATTAGAACTAACTAAATAAAATCAATGGGGTTATTCCCTACATACATAAATCCAAAAAATATGTAAATGAACTTGAAAATATAATTTATCAAAATCAACTTAAAACTTTGAAAAAATTTCTAATGCATTTAGTATTTATAAGGATGCCCACATTTATATAATTTTATTTTGATGTACAATAGTAATTAGCTAATTAACATTTTTGGATTCGTTTGGGATTATGTTTAATTCAGTTGAACTGAAATTGTAATATTACTAAAATGGTCAATCCTAATATGTTTAAATTATTCATATCCTAAATACCAATGTCCTTGTTCTATAGCACATTGCCACAGAAGAAATAATTTTCAAGTAGATATTGGTCAGTGAAAATTATTTTCTGAATATTGAAGATTCTGTTATAGGAACTACAAATAAAATTATCTTGACTAATATGCTTAATGGTAATTCTGCAGATGCCCATTATAAATTTCCCCTCATGCTATTAATCACCTGAAACCTATTACCATTCCCACAGACATGATCATCAAGTATAATAATGTTCTTAATTGTCTAATTTTATTGGTTTTTGAAAGCCGAGTTTGGAATCATCCTCAGGTCAAACAAAGCATTCTCACAGTAGCTCTGGCAAGGTGCAGCAAGTTATAAAACAACAAAACTCTGAAAACTTCACAAATAGGCCTCCTGAGTGTGCACACAGTGATATAAATGATATTAGATATACCACCAGGGATACACTTCAGAAGATAAACTGGTACCTAAACCAATACAAATACAGAAATTTAATATTTTCTTTCCTATATCACAACTAAAACAGCTCACTCTATTTATATACTTTTACATAAATACATACAAAACTGATAATAATTTGGCCATGATAAAGTTCGTGGAGAGATCAGGGATACAAGGAATGCATCTAAACATAATAAAAGCAATAGACAGCAGAATGAGAGCCAACATCAAATTAAATGAAGAGAAACTAAAAGCAATTCCATAAAAATCAGGAACAAGACAAAGCTGTCCACTCTCTCCATATCTATTCATCATAGTTCTTGAAGTTCCAACTAGCATCATAAAACAACAAAAGGAGATTAGCTGTAAGTAAAGGATAATCAGGCTACAATCCTCAGTCAGAGAAGCTGGGTAACAAGGAGGACTCAACAGATGCAAAGATTTGCCTGGGAAGGGGACTTAGAAGAGATCTTGGTAAAATCGGGTAGGGTGGCTGGTGGGGAGTGGAGGAGTATGAACATGAAAAATTGGTTTGGGCATTTGTTGTGTGGGAAGGATGAAAATAATAATGAGATACCTTGATGGGGGGGAGCATTTGGAATTAGGGAGAAATCTGGGGCCTTGGAAACTCCCAGGACTCCTAAAGCATAACCACAGCTATGGTTCCTAGTAATAGAAAGAGGGTCCCTGAACTGTGTTTCTCTTCTAATCAGATTGGTGACAATCATAATTATCTTCAGAGTGCGTTCATCCAGTAAATGATGGAAGGAGATGCAGAGATCCACTGGGACAAACTCCGGGAACCCTGTTGAAGTGAGAGAGGCAGGATAGTAAGAGCCAGGCATTGGAGATAGGGGGTGAAGTCAAAGTCATGGCAGTGGACCCCACAGAGACAGCTGACCTGAGCTGGAGGGAGCTTATTTACTCTATATCCACAGCTAGGGAACCTCAATGGGACTGACCTAGATACTCCGCATGTATGTAACAGCTGTGTAGCTTGGTATGTTTGTAGGGCTCCTCGCAGTGGGATCAGGATGTGTCCCAGGCACTTGAGCTACCTTTTGGGAATTCGTTTCCCTTGCTGGGTTGCATTCTCCAACCTTGATGAATGGGGAAAGAGCTTGGTCCTGTCTCAACCTGATGTGGCATTCTTTGTTTATTCCCATGGGAGGCCTGCCCCTTTCTGAAAGGAAATAGAAGAGTAGATTGGTGGGTAGATGAGAGGTGGGGCAGAAGAGAATGGGAGGAGAGGGTTTAAGGGAAGCTCTAGTTGGTATGTAAAATAAATGAAAAAAAGGTTAATAAATAACTGCCATGCATCTTTATATGGTTCGATCCTGGATTGAGCTATAATCATTTGACCATTTCAAACTTCAATTTCAAGAAGTTTGATTTGATTATATGCACCTTAGAAGTCAATTTTTAAACCTAATTTACTGTGCGGATATGTGTACATATAAGGCTCAATGTGCAGAGATTTGAGTGTGAGTTTCAGAAAACTATTTTCAGGAATATGGTATCTTCTTCTATTCCAAAAATCCCAGGGATCAAATTCAGTTTTTAGGTTTGGTGGCCAGAGCCACTACATGATGAGCCAGCTTCCTAGCCAGTTGTTTGGAATTTCAATGTTAAACCCCTTCTATAAGTTATTAGGAAAGTTGCATTTTATTAAAAAACTGTACCTATCTAGTGAAACAGTTATCTTTTTCATTTTCTTTCAAGAATGAATGCATTATCATAAAAAATTTAAGCAGATCCTGAACGTTGGCTTTAATGACTAAAACTTGATAATTCAGACTGACAGTCTTAGGATTAAATTTTAGTGCATTACCCTTTGAAACTCAGCAATGTAGAATGGCGTTACTTGTGATACTGGAAACCTATTTCAATTTTTAATACTTGAAAACAAAGCCTTTAATATTTTGAATCAAGAAGGCAATATCCTTCTAGAACTTGTATTTTGATTTCAGCAATATTTTTCTCCTGCCAGTATCAAATGTCTTCGGTTTTGAAGGTGGGGTTTAATCAAACCCTAGAAGAAATAGAAACATTTTTGAAAAAAGGAGTGAGAAAATAAGAATCTTATATATTCCCCTCTCTAAAAATCACTTGTAAAAGCATTTTCATCACATTGAAAGGTATATGCTTATAATAGGGAGCAACACAATGCTAATGAAATATTAATGTGCACAGTGAGATCATTTTGATGGCAACTTGGAAGCCAGACCTCTGTTCACTATTACTTCCTTGGAAAGTGCAGGATCAAAGATCACCAAATGCACAGAATTAAAAAGATTTTTCTTACTGCCCCTCAGAGGGCAGCACTCATCTTATTTATAACCCTCCAGATCTTAAACCCTTAAACCACTTTTATTGAGGCCTCTCTAGAATGGTACTTAAGTCAATTAGATGCAAAGGGTCAAATGGTCAAACGTCCAAGTATAAATTTAGTTAAAAGACAGAGCACTAAGACGTGTGTAATGGGTAAAGCTTTTGGAAGCTGCACTATAACAAATTACAGATGCTGAACATGGCAGAGGAGAGTGGATATCTCATTCCCAGGTATAGATTATATGTGTTTATAAAAATAACCAAACTGCTATAAGTTATATAAGTGTATAAAAACTAACAGAGTTGATTTTACCAATTTTTGTCATTCTTTGTCTCATATATAACTGATATTGAAGTGTTAGGTTAGAATACTTAGGACTCCACAAGGATGACTCCAGCTAAAACCCTAAGCAATAAAGGAGAGGATGCCCGATCTGGTCTTACCCTGTAGTCAGACTGATAAATATCTTAAATAGCACCATAGAACCTTCGTCCAGTAACTTATAGAAACAGAGGCAGAGATCAGCATCAGAGCACTGAACCTTCATCCAGTAACTTATAGAAACAGAGGCAGAGATCAGCATCAGAGCACTGGAATGAGTTCCCAAAGTCCAGTTGAAGAGTGGGAGGAGTGAGAATATGAGCAAAGAGGTCAAAACCATGATGGGTTCACTGACTGAGACAGTCAGCCAGAGCTAATGGGAGCTCACCAACACCAACCAGACTGGGAAGGAACAAGCATAGTACCAAACTAGTCCCTCTGAATGTGATTGACAGTTGCTTGGCAGGAGCAGACTGAGGGACTGATATAGGAGGGTCTTCTATCTATCTGTTGCTTTCATTGGTTAATTAATAAAGAAAACTGCTTTGACTGATAGCTCAGAACATAGGTAGACAGGGAAGACAGAACAGAATTGTGGGAGGAAGAAAGCAGAGATGGGAAGAAGCCATGAATCTCCAGCACGAGATGGACATAGGCTATAATCTTGCCAGTAAGCCACAGTCATGTGGTGATACACAGATTTATTAGAAATGGGTTAATTAAGATGGGAGAGTTAGCCAAGAAGAGGCTAAAGATAATGGGCCAGGCAGTGTTTTAAATGAATACAATTTGTGTGTTGTTATTTTGGATGTAAAGCTAGCCATGAGGGAGCCGGGCAGGACATAAAGCAGGCCTGCTTGCCTCATCACTACAAGGGACCACTGGTAGTGGCACCATAATTTATTCCTTCTGCTTGTACTGGCTTTTTGGGAACCTATTCTCTTTGAATGGATATCTTGCTCAGCCTAAATATAGTAGGCAGGGCCTTGGACCTTCCCCAAAGCAATGTACCTTACCCTCTCTGAGAAGTGGATGGAGTTGGGGTGATAGATTTCCTCCATCTTCTTAACTCTTGTTAGAAAAAAGAATACTTCCCCTAAAAACAATAGAATTTTTTTTCCATTTTCTTGTAATCGAAGGACTATATGAGGAAGTAGGAACATTCCACTCTTCATAACAGAAAGCTGCACATCAATATCTAAAACATAATTTTGAGGCAATTAATAGTATTCTATTGTTAGATATAAAAAACAGAGGGGCACAATTTTTCTTGCTTTCTTGTATTTTTAGATTACTAAAAAAGCAAAGATATTAAATTTCACTGCTTTGATAATAACTGATGGTTAGTGATAATGGGAATTTTTTTAGAAAATCAAAATTCAGTAGTAGGAAATAAACACATTTTCTCCACTGAAACAGAACATATACCACTCAGCATTAAGCAAACATATGCTAAATAGGCAGACACAACAGTTTGTTGACTTTACCTGAACAATGTAGACAATGTATGTTATGCTTTTAACATACAATAATTTAGCCAATGAATAAAGATTCAAAGGTCAATAGTTTATATTTTAGTTAACTGATTTAAATCTTGAAATGATCAGGGGATATTAGTTCAGCAACGAAATAATGAGATTCAATATTGTGCTGTCTTGGAAGGTTAGGCATAAGGATGAACAATGCCAAGACTAACATATTTCAGATTCTTTATTCTACATATAGGACTGAAATTAACTTCAAGACACTTCATTATTTATTAAATTATCATATTAATGGAATTTTCCATGTCCTCATTAAGCTAGCTTATTAATCATAAATATTTAAAAGCACTATTATATTTTAATATACATTGTCTCAGCATTTTTATTAGAAATATGATAATTGGTATTTACTGGGTTTTTCATTTGTAAATTTCAACTAAAATATAAATTGGTACATTCACACATACAAACACACACACATACATATGTATATCCTTTAATCACTGTGTGCATAAATGAACGTTTATAGCCAGATAGAAAAAGAAAAAGAATCTCAGGGAAGAAGTTTGACTTTATACTGCACAAGTTTGGGTGAGAGAGAAAACATGAAATTCAGACAGTGAGGGGGTATTGTATGTCCTTTATAGCTTTTATAGCTCAATAACTTCAGTTCTACATTTAAAAACAATAGACATACATTGCTAAGAATAGTTCTGATTTTTAGAACTGTTTCATTGTTTTTAGAGTTTTTCATACAATTCTTTTGATAGTGTTTTCTCCTTTCTCCATCTCTTCCCATGACTCAAACTTTACACACACCCCAGAATCCCCATTTCCACACACACCCCAGACCCTCAGACCTACACTCCCACCCAAACTGCCATGACTAAGCTCATTAAATAGTGTTTGAACTTGAAAGAAAAATCAAAAGAAGAAAAACATTAACATGTCCTTGCCTGGGACTGTGAGAAACCCTTAGAATTAGTTAATCTTCTACCACCATCTGGTGGTCATTTCTGGTATGACAAAATAAATTTAATTATAAGAAACCTTGCATTTTATTCTTTATTAGCTTTCTATGGTGTGGTATAGTTCATAGCAACTAGATAATTTACATTAGTTTAAGACCATGATACCAGTACTTTACAATATCATGCTTTGTAATACTAAGCTAATAAGTTTAAACAAGGATTATTAAACTATCAATAGGAAGTATCTTTCCTTTCTTAATTTTGATTGTCTTTCTGTCTTTAACATTACTCCTCAACCTCTCACAATACATATTGATTCATGGAAAAGTGATTAGTGAGTCACAAGAGGATGTTCAGGGTGAATTAGATAATCATTTTCTGTTTGGCTGTGCTCTAAATTTTTATTTACCTCTAAAAGTAAACCTTTTGGCTATGGATCAGCAAGTGTTCTGAACCCATACTACAGATACACACTTCATGAGGACATTTTGAAGGTCAGTAATGCAAAAAATAATAACCATTGCCTTATTTACTCATGAAACGTTCAAAAATATATGTCCAAAGCCTGAAGTCCAATCTATTACTCAAAGATCCTCCAAATTAAAATATCCCTTCAATAAGATGTCAGAGTCACAGAAAAGTCATGGTTTAAACTGTTGGGGATAAAGAGTTACTACTCTGGACCCAAGTGTGGGACCTCTGAGGGAGTAGACGAGAGCCATAAACCTTTGTGGAATCAACCCCAGCCAGAGAACTCTGCAAGAGTTACTACTCTGGACCCAAGTCTGGGACCTCTGAGGGAGTAGACCAGAGCCAGAGACCTTTGTGGAACCAACCACAGCCAGAGACCTCTGCAGGAGCAGACCCAGACCAGGGACATTTATGGACACAGGACTGAGTCAGTGACCTAGGCTGATGCATACCTGAGACAGCAAACTCCATAGAAGCAAAGAAAATCCCAGAAGTGCCAAACAACCTCCAGCAACACTGATTGATCCACAGGGTGAGTGGGTGACTGGAAACATGACACTGATTGCACCATAATGATCAACCACCTGAGCCTTGGATCTACTAGACCTGGAAGATTGATTATAACAGTCACAGACAGTCACCACTAGACCAGTCAGAGGACAGAATGGGTAGACAAAGAAAGAACATATGCAACACCACAAAGAGCAAAATGACACCAGTAAAATCTAGTGACCAACAACAGCAAGCCTTGAACAACCAAATATAGATGAAGCAGAAAAAATGACCCTAAAAATAGCTTCAGGAGAATGTTTGAGGCCCTTAAAGAGGAAATGAAAAATTTCCTCAATGAAATAGAGGAAAAGACAAACCAAAAATTGGAAGACATCAGCAAATCCCTAAAAGAAAACCATGAAAAAAAATCAAATATATGAAAGAAACTATTCAAGACTTGAAAACTGAAATAGAGACAATAAATAAAGCATATGCTGAGGGATTTAAGAAATAAAAATTATGAGAAAACAGTCAGAAACTACAAATATAAGCATAAAACTGAATAAAAGAGATGGAAGAGAGAGTCTCAAGGGTTGAAAATACAATTAAGGAAATAGACTAATCAGTCAAAGAAAACATTAAATCTAACAAAAGCTTAACAAAAAATATCTAAGAGATACGGTACACCATGAAAAGACCAAACCTAAGAATAAAAAGTATGGAATAAGGAGATGTTCAGCTCAAAAGCACAGAAAATATATTTATCAAAATCATAAAAGAAAACTTTCCCAACTTAAAGAAAGATATGCATATGAAGATACAAGAAGTTTACAGAATACCAAATATACTAGATCAAAAATAAAGTACCCTTGCCACATAATAATCAAAACACTAAAGATAGAGACTTAAGAAAGACTATTAAGAGCTGCAAAGGAGAAAGGCAGACCTATCATAATTACACCTGGGTCAAGGAAGAAATAAAGAAAGAAATTAAAGACTTCCTTGGAGGATCAACATAGTAAAAATGGCAATTCTACCAAGGGCAATTTATGGATTCAATGCAATCCCCATTAAAATCCTATCAAAATTCTTCACAGATCTTGAGGACATTATTCAACTTTATATGGAAAAACAAAAAAACAGGAAGCCAAAACAATCTTATACAATAAAGGAACTTCTGGAGGCATTACCATCCCTGACTTCAAACTCAGAGCTTCAGTATTGAAAACAGCTTGGTATTGGCATAAAAACAGAGAAGTCGATCAGTGGAATAGAGTAGAAGGCCCAGATTTTATCCCACAAACCTATGAACACCTGATTTTTGATAAAGGAGCTAAAAGTATTCAATGGAAGAAAGATAGCATCTTCAACAAATGGTGCTGGCAGAACTGGTTGTCAACCTGTAGAAGAATGAAAATAGATCCATATCTATCGCCATGCACAAAAATCAAGTCCAAATGGATTAAAGACCTCAATATCAGGCTGAACACACTGAACCTGATAGAAGAGAAAGTGGGAAGTACTCTAGAACATATGGGCACAGGAGATCACTTCCTACGCATATCCCCAGCAGCACAGACATTAAGGACAACATTGAATAAATGGGACCTCCTGAAACTGAGAAGCTTCTGTAAAGCAAAGGACACTGTCACCAAAACAAAAAGGCAACCCACTGACTGGGAGAAGATCTTCACCAACCCTGCAACAGACAAAGGTCTGATCTCCAAAATATAAAGAACTCAAGAAACTAGACTTTAAAATGCTAATTAACCCAATTAAAAAATGGGGCTCTGAACTGAACAGAGAATTCTCGACAGAAGAAATTCAAATGGCCAAAGACACTTAAGGTCATGCTCATCCTCCTTGGTGATCAGGGAAATGCAAATTAAAACAACTTTGAGATACCATCTTACACCTGTCAGAATGGCTAAAATCAAAAATACCAATGATAGCCTTTGCTGGAGAGGTTGTGGAGTAAGGGGCACACTCATCCATTGCTGGTGGGAATGCAAACTTGTGCAACCACTTTGGAAATCAGTGTGGCGATTTCTCAGGAAATTCGGGATCAACCTACCCCAAGATCCAGTAATACCACTCTTGGGAATATACCCAAGAGATGCCCTATCATATGACAAAAGCATTTGTTCAACTATGTTCATAGCAGCATTATTTGTAGTAGCAAGAATCTGGAAACAACCTAGATGCCCTTCAATGGAAGAATGGATGAAGAAAGTGTGGAATATATACATATTACAGTACTACTTATCAGTAAAAAACAATGACTTTGCCAGTTTTGCATGCAAATGGATGGAAATAGAAAACACTATCCTGAGTGAGGTAACCCAGACCCAAAAAGATGAGCATGGGATGTACTCACTCATAATTGGTTTCTAGCCATAAATAAAGGACATTGAGCATATAATTTGTGATCCTAGAGAAGCTAAATTAGAAGGTGAACCCAAAGAAAAACATATAGTCACCTGCCTGGATATGGGAAGTAGACTAGATTGCAGGGCAAAACCTGGGAACTTGGGGGTGAGGTGGCATGGGGCTAAGGAGAAATGGGATGAGAAACATGAGAAGGGGAGGATGGGGGAAGCTTGGGGGAATGGGATGGTTGGGATAAAGGAAGGGTGGACACGGGAGCAGAGAAATATATATCCTAATTAAGGGAGCCATCTTAGGGTTGGCAAGAGACTTGACTCTAGAGGGGCTCGCAGGTGTCCAGGGAGATGTCCCCAGCTAGTACCTTGAGTAACTGAGGAGAGGGAATCTGAAATGACCCTATCCTATAGCCATACTGATGAATATCTTACATATCACCTTAGAACCTTCATCTGGCGATGGATCGAGATAGAGACAGAGACCCAAATTGGAGCACCGGCCTGAGCTCTTAAGATCCAAATGAGGAGCAGAAGGAAGGAGAACATGAACAAGGAAGTCAGGACCACGAGGGGTGCACCCACCCACTGTGACAGTGGAACTGATCTATTGGGAGCTCACCAAGGCCAGCGGGACTGGGACTGAATAAGCATGGGATGAAACCGAACTTTCTGAACATGGCTGACAATGAAGGCTGATGAGAAGCCAATTACAATGGCACTAGGTTTCGATCCTAATACATGAACTGGCTTTGTGGGAGCCTAGCCTGTTTGGATGCTCACCTTCATGGTCCTGGATAGAAGTGGGAGGACCTTGGACTTCCCACAGGGCAGGGAATCTGGACTGCTCTTCATTCTCCAGAGGGAGGGGGAATGGAGTTGGGGGGGGGAGGGGGAGAGGGTTAGGGGAGTGGGGGGAGGGGGCGATGTGTGCGAGGAGGGGGAGGGAAATGGGAAACAGGGAGGAGGCGGAATTTTTTTTTTGCAACAACTGAAAAAAATAAAAGAAAAAAAGGAAATAAAGACACAACATACTCAAACCTATGGGAGACTATGAAAGCAGTGCTAAGAGGAAAGTTCATAGCACTAAGTTCCCACTTAAAGAAAACAGAGAAAGCACACATTGGAGACTTAACAGCACACCTGAAAGCTCTAGAAAAAAAAGAAGCAGACTCACCCAGGAGGAGTAGAAGACTGGAAATAATCAAACTGAGGGCTGAAATCAACAAAATAGAAACACAGAAAACAATACAAAGAATCAATGTAACAAAAAGCTGGTTCTTAGTAATGTCTTTAGGTGGTTTGGGCATCAGCGTAATTGTAGTCTTATAAAAAGAACTTGGCAATGTTCCTTCTGTTTCTATTGCTTGGAACACTTTGAGGAGTGTTGGTATTAGTTCTTCTTTGAAAATCTTGTAGAATTCTGAGGTGAAACCATCTGGTCCTGGGCTCTATTTGGTTGGAAGACTTTTGATGACTGTTTTTATTTCGTTAGCAGTTATAGGTCTATTTAATTTGCTTATCAAGTCTTGATTTAATATTGGTAATTGATATTTATGCAGAAAACTGTCCATTTCCTTAAAGTTTTTCAATGTAAAGTACAGGTTTTCAAAATATGACCTAATGATTCTCTGGATTTTCTCCATGTCTGTTGTTATGTCTCCGTTTTCATTTCTGAATTTGTTAATTTGTATATTCTCTCACTGCATTTTGGTTTGTTTGGATTAAAGTTTGTCAATTTTGTTGATTTTCTTGAAGATTCAACTCTTTTTCTCATTGATTTTTGTATTGTTTTCTTTGTTTCTATTTTGCTTACTTCAGATCTTAATTTGATTATTTCTTGCTGTCTAGTTCTCCTGGGCGAGTTTGTTTCTTTTTGATCTAAAGTTTTCTGTTAATTCAAAAAATGTTCAACATACTTAGCTAGCAGGGCAATACAAATCAAAACTACTTTGAGATTCCTTCTTATACCTTTTAGGATGGCTACAAATCAGCTCTTCTGGCAAGTATGTGGAATATGGGGAACACTCCTCCATTGCTAGTGACTTGCAAACTTGTAAAGCCACTGTACAAATCAATATGGTGGTTCGTCTGAAAACTGACAATCTGCCTGTGACCATGTCAGAGGAACAGCAGGCAGCAAATGAATGTCAGCCCACCTGGAGGCAAATCCCTGATGGGTGAATCTCTGCCAAGTAAAGCTCTGAGGCTATAGACCCTGGAATGTCTTTTCCTTCTGCTGTACTTTTACGTGTTTGCTGCTGCTGTCTTTCTCTGGTATCGGGCATAGTATGAATGGGTATGGGGAGATCCCTACTACCTGTAATGTAGTGTGTTTATCTCATGGAAACATCACATTCTACTAGGCTTTTTACATGTGGAATTTTATGAAGATGATTCCTTCCTAAGCAGTACTGTCTAACTGATAATACTAAAGTTAGTTTAAATACAGTTTTGATGATAAAAAATAAAATAAAACAAGGAAGTGTTTCACCACTAAAAACCATGAGTTTCTATTGAGAAATCATGTAGAATGTGGCTTAGGTTAATGATTAAGAAAAGCAGTTTGCCCAGCTAGCTTAAATCCTTTTAACCTTAATGTTGGGAAATGTTTTCACTTGTGTTGGATTCCATTACAGCTTAAACAAAGCTTTGAAAAGAACTTAAATTTAGACTAATATGTTTTTGTCAAATAGTTTTGATGTAAAAAAACACATAAAGATAATCTAAGGGTTTAGAAAGTCACATAGTTGAATGCAGAACTCCTTAAGGTCAGAGGACAAGAACAAAGCATCCCAATTATCATTAGCTTATGTAACATTCTTGCTAGGATTGGTTGATGATGAATTGGTTGATGAATTTTCAGCAAGTTTCCACCTGTCAAATTTCTGCCAATGGGGACAAATATTCAAGTGCCTGAGACTGAGATAAATTCATCATTTTAAACACTACAGATATTGTTGGTGTATAGTGGTGAGTATCCCCGCCTGTCACATGGGAGACCCAGGTTCGATTCCCCAATGGGGAGCCAGGAGCAGATGTGTCTCATTGTCATGAAAAGTCTTAAGTTCTTAAAACATTTTAAATGCCATATTCTGAAGGTCTCTGAAAGATTTGAAAAATATCTATCTAACTGAAATATATCTCTATACATCTAGAAAATCTAACTAACATGACTACAAGCTTGACTATTATAGATGAGTATCTATTAACTTATATTTCTTAATTATACATTTTATTTTTAAATGATCTGCACAAACATAATATTTTAATTAAGATAAGAAATGCATATACATATAACAAGATTAACCTTAAATTTGTATCAATAAACCAAGATCCATACCAATGCAATTCTCTATAGCAAGATAAGTAGGACTTCATATTATTGTTCATTGAATAAGGGGCTACTGTTTTCTATGTTTAATTCCATTTACTCTTATAAAATAATATTTTCCTTTTAAATATCTGAAGCACAATTGCTGTGATAATTACTTTTATTTTATGAATCTAGTGACAATAAAGATCAAATAAATTCGCTGCAATTATGTTTTCTAAAGCCAAGAAATTCACCAAATAATAGTTAAGTAGATAAACTCATTTAACCCTTATAATCTACAGCTCACTCCAGTAGGATCTCACTGGCAAACTGAGTAATATATTCAGTGAAGAATCTAGACACCCCCCTTCCTAGCTACCCTGGTAAATAGTTTGTCTATAGCTTTGGGGATGCCTGAGAGCATATTTTGCAGGTCTTATTTTTGCAGTGTTTCACAGCCCATCCTTTAAACATCTCAGCTTGCAAAACAATCAAGCAATGTTTGGGTCTGTTAATTAACATCGATCTGAGAATTGAACTAGATTCACTCTGATAAAGAAATTGAATTGCTAATCACAATACATCTAGGCCTGAATGTGATGAGTTCAATACTCCTTCTTAGTTATTTTCAACTTTATATTCAAAGATAAATTGAGTTGATATATGAATCCTAAAGATAAGGAGAAACACTACTTTCCGTAAAAGCTGCTGACAATAAGATGGTCAGAAAACAATTAAACCATTGCCAGATGCTTAATCTTCCTGCTTCAGAATCTTTAGGGATGTTTTTAGTACTGTTTTCTCTTCCTTGACTTCCCAAGTACTTCAGAGCTTCTTTGTAAATCATGTTTCAAGATGTGTGACACAATTCACACTCTTTTTACATATGCAAACATGAAAAATAGGCACCTTTTGAATTATATTTATTTCCAAAACTCCAACTTGGCAAACAATATTTATCGCACAACAACTGCATAAATTCTTGGATTGTATCTGTCATTCCTACATTTCTACAGTTTTACTGAAACTATAAAGATTGTTAGTACAAGGAAAATTTTCTGATGTAAAAGAAAGCCTTTAAATACAATCTTGTAAAGAAGTTTGTGTGTCTAAACTTAGGGCTTGCTAAAGATCTATGTTAAAACAAACACATTCTTAATATAACATTTTTTGTGTAAACCTAACAGAAATAATTATTTCTAAAAAGTCTTAACAATTGTGGCAATGTGAAATTATTTTGTTGTAGATATATTGTTGACATTAGGTAACATAAACATTTAGAAATGATGATAAAAATATAGAAACTATTAAGTGTGGATTATTTAGAATTCTGCAGCAAAAGCTGATTAAATTTCATTTTTTTCTGCTTTTGTTACTTTCTTACATTTTTATGATGTGCATCTGCTACCTGTGGAATTGCAGACATTTAAGGATTAGATGAGTAGACAATCCCATATGAAATAATATTATAACTAAAACTTATCATTTCATATGAGCCTTTTGAGGGTAGCAACCTTATTCTAGTTCCTTTTGAATAAAGAATAAGTGTCATAGTGGGTGAACCACTTGTTGAAGGGCATTCATAGAAAGGCTCAGAGTTGCGGTTGTACCTATTTTTTAAAGGGTCTTTAACAGGTCCGACCATGGCAAAATTGCAGACAGGTATTCCCCTTTTCCTCTCCCTTGTTAAAAACCTGTTTGGTTTTTTTGTTTGTTTGTTTGTTTTTTCCTAAAACTGTCCTCCAAGGTATACAAGCTATATTTCCTTATTTTGCAACTGACTAATTCTTGAGACAAAACACCAAGTTCCAACAATCAAAAATCATTATATGACTAATATGTCCAATCAAGATTTAACAACTCAACCTAGCACAGATTCCCCTGCTTCACCTTAAAACCCCTCTCCTGCAAAAAACACTGCTTCTTGCTCTTGCTTCTCTTCTCTTGCTTTCTGCTGTTCCTATTGTTGTCTTTACAGCCATTATCCTCACCCCTTTTGCCCATCAGTGAAATAACTATTCTTTCCACTAAAAAAAAAATGGTATCTGGGTATGTCCTAAATGATTCATGGGTGGGGGTGTTGCTTAAACTTATTACCTCTTTCTTTAAACCTCATTTATTTTATTTTTATTTTTAGGCTTTTTGAGACAGGGTTTCTCTGTGTATCTTTGTCCTGGAATTCACTCTGTAGACCAGGATGTCCTTGACCTCAGAGATCTGCCTGCCTTTGTCTCCCAAGTGCTGGGATTAATGCTATGTGCCACCACACCTTGAACTCACAGAGATCTGTCTCCCTCTGCCTCCCAAGTGCTGACATTAAAGGTGTGTATCACCACACTTAAATATTCTTTCTTTCTTTTTATTTTAAGAACTTTAACCTTTTTCTTTTCTCTCCCAAGCCTGTATATATTTATTTAACACACTGTAAACCATTCAGAGATTTTCTTCATTTTTGAATCTCTTTTTATTGTATATCTCTCTTTTTCTGACCACATGAGTCTTTAATTTGCTAAATTATATGCCTAGGATTAAGTTGTGGCTTTGACAGCTGGATCTAGCCCATTGCTTAGCCTGATTTTTCTGAGAGTCTAGCCAAACAGTCAGCTTTTCATAAACACCATTTAAGTGTTTCATGGCAGGACCTCTTAAAAAGTGGTTTTGCAGCTAAAGCTTAGTCAGGAAGCCTCTCTTAAATGAGAGTCCTTGCCTCTAGCAAACAGAGCCCACCTGAGAAAGTGCTGCTATCAAGAAGCCATGCTTAACATTGTTAATTTGTTTCTAGAATTACTTTCCAAGTTCTTTCAGGTTTTATGTGAATGCAGTTGTCCACACATTGGGCACATCCAGAACAGATTGATTACTGCCGCCTGAGATGATCAAGCCTCCTGGAATTTTCCAGTCATGACTTGACCATATTTCTAAATTTTCTTTAGGTCCCCAATCAGCATGAAGTAGCCTGAAAAACTATGCCCACATTCCCCCAAATTGGACTATATTTTTCTTTGTTTAGAATGTTAGTTACAAGTTGTTATGGATAATGGTCAGGAGAAAACTAAACAAAAGATATTAGATTAAGAGTTTTTTAAAGCGGGGGGAGGAGTGCAGTGGGACAATAGTCTTTTATCCTGTCACTTGTATTATTTTTAATAAAATGCTGATAAGCCAGTAGTCAGGCAGGAAGTAGAGGTGGGGCAATGAGAATGCTGGGAAGAGGGAAGCATAGTCTGTAGTTGTGACCCAGCCACAGAGAGAGAGCAAAATGTGACTGCCTCCCCAAAAAAGGTACCAAACCATGTGGCTAATGTAGACAAGAATAATGGGCCAATTTAAGATGTAAGAATTAATTCATAAGAAACCTGAGATATTAGGCCAATCAGTTTATAATGAATGTAGACCTCTGCATGATTCTTTTTTCCTTTGGGACTGAATGACTGAAGGACCACGTAGGACAGAAACCCAGTCAACAACAGTATATATATTTAGTATTTTCTTGCCTGATTAATGTTTCCTTCCCTGCATCTTCTCTTCCTAGGCCCAACCCCTCCACTAATATTCCCTTCTCCCCATCTACTTCTGTTTTCTCTTTTGAAAAAGACAGGCCTCCCATTCAGCATTCAGGGTATATCAAGTTAAAGTAAGACTAGGTACCTCCCCTCCTATTAAGACTGGACAAGGAAACCCAGTAAGAGGAAAAGGTTCCAAAAGCCCAAAACAGAGTCAAAGACAGCCCATGTTCCCACTGTTAGGAGTCCTCCATTGCTAGGATTCTAAGCTGGGGTCACTCTCATAGATTCCTGGGGATTTCCATTGTAGTAGTTTTCCAGGTCATCATAGAAATGCACAGTGATTTCAGGATTTTCTCCCTCTATCCTCCCCCATCTGTATCCTCCAATTCCCATGCCCACCCTCTCCCATGCAGAATCCTCTCTCCCACCCACCAGTGATGTCTATTCTATTTCCTCTTCACAGTGAGATTTGTGTGTTCCCCCTTGAGCCCCATTTGTTAACTTAGCCTCTATGGGTCTCTGGATTGTAGAATAGTTATCCTTTACTTTATGACTAAGATTCACTTGCAAGTGAGTATATACCATGTATATACCACTCAGGATGATCTTCTGCTGTTCCAATTGTGATATGTTTTTAAGTATTGTTAAGATATATAAAATATATTTGAAATGAAAAAATTATGTATAATCTATTTTTTCTTATTTTTTGAATATATATTAAAATATAAATATATTTGTTGAAACGTTTGAAGAAATCTTAAATAAGTTCGATGATCATTAAATTTTGATTATTTTTCATGAAATTACAGAATCTAGTTAAAATTTTAATTGAGTTTAATCTTTTTCTTACTTGTCCCTCCCTTTTCTTTTCTTCATGCTATCCTGTTCTGCCTTTGTCCTTCAAACTCTATTAAAAATTAAGAATTTAGATAATAGAAAATTCACTTATGTATTTTTATTTCAGTTATTTTCTTATGTGGGTAATAAAGTAAGATAATAAAATGCCACCTACTTGCAGTGTGTTTACATGATGAACGAAGCTGTACTGCTCTGATTGATGTAAGAAAAATCTGAATATCCAATAGCTATTCAGGAGGTATCAGCAGGATATCCAGAGGGAGAAAGGAAGAAGAGGAGGAATCTTGGTAAACAGGAGATGACAGAAGACACAGAGAAGAAACAGGAGGTGCAAGATGAAAGAGAAGTAATGCCATGTGATATAATATAAATTAACTAAATGAGTTCATTTAAATTATAAAAGCTAGTTACAAACAACTCTAAGCTATAGACTGAACTCCCACAATCACTAATAAGTCTCTGTGTCAATATTTGTGAGCTGGCAGTCTCAAGGAATGTTTAATTACATATGTTGTCCAACAGAGATGCTCAAATATCCACATAGGGCCTAGGAAAATGGTCATGGGATAGGATCAGTGTCCATTAGTGAAGCTATTTTTAGAGGTCTTGCTGTACAGTGGAGCACTCAGCAGCTGTAGTGCTAGGTAAAAATGCCTTCTGCATCATGTACAAAAGCAGCTTTCCAGAAGAGCGGAGGCAAATGCTCAGACACGAGGCAGGGCTCTCAGGGAAGCCAGGGTGTGCAGTCAGCTGCCCGAGCCACCTGACAGCTGATGTGGCTGAGTAAGTTTGTCTCATGGTCAAACAATGGTGCAAGTATGCAGTGAAGTGGTCCAGACTGAGAAAATCCTTAAACAGATACAGTAAAGGTTGTGCATAGATGCTAGAAAAAAATAGCATAAAAATGATAATGTAAAGTCTTTAAAGAGATAATAAAGAAATGTTTTTAAAAAAGCACAAAAGGGTGGGAAACACACAGAGAGACTAGACACTTTTTGGTTCTTTGTTGGCTGAATTTTTTAAATGCTAATGTACAAAAAACAATAGCTGCTGAGGGACATTGGATTTTGGAAACTGATAAATTAAACCAACCTATATATGTTAAAATGTCAACTTGTAAATGCAAGTCAGAATATATGATGCACTAGGGGAGAGGACAAGCCTTTGTTTCTACGGGGAACAAAAAAAAATGGTTCTATCAACAATTAATGAAGGTCAGATTTGATTTGGGGAGACCTCCTGAAAATCTTGGCTACAGGCATAGAAAAGAAGTGAAGAAATACTACAGGACAGGTAATGTTGGTTCCTCTACATGGGAGCAACTCTGAGACTGAATGAAACAAGATAAATCTTGTTGACTACTATTTCTCATGACTTATTACATGTCATCATTTCATACAGCGTGGGTAGAGGTTTAGTTGTAGAGTACAAATGAACTTATAAAGTTAATTTATGCCTTTAAGCTGCTTAAGCATAGAACAAAAAAATCATCTTTAAGTGACTTTTGCATACAACATATTACATACTTGTGTTAATGAAGATATATTATTTAAAACTTTATAGGTTTTCAGGAAAAAAAGGATCAGACACCAATGAAGAGAAGTAACCCAGGTGATTCTGCCCATCAGAATGCCTCTGTTGTAGTTTCCTCAAAATTCTGCATCCAGAAAACTTCAATTTTGCTAGCTGAGATATTCCAGTCTCACAGACTATTCTAACCAAGACCTGAGATAAGTCCTATATTTTCCCATTACACAGAGACTGGAAAACAAATAATACAGCTAACTCCCACAAGACCTGACCATTATCCCAGATTTCTTCAGGGTCCTCTAAAATGTTCTATTGTCCCCAGACAACAGAAAACAGACTGGAGAACATGATGCTCAGTTTCAAAGAGGTGGGATGGGTGATTTTTACTCATTTGATAGGTTATGGATGTTTGTTATCAATTAGAGGAATTGATTATATATTGATATTAGTACTAATCAGAAAAAAAATAAACAGAGGAGATTACATTTAAAATTTATTGGATGACAAAAATATTCTAACTAGAACAGATATTAAAATAATTTAGTTACATTTGAAAATCTTAGGGATTCACTACGTATGCCATTTCTGTTTGGAGATTAAAGTGTATCTATTTAAATAATAGCATTGATATACTAAAACAATATATCAACATTTAATTTCTTCTCTTGCAATGATTGACAGGGTTGCTATGATGGTTACACAAAGATGACATTTTCATTAAGTATACATGTGTATATTTCATAATCCACTTAAATCTCTCAAAGCAACATGAACTCAGCAAAACAAAAACACATCAAAATATTTACCTTATTTACAATAAGTACCTTTTCTTCTCCCTGTCTACATATTGTGTGGCAAAGCACAATCTCTCAGGTATTCATTGATAGCACATACTCCATGACAAGTTAAATCTTCCTGTTTCAATGTGTTTTACCTCACATCACACAAAACTACAAAGAAACAAGATTCCCCATTGACTAATCTATAAATTTAAATTGCTTGGAACATATTAGACTGAGATATTGTGTGGGAATTTGCTCTCACTGCCTTGGGAAGAATCAAATCCTTTTTATAAATTGGAGTTAATAGTGGTCACCATGTAGTGTAGTTTAAAACCAATAAGCCTGTGTTATATGACCCTTGAGTATAGTATAATTTTATACATTGAATCTGCAGTCTTAATATTTTATGACTATTTTATAAGTTGTAAGTTATGGGTTTTCAAAACCTATGAACAGACCTTAGACAAAACATCAAGTAGTTCTTCAGTAAAATTTTAACATCTGTAAATTCATAACCAAATTAAAAATATGAAAAGGGAATAATGGTCAATGTTGAATAAGTACCTATAAAATATGTGTAATTGTGAAAATTTGTATTTACCACTGGGATTTTGAGATAGGTCATTTGTTTCTTTGGTCCTTTTAGTTTCCCTCACCTCACCATTTAGACATGTGAATTTGTGAACTATAAACATCTCCTGATTCTGAAATACTGTAATCTGCTCTGAAGGTATTTTTCATGCATCTACCAGAAAAAAAATTATCACTTACTTAATTGCACGCTACAAAAAATTTCTTTTATTGCAAAATGTTCTTCCAAAAAATTTGCCCAGTGTGCCTTCCTTAATTAAAAGAATACCAACTAAATTATAAGTAGGAATATACTGGTGTTAATATCTATGTCACGATTTACTTACCATTCATAATAACAACTCTGTTCCTGTGTGCAAAGTAACTTCAACATGTGTTAATACAGATATAGAGTAAACGTTTTTAAAAAGCTCACTGGAAAAAAATAAAGATACAGGTTTTCTTATTATGTCACTTTTATAAAGTGAATAGGAGAGATATTGGATCTTCTCCACTTGCTGCAAATTTTGGCTTTGCTGGAATTCTCACCCTGAACAAATCAGTACACAATCTTGAACTTGTATATTATGCTATCCTCACTGTGTCCAATTCATTGTAAGTTAACACAACTCCTAACTTCTCATCACTTTTATGTAAGATTTCCATGTTTCTGTTACTGGAGTTAACCTGAATAAATAAGACTAAACATATCTTTTAAAAAGATATTAATTTTATTCTCCTTCCTATTTCTCTCTTTCTTTCAGTCTTTCTCTCTGTATTTATGTATGCATGCACACACACACGTCTGTGTGTACAGAAAGATAAAATACAGCCACCACTACACGCTTATCTCCCTCTCAGCACCATTAAGTCCACATTTCTAGATACAATTTCTTTTCCTATATTTCGGACAGTACTGTTTTGTGATGTCATAAGCTTAACCAGGGTCCTCTGCTGGACTATCTGTTTGGAAACATCCGTAGAACAGGGTAGGCTCATCAGTAAATAAACAACTGAAGTCAATGTCTACATCTGTCCCTGAGTCCATAAATATCCCATAGTTCTTAATTAAATAGAAATACAGATTAAAATGTGATTCACAGATTTCTTAATTCTTCAAATTCTGACATTACGATTTCTTCAAACCATTGATCACATTTTAATGTTGGTTGACTTCTCAACTACTCACAAGCTTTGGAGCTTCTAAGGCATATTAATGAGTCTTCCAAGACCTATGAATGACTACTAAACAGAAGTACCTTAAGGAAAGAGATGACTGTTTTAGTTAACAATATCATGGTAAGAAAGACAAACTGACTTAAAGGGGTAAGCCTCTGGCAATTTGAGCTTGTGACACAGAATACTAATTATTTTCTCATTACATTCCCCAAGTACCTGATAGAAACATCATCCAAGTAAAGAGCTTTGTTTTGCCTCATAGTTTTATAAGTCATGGGTCAGTCTTTCATTGTAGGGTGGCACAGAGGAAGAAATGAGTTAGCAGATCTCATGCCTCCTTAGAGAGGAAACAGAGAAAGATGAAGTCTGGTGTTCTTTAGCTTCCTCCCCTTTTCTCTGCCTTATATTCAGTCATGGTTCTAGCACATGGGAAGTTGGTACTCACAAACTGGGTGAGTTTCCCCACTCCAGCGCCTTTGGAAACATTCTCCTGGTATGTCTCCTAGAAAAATCTAAGTCAAGTACTCAGTGGACATTAACCTTATGTTTGCCTTGTAACAGCTAAAAAGGTTAGGATCTTGGGAACTTGGGAACCAGAAATAAAAGCCTACACTAATGACCTACCTGAAAAGCAGTAGCTGGGATCAAGTGTTTGAACACCCTAGCCTATAAGAAATATTTCCTATTGAAGCCATAACATAAGAATAAATATTTTGTTTATTCAGCTGTTGGCATAATGCTTGTGAGAGGATGGTCATGAGTATGGGATAACTAAGTGCATCTGACGGTCTGACTGGAATATTTTAGAGGAGCAAATGAAGGTGGACACCTCTTTTGAAAAGATTACATGTATTTTCGGTGGCATGTGAGATATATAAAATGTGAAGATAAGGGAAAAATCATATAAAGTTACTTGTTTTCATTATCTTCACAGAAATTAAAATGCTCCTTCTAGAAAAATCTAGGCAGCAAATAAAGAATGGAAAACTGTTAGAAAAAATGATCAAGATGTTGAAAGAATTAATTAATGTTGCTAATTAGAGTGTTTTATGCAAGCCCATGCTACAGCAGAACATTTAAAAATTAAATGAATAGAAAAATAAATGCCAAGCATTAGCATGATTTGAAGTGAAAAACAAAAAAGTCAGTACAGTCTCCAATGTGTCTAAGAGTGAAATAAACCACACTAGTGTCTTACCCTTTATTGAATGTTGATGCTGACTGCCTTAGACCTTAGCTAATTGTTTTTCTTGTGAAGAGACACAATGTATAAGGCAACCTAAAGAAAGAAAATATTTAAATGGGTGTTGGGGTCCTACTTTCAGTTATAGCCCATGACCATTGTGGCTGAGACTTTAGAAGGAGGCAGACAGGAGCTGGAGAAGTTCTCATGGATTACATGTTGAAATAAAAACCACTAGGCAACAAGAGAACTTGGAAAATTGTGTGGACTTTTGAAACTTCAAGGCCAACTTCCAGTAATGTATCTCTAAATTTATTCTTCTTTTTACATCCCAATGCCAGTTTGCCCACCATCCTCTTCTTTCCTCCTCTCCCCTGTCTCTCCTCCACTCCCATATCCTCCTATGATTCTGAAGTTAAAAAAGGTCTAAGCTCTTCTCCTTTTGTTAAGGCTGGACAAGGCAACACAGTATGAGTACTAGGTTCCCCAAAACCAGCCTAAGCATTCGAAACAACATTCTCTTCCACTACTAGGAGTCTAACAAACAAAACAAGCTACACAGCTGTCACACATATATATATAGGGCCTACATCATCCCATATAGGCTCACTGGCTGTCTGCTCAAACTCTGTAAGCTCCTATGAGCCCAGGTTAGTTAGTGTGTGTGTGTGTGTGTGTGTGTGTGTGTGTGTGTGTGTGTGTGTGTTGGGGGGTGGTTCTCTTGTGATCTCCTTGACCACTGTGACTCATATAATCCTTCTTCCCTCTCTTCAGCAGGACTGCCCCAACTCAGTCCACTGCTTAGATATGAGTCACTGTGTCCCTTTCCATCAGTTACTGGTTGAAGACTTTCTGATAACAATTGTGGTGGTCACTAATCAAGCCTCTGCTTGGTTGGTATTTACCTTCTTCCTTTGGTAGCCTGCAGAGTAACTTTTCATACCATGAACACTAGTCAGTAGGGGTGAAAGGTCTATGTAAGCACCGGCTTGACTTTTTTGAGTTCAATGAGTTGTGTAGATATTGTCTTCAGCAATAGGGACTTACTGCCAGTTTATGGAGAAGAACCAAAAACCTTGGAAATAGCCTTGATAATTGTGGAGTTTTCTGTGGGTCCCCTCTGGCCAATAACTTGACACTTGATTATAGCTAGCCTATTCTCCACACTGGAAGCTTCATTTGGTGATGCAAAAAGTTCAGATAGGTCCCTGTCTAATCCATTATTTAGGGATTTTCTTCGGATTGTCTTTATATATGTATATATTTTAGTAATTACTGTATTAGGTATATACAGTAATTTCATACAGGCTCTCAAATAACCATTAATATTAGCTGTCCCTTCCTGTATTTTCTCTTCAACCCTTCTTCTCAATTTGATAATCCCAATACAGACCCTAGTTCATTCATCCATAACTATCTATTCTATTTCCCCCTCCTAGGAAAAGCTATCCCTCCTCCGTATTCCCCTACTTTATACCTAACTTCTGTTCATATATGGATTGTAGCTCGCTTGTCAAAGGATTATCCTACAGCAGAGAAGCTTCCTCCTTCAATAGATGAGAACAAATATAGAGTCACACAACTAGAAAATGTGCAGAGTCAGAGTCCTTGGAATATTCGGTCCTAAATGGGATGTCTCCATTAAACTCATTCCCTCAGAGTTCAGGGAACTCTGAAGAGGAGATAGAAAGAGCCAAAGGGGATGGAGGACTGACACACGTATGAACACACAGAGATTTTGACTGCATGCACAGGGCTTTTGTGAGTCTGTAGCCGACAGGATCACAGGGCTAAGAGGATAAATGGACACAAGCCCTTTTCTATAACACAGAAGCTATTCAAACTGATAGCCATATATACATGAAAAGTAATCTCTAATAAGGGTCCCAGTGGGCAAACATACCACTTTTAAAGGTAGACTCCATGCCCATAAGTGGATGGCCAACACAAAATGAATTCCATCGTCATAAAGTTTTGACAATGTATTTTTTTAACATTACTGATCCTTTGCATTTATGTGATGGCTTCTAGTTGTTGCTTTTAACATGGTGGCATCCTACATGTATGACCATTTGTGTCTCTCTGTCTCTACATGTATCACATGTTTTCCTCTTTTATTTACTTTCTCTATCCATGCTTTTATGTTTTGGTTTTATCTTATTTCATTTTACTGTTATTTTATTGATATCTGTTTTCCACTGATAGACAGAAAGGTTGTGGATTCAGATGGGAGGTAAGATAAGAGAATTCTTGAATGAATCAGAGAGACGAATTCATAGTCAAATATATTGGAGAAAAATATATATTCTATAAAGAAAAGAAAAACAGCATGAGATCACTAATAATGTTTATTCAATTGAAACTCTGCCAAATTATTGAGCAGGCTATTTTAACTGAGATACTACAAAGCACATAAAATAGATCAACCTGGAAAAAACTGACTACTTTATTCCAGGGTGGAATGAATAAATGAATTCAAATAAATTAGAAGAAAATCAAGATTCCATTATGTATTTGTTTCTCAGTTTCAATTTCATTTTTGTAAAATAGGCAAAATTGGTGGAAATATAATCAATAGATCTATGTATCTATATATTTTTCAGATGAGAAAGATTATGCTAATTCTATAATACCAAGAGTTTCATCGTGCTATTTTCATGTATGTATAATGTATTTTAATACTGAGATTATGTGACTTAAGAGCAAAAGATGGTCTATCATGAAATCGGAGGTTTCGTTGAGTATGGTTTCTTTTGCCACCACTTCCCTACACCCTATTCTATCTCCTTTACTAACAATGTAGATATTTTAGTGTTATTGCTACCAATATTACTCAGTATTAATAGCAGATGACAGTCACATTGAAAGAAGGCAAACAAAAGAAAAATATTGTTATGTAGAAGTAGTATATCTTTAATGTTTTTGTTCAGGTTATTTTTATAGGAGTGACTTGTTCTGTAATTATGATAACATCTTGAAATCATTTTCATGGAGTAGTGCATTATTTAGAGCCTGGTGGTTGTGGTTCCAGGACATGGTCACTAATATCCAGAATACGAGTAAAATTCTGGCTCCATTTGAGGTAATGACTCTTTTGCATGGATGTCTATACTTTCCCTAATATTTCCTCTCTTTTGTTGTGGTTTTTTAGACACCTATAGACTCATGATATAATCCAGGCTGGCCTAGAACTGAAAATCTTTCACATTATTCTTTTGTTTGGGGGAATAGAGGTCAGAATCCTCCTCTGTCATATATGCCTAATCATTTTTAGTGCTAAGCTTTATTATTCTTTTGACCATTTAGAAAAGCTGATAGTGAGTATTCAAACTAAAATAAAGTCAGCAAATATGCTGATTGTTTCAATGTTTATGAAATGACCTTGAAAAGACTAGTCATAGAGTTTTCTGTCTTTTGAATAAATCTAGTGTCTCCTTTCTTATGAATTCCTCTCATTTTAATCCTTAATATATTGGTTACAACACTGATACTTTCAAATTATTTTCAACTTTGAACATATTCTTGATAGAAATGTTTCATATATATATATATGCACTGCATTCTAGAAGACTTATGAATTAGCATATCAGAATAATTTTAAGGCTCTGTGAAGAAATAAGGCAAAATTACATAATAATTACTTATAAACAAAATACTATACCATAAAAACTTCATTTTGTGTTTTTTGACACAATAGAAGAGTAAATTGATTCAAATTCTTTGTCAATATGTTGTATATTATTAATCATTTACGGACATCTATGAAAACACAAGACTGCCCTTTGCTTGGTAAATAAAAACTTAAAAGAACCATACTTTGTTTCAAGTAAAATCTAACAATAGATGTGGAAATGTAACATTAACAATAAGATAATTGCAAAAATTGTATAATTTTTAATTTGTTGATGGGTGTGTGCACTTATCAAAATATGTGTCACTTTCAGGTGAAATGGCCTATATGATCCTAACACTAATATTTTTCCATCTTTAAACAACTTTACTGTGATTATTCATGATTATTTCATGATTGACTAAAATGCCATAATTTACTTCTACACTGATTTTTTGGATATATATTTAGGCACTCTCTGCTTTTTTTTTTTCTCCATAGCCCTCCATGTCTAGCTACAGTCCTTTAACAGACTGTATGCTTAAGAAATGTCAGTCAAATTGAATTCTAAATGTACATTTAGAACTCCTTATTTCTTGGTAGAATAATATTCATATGACCTATGAAGGATAGAAAGATGAAGAATGGGTCATTTGATTTCATTTTCCAGAGCACATGGCCTTTTTTAATATGCCAACATAATGGATACTCTGGTGCAGAGAAGCTAGGAGATTTTTCTCCTAGGCCCATTCCATATTTATCATTTTTGTTGTCACTGGGTACACAAGGTCTATGCACTTTGTAAGAGGATTTCTGTCTGGAGAGCTATATTTTATTTTTCTGCTAAGATGATCATTATAAAAATGACAAACGTTTTGTAGCCTGAGTTTAAAAGTAGTTCCTGAAACTAGATCATGTCATACTCAGTCTTGATGGAGTCAACAGTGTGTAGATTGCTTAGTGCTTATTCTGGTTGTATAGAGATGAAAGCCCTGAAGACTCACTTCTTTTAAAATTAATGAACAAAGCAAAGCTGAGGATAGCCATGGTCTACAGCAGTATAAAGGATGCATGAATCAGCTAAGGTCTAATCATCATTTATATTTATACAGCATCATTCTATAGTGTTATTGCTCACTTTCAGCAACTTTGCCAATGTCGTTAATAGTAAACATCACAATTAAAAGCAGGCAGGATATTTCAAGGGACTCGTAAGTGTGCAAGCATGCAAGAAAGGCTGCACTGAACTTTTGACACACAACTTTGTGTATCTATGAACTAGTGGTAAATGTTAGAGGTTCAATTTTAGACAGTCTTACATATTCCAAGAGTAGAACCACAAACTTTTGATGTGAATATGCATATTATTTAATTCTTCATGAAATAAACAACTCAAGAGAAAAATTCTGCTTTTGTTGAATTATAACAGACTAACGTTAATCTCCACTGGATATATTATTCAATGTCATGTATATAGAGAAAGAGAAAAAGTTTAAGGAAATATTTAGAAAATATTGAAGCACTTAATATTTATATGTATTGCTTTATTGTCTTTTCTACATTGTATATACATATGTACTTAATATATATGCATTATGTGCTTTGAAGATACTGACATATCCACATCTCCATACTTTATCCTACCTTATACCTTCCACAAGGCCACTTCAATTTTTCAGTCTAATTTCTACTATTATGCCATATTTTAAAATGATTATATATATTTCACAAATTAGAGAACACTTGGAAAATCATGTTAATTTTTTGGATTTAGTTTGGCTCATATATCTTAATATGATAATCCATTTAATTCCATTTTCATGTAGAGACAAGGATTCATATCTCTTTATGTCTGAAGAAAGCTCTAATGTATATATAAGCCAACTATTTAATTCAGTTCATCTCTTGATGGACACACAGGCTGATTCCATTATGTAAATATTGTGAATTGTGCTTCAATACACATTAATATTCAGGTTCTATTGTACTTGGATGCATTCCTTTTAGGTATACTGTTAGGAGTTGACTATCTAGATCATACAACTGTTCTACTTTTAGTTTCTTATGGAACCACCATACTGATTATCACAGGGGTATTCTTACTTTCCATTCCCAACATCAGGCTATAGACTGCAATTCCACATATACAAATCCTAACAATAATATGTTGTTATTTGTTGCCCTAATACCAACCATTTTAGCTGACTTGGGATAGAATTTTAATGTAGTTTTGATTTATATTTTCCTGAAAAGTAAGGATATTGAAGTTTAGTGTATGGTTATGACCTCTTGTGTTCCAACTTTTGGATTTCTATAGGTCCAATACAACACCCAAGAAAATTACAAGTTTATTCTTCACAGAGATAAAATAATAGTCCTAAATATTATGTGGAAACATAAAGAATCATGAATGTACAAAACAATCACGAATAGAACATGCAGTGATGGAGGTATCACACTGTTAGTGTAAATTTATGTTTACATTTATTTATGTTGTATAATTTTATGCTAAAGATGTGTTTTGTTATGCAAAATCTGACAATAAAATGCATAGGCTCTAAAAATAGATCATGGAAACTGTATTTCTATTTTCTGTGACAAGAGAAAAAAAGGAGTAAATTAAAACATTTTTGTATATAAACTATATAATTTCTTAAATGTTTAATTGTGTTTTTAGTTTGTGAGACTCTTCTTTGAAAATTTGTATTGGCTGAACATGTCAGTAATGTGTTATTAAATCAATCATTAATGAAATTTAAAAAATTACACTGATATTTAGTGAAAGGAATCTGAAAATGTTTTATTTAAAGGCGAATTTAGAAGTTTGTCTTGTCTGTCATAAGGTCTCTCTAACTTTCATGCTCATATATCTATAACAGAACATTTGTTAGTTTGGATTATTTCTAAGTATTATAATATAAAGAGATACTAATTTAGGTCCTCAGTTCTGTATTAATTTTAATTTTTTCTTCATTTATTGTTTTATATGTCTGGGTGTTTTGTCTGCAAATATAACTGCACCATATGCATGAAATGATCACAGAAGGCATGAAAAAGTCTAAGATGACCTCACATTTGTATTCAGAAAGAGAAATATTATTTCATGCTCAGAAATTTTATTATTAAAAATATCTTTTAGTTTTACCGTTTAGATTTCATCTTATACCTGTGAGAATGGCTATGATCAATACTAAAAATTATATTTCATGCTGGTGAAGACGTGGAGCAAAAGGAACACTCCTCCACTGTTATTCCATTAATACTCCATTGGTAGGAGTGTACAACTGCTATTGAAATCAGCATGATGATTCCTCAAAGATAGAAATGTACCTCAAGATATACAAGTCTTGGGCATATACTCAAAGACACTTCATCCTACCACAGAGATATTTGCTCAACTGTGTTCTTTGCTTTTCTATGCATAAGAGCAGTATATTGGAAACAGCTTAGTCGTCCCTCAAAAGATTAAAGAAAACTTGGTACATTTACACAATGAAGTATTATTAATCTCTAAAAAAACATCATGAAATTTTTAGGCAAATAGATGGAACTAGGAAAAAAAATCATCCTGAGTGAGACAGAGACAGAAAGACAAATGTGTGCTACATATTCACTTGTAACTGAATCTTAACCATTTTCTACATGGTAATCATGATACAATTCATAGACCCAGAGAGGTTAGACCTAGAGGACAGGACAAAAAAAAAAAAAAACAAATAAACCTCCCTGGGAGGGAAATGTAGAATAAATTTTATGGACTGAATGGAGCCAGGTGGCAAATGTACAAAAATGGGAGTGACCAAATGGGGAACAGAAAAGGAGACATGATGGGGAGATGGAAGAAGGGGAGAGACAGCTGAAATTGAGGGGAATATGAAATCTCCCAATAATGAGGAAGACAGAATCCCTACTGGTCATCTTTTTTCACCCAAAGGACCTTCCAGTTCCAGGACTGAGTTTCATCCAATTGAATTGTTGACTGAAAAGATACTTAATGTCATGTACAACTTCTTAGCAATCAGGGAAATGCAAATCAAAACAACTTTGAGATACTATCTTACACAGAATGGCTAAAATCAAAAACACGAATGATAACCTATGCTAGATAGGATGTGGAGTAAGGGGAACACTCATCCATTGTAGGTGGGAATGCAAACTTGTGCCACCACTTTGGAAATCAGTGTGGCAGTTTCTCAGGAAACTGGGAGTCAACCTACCTCTTCTTTTTTTTTAAGGACTATATTCTTTTTCTTTTCTCTCTCAAGATTAAATATATTTTTAAACACATGATAAACTGGTTAGATTAGTTCTCTGTTCAATGTGGGGTTGGTAAAGGGTTGGTAAAGATCTTTTCCCATTCGGTAGGATGCCTTTTTGTCTTAATCACTGTGTTCTTTATCTTACAAAAGTTTCTCAGTTTCAGGAGGATCCATTGATTAATTGTGGTTTTCAGTGTCCGTGCTACTGCTGTTATATTTAGAATATGATCTCTTGTGTCAATGCGTTCAAGTGTACTTCCAAATTTGTCTTCTGTGAGGTTCAGTGTAGATGGTTTTACATTGAGATCTTTGATCCATTTGGAGTTGAGTTTTGTGCATGGTGATAGATCTGGACTTATTTTCATTATTCTACATGTTGATAGCCTGTTAAGCCAGCACCAATTGTTCAATATGTTTTCTCTTTTCCTTCTTATATTTTTAGATTCTTTGTCAAAGATCAGGTATTTGTAGGTGTGTGGATTGATATCCAGGTCTTTAGTAGAGCCATTTGTTCTTCGGGTTTGAAAATATTGACATCATCAGGAGTGACAACATTTTGCAAGCTCTTTATTTTTTTTCCTTAAACAGCAAAGCATATTTATGTTTATCTCTAAAGTAACTGATCAAAATTCTATTTGAAAATTCCCTTTCTAGATGTAAATCACCACAATGGTTGTGGGAATATAATGTGAGTTATTTTTTTCTATGACGTACTCATCACCACCTACTTGTTTCACAGACTGAAGGAGGACAATGCCAGGCTGATTCCATAAGCCACCAGCCTTTGTGATTCTCACAGGCTTAAGTCACCTGAGGACTTCCATGAGCATATCCTCTGGCACATCCTTTCAAGCCAAGCAGATTCACATTAGTGAATGCAAACAACTTTAAAGCAGACCAATTTTTTTTTTTCAAAAGAAAATATCATAATGAGTAGTACTTAAGGGGATATATGCAATTTAAAGCAATCTGTCTTTTTAATTTGTGTACAAAGTGGGTTTTTTGCTGTTTGTTTAGCCTAAATATATTCATGTGTTCAATCTGTGTACTTGATTCACTTGGAAGCCAAGAAGCTGGTCAATACCCTGCCACTGGAAGTAGAAAACAGTGTGACTCACCAAGTGAGTCCTAAGAAATTAGTTTGGAACCTCTGCTAAAACAAAGGATATTCAGCCATTGAGTCATCTCTGTACTGGCCCTAATTTTAACATGAGAAAATCAGCCAGGTGTTGGTGGCACACACCTTTAATACTAGCACTGTGAGTTGAAGGCCAGCCTGGTCTACAGAGCGAGTGCCAGGAGAGGTTCCAAAGCTACACAAAGAAACCCTATCTCAAAAAAACAAAAATGAAAACACACACACACGCAAAAAGAGAAAATCAGCTGTGAAATGCATATATGTGTTGCACATATATGTATATAAGTTTGGTGAATTTGTGCCAAATTAATATGAGTTGCCAGATTGTTCTTGTTCAATATACCACTGTTTTCATAGTCAGGGTTATAGAAATATTAATTGTGTACACTCCTAGATTTTAAATGTTATAAAGCTTTTTTAAACATGCCATAATACTGTTTATTATTAAATTCAGAATAGATTCAGATCTATCTCATTTTAAGTGCAAATTTGGAGGTGATAAATAGGTTTTCTCTTTGTTAGATATTAAAGATATGGCACATTGGACTAGAAGAACTTGTGTGGCCGAGTGGAAAAGAACTTTTATAAACTGAATAATTCAAAAATTTCCAGAAGCACTCCCTTTAAAACTTTTCCATCTTCTGGGTGAAGTTTACAACATTTTCCAGAATTCCCCCCATAAAACAAATTTATTTATTTCAACCAAAAGAACAGGTATGACACATTCATGTAGGCCCACACGAAAATGATTTTCAGGGTGATTAGATTTACCACATTTGAAACTAAATGTTCTGTTAGTCAAGGACAGAGGAGGATTGTCATCAGCATCCAGTAAGTCTAGTTTCTTAACATTTGTTGACGTTGAAAACATTTTGTGAGAATATATTGATTCACATAGGTTTTACCAATGAAGACAAACCTGTTGGCTATCTGATCCTCTCACCTGTTTCACCACAGAACTTGGAAAATTATCTTTTGTTGCATATGCCTTGCAATTTGATTGGTACGTAAATGTAAATATGTTTTGTATAGACTTCTTTCTTTCTTTCTTTCTTTCTTTCTTTCTTTCTTTCTTTCTTTCTTCCTTTCTATTTGAGACATGGTTTCTCTGTGTAACAGTCCTAGCTGTCCTGGAACTAGCTGTGCAGGCCTTGAACTCACAGAGATCTACCCACCTCTGCCTCCAGAGTGCTGGGATTAAAAGTGTGTGCAACCACTGCCCAGCTAGAAACATGTGTTTCTAAAAGAAACTCATTATAAAGAGAGCCATGCAGGCATTAAAATGAATAAATAAATACCTTTCAAAAGTTTTGGAAGTTTATAACCACTTTCTCTCAGTGGTGATAGTCTAAAAAGATAAGACCAGTCATTCCAGTAGCTATTAAAAGTAATTAAAGTCCTCAATCTTGAAGATCAGAAATATGACTTAGATAGTACTAAAATCTGTAAGCAATTTAGGATCTAAGAAACAAAGCGGTTAGCTATACACAAGTATACTAGTGTCTTGAAATGTAAATATGTCTCAAATATTAGTTTACCAGAAAGAAAAAGAGACAATGAGTGTGGAGATCATCAGGTTAGCAACAGTGAGGGAAAAGTAGAGCTGAAAGACAGAGACAGAGTGAATTATAACTACAAGCAATTAGGGAATGCTTTGAGTGAAAGAGCTAAGTGTCCCCCCTCAAAAAAATTAATAAATAAAAAATAAATAAAAAAAAAAAACACCAGTGGTTGTACAACACCAATTGGCCAACCTTAAGGACTACTGAGACCTCAAGAACAATGGCAATGGGTTTTTGATCCTACTGCACCTACTGGCTTTGTGGGAACCTAGGCAGTTTGGATGATCACCTCACTAGACCTGGATGGAGGTGGGTGGTCCTTGGACTTCCCACAGGGCAGGGAAAGCTGACTGCTCTTTGGGCTTACAAGGGAGGGGGACTTGATTGGGGGAGGGGGAGGGAAAGGGGAGGCGGCGGTGGGGAAGAGACAGAAATCTTTAATAAAAAAAAATAAAATAATAAAAAAAAGAAGGGCTGGGGACAGCAAAAAAAACATACATGTCAGTAACATTATACAGACTGAGCAGGTTGTATTTAAGAATATATATGTATATACATACACATATGTGAGTGTAACAGCAACTGATTTCTTTTTTAAGTCCAGGAAACTCAAAAATAGCATGAGGGAGTATGGTTAGGGAGAGTTTGCAGGAAAGAAAGGGAGGCAGAAGTGATCTTACACTATAATCTCCAAAAGTAAAAGAGATAACTTTTAAAAAGAATTGAGCAGTGGCCTAATCAGAAACAGCTGAAAGCTTGTGAGTAATTAAATAGAACTGACACAGTTGACTCTTTAGAGCTAAAACAAACACAATAAAAGCTCTGCATATTACCAAATAATACTCCTAACTATCTCTGTTGCAATATTGGGAAATGTCTGTACTTATAGCTGGAGATAATTTTAAAGCAAGTCTCAAGGAGATAAATGTTGTATCTTTTCTCTTGTTTGGAGTTCCTAGATCTTACCTGAATACAAAATTTATATATATATATATATATGACATGAGATATATATTTATATATATATATATATGACATGAGATAGATGTGACAATGTATAGATAACTAAAGGTGTATAGCAGGAAATAAAGATAGGGATGGAGGAATTATTGGGTGAATACTGGCAACAAGCAATATTTACTTGATTTAAAATATTATTTTTTTATTATTGAAAAAATTTCCGCCTCCTCCCTGCCTCCCATTTCCCTCCCTCTCCAGTCCAAAGAGCAGTCAGGGTTCCCTGCCCTGTGGGAAGTCTAAGGTCCTTCCCCCTCCATCCAGGTCTAGGAAGGTGAACATCCAAACCGGTTAGGCTCCCACAAACCCATTACATGCAGTAGGATCAAAACCCAGTGCCATTGTCCTTGGCTTCTCATCAGCTCTCATTGTCCACCATGTTCAAAGAGTCCGGTTTTATCCCATGCTTTTTCAGTCCCAGTCCAGCTGGCCTTGGTGAGCTCCCAATAGACCAGCCCCAGATTTAAAATATTATGAAACTGTTTTACTTAAATGAAGGAAAGTTTTCATAAATTTGAAAGAAAACAAGGAGGTGGATAAGGTTGTTGAAAAGAGAAAAGGAAAGGGGGAATTTATTTAAATTATGATTGAACAAAATTAAAAAGCCAACAGAAATAGAAAGATGTCCTTGTATTTTATTAATGCAGTGACATGCTCACCCAAATAAGAGGTTCAATTCAACATTCAGAGGGAGTAAGTATAAGAATGAAGTTTCAAAGTCTTTCATGGCAACTTTACTCTAGATTCCATTATTTTTCTTATGTATTTCTTATATGTGAGAGTTACTTAAATAAAATTATATATGTGTGATGAATTCAAGACTTACCTGAGGTTTGCGTACAAACTTAGCATAAAAAAAATGCTTTGGGACACAAATCGCTTTCAGATAAGTATGACAGGTGATCTCTCAAGACTTGACAGCAGTGGGATTGAACCGTCTCTGATTTTGCGTTTAACATTATAATGGCTGTAGGGCAATGTGATTCTTAAATGTTAATTCTTTTTACAAGGAGTAAGGGCTTTGTAGATGTATTTAAGAAGTATTCAATAGCTCTCTACACTCTTGTTCGGTGAAAAGTGGTTGGCACTTGCTCCATTTAGTTATTCCACGTGACAAAACTGCCCACACGCAAAATTCTTTCATTTGTCTAATCAAAACCTTGGGCTAATTTAGGTTTACAATTACAGTTTAAAAAAGAAATATGATTCATCAGGCGATGAAAGGAGACAGAGACAGAGACCCACATTGGAGCACCGGACTGAAATCTCAAGGTCCAAAGCAGGAGCAGAAGGAGAGAGAGCACGAGCAAGGGACTCAGGACCGCGAGGGGTGCACCCACACAATAAGACAATGGGGATGTTCTATCGGGAACTCACCAAGGCCAGCTGGCCTGGCTCTGAAAAAGCCTGGGTTAAAACCGGACTCGCTGAACATAGCGGACAATGAGGACTACTGAGAACTCAAGAACAATGGCAATGGGTTTTTGATCCTACTGCACCTATTGGCTTTGTGGGAGCCTAGGCAGTTTGGATGCTCACCTTACTAGACCTGGAAGGAGGTGGGTGGTCCTTGGACTTCCCACAGGGCAGGGAACCCTGATTGCTCTTTGGGCTGAGGAGGGAGAGGGACTTGATTGGGGGAGGGGGAGGGAAAGGGGAGGCGGAGGTGGGGAAGAGACAGAAATCTTTAATAAATAAATAAATAAAAAATAAATAAAATAAATAAAAAAAAGAAATATGAGCAAGACAGTACCAGAGTTAACCCTTTTTTACTTTTACATCTCCACATCTGTCTGTTTTCTGACAAGGGGTCAAACCCACACATCCTGACCTTTCTCTGTGTTTGTTCTTATTTAATGACTTTCAAACTTTAAAAAACTTAAATTATATATAAGATTAGATATACTTAAATTTTGATGTGTGAGTACATTTTGCCATACTATCTTTACTTATCTGTTCTACGATGTTCAAAAATTCTCTAAGAATTGTGAGGATCTCAGACACTTGAGGTTGAGATCCTGTTACTGCGGGGCTTGAAGAAATAGAACCTGGAGATTATGCGAAGCTCATGGCCAGCTCATACTGCACAACAAGGCCTGCTTTCACAAACAAACAAACAAACAAAATGAATCAAACGAGAGCAACAAAAATGTATGGAATGATGGCTATTGTGAAAGAATTATTTAGAGTCATACACGTGAGAATAATTTCTTTGAACTCATATCTGGGATTATGTTTGTGAACTGGTAGCCATTGCTTTATAATAGTGAATAGAAACAATTTTTGTGAGGTTTAACCTGATATGCCTCTTTGTTGTTTTAAACTTTTACTTTTGTGTGTGTGTGTGTGTGTGTGTATGTGTGTGAAATGAGCACGTTCTAGTGCAGAGAGAGACGGTAGATACCTTACCAAGTACGTGCACATAAATTAGGAGTCTCTTAAAACCCAATATTATTTTTTTTTTTGTTTTTTTTTTGTTTTTTTTTGTTTTTCGAGACAGGGTTTCTCTGTGGCTTTGGAGCCTGTCCTGGAACTAGCTCTGTAGACCAGGCTGGTCTCGAACTCGCAGAGATCCGCCTGCCTCTGCCTCCCGAGTGCTGGGATTAAAGGCGTGCGCCACCATCGCCCGGCCCAATATTATTTTAAGCATGACTTGAAGTTAAAAAATACGCTATGTCATCTCCGACACAAACTATGTTGTGAAACGAATAATCTTGTTGTTGTTCATAAAAACTGTAATAGAAAAATTATATGCAAAATATAAATTATGGATTTTGCTTACCAGGTGCTTAATATTATGTAGAAGATAATGAGATTCTGACTTAGAGGAATGATTATATCCCACAAATTAATATTTCTGTTTGAGAACTGAGAAAACTACTAAATACGTACAATCATCTTGCAGTTCCACCCATTCCTGAAATTATGCATTTCTGCCACTAGAGGACAGTGTTGCTCTTTCCATAGATTATAGGTGCCTGTCTCCTTTCTACTTTATGTTTTATTTGTTATTCAATTTCTCAAACAGCAATAGTCAATTTTAAAATATAGAACACTTGAAAAATATGTTGATGTTTGAAAATAAATATGCTCCATATCTAGAATCTTTCTTTTAAGAAGTATGTATGGTTTAAATAGGATGGACGCAGTATGTAAATCATTGGTAAAAGACACAAAGAACTCTGAAACTAATGTGTAACTATGTCAGTACAGGAAGCCAATATCTCTTTATTCAACATTCTCTTTCATTTATATGCACATATTGAATAGAAAATTTATAAATATCCTCTAAGTTTAATCAATAAATTAAAAATACTTAGAGAAAATGCTGTGTAAACTTACATTACTTGGAAGCCATGTCCGTTGAAATTTCTAATAAATAGGAGAAAACAAACAAAAAGCATTAATCTCATCAAAAAAGTTAAGCGTTCTAGAATATTTTACTTCTGAAAACTACTTTGTAGATTTATTAGCCTTTAAGAAATTTAAATTTCTTATATTCTATAACATTTCAGACGTACTCCTGCCATAACATATATACCACACTAATTAAGATTTTGTTTTTTTTTTAATTTGTTTGAATGCAGAGGAAAATAATTATATAGCTTACAGAAAGATTTCTACAGCAAAGAACTTGGTCTTTTCATCTTTTATTTCATCCTTGCCTCCTCACACAGATTAAATTAACACCAATGCTTTCCTAATTTCTCTATGTTTTTTTATGGAAATTCCTAACTCCAGCCAACAAAATAGTATTCTTCTTTGCAATTTCCCAAAGTCAAAGTGTGTGTGTTAGTTATGTTTGTGTGTGGCAGCATGTGTGTTTTGTTTAGATTTGTATGTGCACATGTTTGTGTGTGTTTGCATGTGTGCTTGTGTATTTCTATGTGTGTGTTTTTGCCTTTGTGTGTGTGTGTTTATATGGAACTGTATGTATATCTCTATGTCTCTGTGAGTGTGTGTACGTGTGGTTATATGTTGTGTTTCATGAATTCTGTTACATAACAGAAGAGTCAAAGGTACAGGCAAAATAAGTAGACATTCTGTTTATACTAATAATTCTCAACTGAGGTAGCTATCAAACCTATGCTATTAACTGTAAAATGTCCTACCGTAAAAACTTTATTTTTTAAAGCAAAATTCCTTTTGAACAATCAAGAAAGCTATAGGTGATGAGCACTTGAAAGCATATCTGAATCTAAACCAAGTATGCGCACTGTTTGTATGCCAACAACTTCTTTGCCAAGTAACACTTTTCAATTCAAAATACAATGGCTTTATTAAACACACACAGGTACTCAGATTCCTACGCATCTTGGGCTTTGCTATCGAAAAACATAAAGCACTGTAGCCTGTTTCCCTAGGAATTCAGTTCTGACCTCATAAACACCACAGCTTAGTGTTTAGGAAACTCTGCTTCTATCTCTATCTAATGAAACCCTCCTTCTTTATCAACCCAGAAAGAACTTCCATATTATAGTCTGCTTCCATTCGTTAAAAATACAAACTTTTTTTTTTACCAAATAAGGATGTCCTTCTAGCTAATTTACAGGACAGTTAAATTGTTTGTATACTCACATAATATGCCAAGCTATGAAAATTGGTGTGATATTTTAGATTCATATTCGAATATCCACGATAGGTAACTGCTTGGTTTGGGGCTGGTTAATTTTCTATGCCAAGAGAGTTTCAGGAGATAACAGGAAAGTACAGACAGGAACAGTGAGAAGATGGACAATGTAATTTGAATGAAAAAGATATACGGTGATACGTTTCCTTTCAAATTACCTGACAACTCCAAAGACATGAGTTATATATTAAGGAAAGAATGTAGTCCAAGACAGGCTATGCTTGCAGACCCGAGACTCTCTTAGATAAATGGTCAGCTTTCTATACTGTGGAAGTTAGATATTATATTCAAGATAAAGACTTTGATTGACACATCAGTATTCAAGAAATACCTGACATATCAATAACTTCATGCAAATAAGGAAAGGCATCCGGAAGTCATTACTTGACATTAGCTTAGGTGTGGGCCTTGTAGAACTAAACTCAAGTGTGTTGAAGTGTTTAAGATTTCCATAACAATACCTGCTTGTCACTGAAATCACATACTTAAAACAAGATAAAGTTGATATAACTTTCAATAAAATGGAACTATTTCTTTCCTTAAATGGTTTATGAAATAGTATCTTATTTTTTTTAAATAATTGATCCATAAGAAAAGTATATTGTAATAATATTATACTTAGAGAAAATACTTATAATTCACATTTACTTATAATGATGATATTCCTCATTAATTAATGTTAGTGTTAATTTATTTTTTATTTTCTCTACCTTTTGTGTTATACATTTTGTTTTATTAATATTTAGTAATCATATACCTATTTGCCAAAAATAATAATCTCCATCCACTGTTTTCATGGCTTCTCACATGGTCCTTTTGATTTGTGTTTAGTTATGTATATTGGTGCGTTTTGCAAGTCTGGATGATGAATATTGTTAAAATTGTCTTACTTTTTTAAGGATTACATTATTTTAATATCATCAACAAAAAATCATTGGGCTAAGCATAGATAATTTTGTAAATTAGAAAGATGTAGTGAGTTTCTTATGAGTGCCATGCGCCGCACCCCCGTGTCTGTGCTCTGTGCGCTGGCACCCAGTTACCGAGCTTCGGGCAAGGGGCTGGAGGTTAAAATACACAGACACACACAGACAGAGAGACAGCAACGCGGGTCATCCTTGAATTCCCTAAGAATGCCCCCTTTATTGTGTTCAGGGGCAGATTATATAGCGATAGCCACGCCCCAGCCAAACCCACCAGAAACCACTCTCCTGCCATCAGGACTCCTGACGGCCTCGTGCTCAGAGCAGCTGTAGGCACTCAGATCAGGGGATTACAAGAAATTCAGGATCTGGGGTCTCACTGCTCCCAACAAAAAAACAATGAGAAAACAAGTTGAGTGAGGCCTTTAATTCACTATACACTTCTAGGTTCATCCCCGAGGAAATCAGGGCAAGAATTCTGGCAAGAAAAGAAGCAGAGACCCTGAAGAATTGCTGCCTACCAGCCCATTTTCATGGCTCATATTAACCTACCATTTTTTTTATATATCTCCCAGGACCATCTGCCTATGAGTAGCATTTCCCACAGTGGGAAGAACCCTGTGACATTAATCAATAATTGAGGAAATACGCCACAGACTATTGTTTAGGTTAGTCTGATGAGAGATTCCCTTAATTGAAGTTACTTTCTCCTACATAGTTTGTATTCAGTTGACAGAAGCTAACCACCACAATCATTATATAGTCTCTCTCTATACACACATATATATGTGTGTGTGTGTGTGTGTGTTAATACACGCATATATATACGTTTATGTGTATTTCTATGTATATATGTGTACATATGCATACATACACACACACACATATATATAAAGTGTTTCATATTAGCCATTCACATGTACTTCATTATATATTTCTTTAAAATTTCATGGGTATCAGTCACTTTGACTAGCTTATATTTTTCTGAACAGTCCTTAGCATTTCCTTAATGATCAGTGGTACCCAATCTTCCTAACACTTCATTAAATTAAATTTTTTGTTGTTCTTATTATTCCCTGACCAGTTATTTTCTGTTTATTTATTAACATAATTTTAATTTCGTATGCATACAAGGATAGATCAAAAAGTTCAGTTTATATATATAAATATATGTACGTATACATTGTGAGTATATGTACTTATGTAACAACAATTACTGAAAATAATGTCAAGAAATTGTTAGAGTGAAAAGGGGGTTAATGACATGGTTTGGAGGAGGAAAACCAAAAGAGTGATGTAATTGTATTATAATCTCAAAAAGTAAAGGAAATAATTTAAAGTTCAGAAACTTTAGTTTTCCTGATGGCAGAGCTGCCTAGTTCCTGAATCAATTCTTTACTGAGAGTGAAGCATCAGACATTTGGTGACAGCATGCCTAAGCAGAGATCTTAGTGATAACTCTTTGTGTGAAATGCGCAGTTTGAGAAGCTTCTGAGTCAGGACTGATCTGAGAGACCAGACCTGAGGAGTGCTTTGAAAAGATCTCATAGGAGGCAATCAGAAGACCTGTGCTCAGATATTCCCAGGTCTCTCAGGGATGAAGGCAAACCACCAGCCTTGTCTTACCCTCAATTTCTTCTTTTCTTAAGTGAGGCTAATAATACCTGCGTCCTCTCTACTCACAATCTTGACAGATCAGTAGGTGGAAATTTGATCAGCTATAAGAGCCTGCCAACTAGGACACAGGCACTTGTACTCCATGTATCTGCTTCTCATGGGTAAATTCTATTCTAGCTTGTGTGTCCCTGTGTGTACACATGCTGTGTTCATTGTGTGTGTGCACGTGTGTGCTCATTCATGTGACCATGTTTGGAGGCAAGAGGTGGAATTTAGAAAGTGTTGCTTTATTTGCTTCTTTATGTTATATTTTGTGATGGGGTCCAAAACCATGAGCTGACTGATTTGAATACATGGACTGTCCACAAACTCTGGTGTCTTCACCTTGTTCCTACTGCCAAAGCTTTTAGTAAAGGTGTGAACTGCTGCTCTTGACAACCACTTTGGCTCTGAGCATCTGCACAGAGTTCTTTACACTTGCCCAACAAGTAATTTACCCACTGAGAAATCTACTCATCTCTCCTTTCTGATTTTTAATAGATTCTACATAAAATGTGGTTATTCTTTAGAGGTTCAAAAATGTGTAGACGTAGGTAAAACATCAGAAACTTATTTCAAGTTAAGATCAGTATCCACATTTTGCCTATAGATGGCAGTAATGTACCAGGTCTTATATAACTTTCTCCCAGACTCTGAAAAGTTATATGTATTTTAAATTTCATGTTTTCTTAATAGTAAATGAAAATTGTCTCAGAGTAGCTATACCACCAGTCTGCTATCAGTCCTCTTGTCCTTTATTAAATGACCTAAAGCTTTCTTCAGTTTGCCCAGCATGAGAGTCTTTGTCATTTTAACTGCAGGCCGCAAAAGATACCGATAAAAATAAAACTCTTTTAAGATAATAGCAATTCAAAACAATACCAAGAAAATGCCCCGTTTTTAGTAGTGGCTATTAAAAATGGGTTAATACATGCATGCTGTTCTCTTTTATTTGTTTAAAAAATGAAAAAGATTGGAAAGCACTTGCACACAGACACCTTTTATACAGAAAGAATAGAGCAAAGTAAAGAAAGGAGATTTCCAGATTTAGACACCGAAGACAAAGCAAATCAAGAGCCACTGGCCCATGGGAGACAAGGAGAGCTACAAGAGGAGATTGAACTGAAGGAGGATAATAAATCTAAACAATGCCTCAGACTTACTAGCACAGCACAAAACATTTTGAGCAGCTATTGAATTTTCTGTCTATGAAATTCCTTATCACATGTTGAATCATATTAGTTCATATTTTTCCCTCTCTAATTTAAGGGTTCATTATGAATTCTGTGGAAAATTCCACCTATCTTGAGAAGGCACTCTAGTAATTTATTTTCATTGTGAATTATGAGGAAGAAATGACAAGGAAACAATCTTGTCTTATACAACCTGCAAAATCCGGAAATATTATGTGTTGTGCTGTCAGTCCGAGAACATTAAAATAAAATGATTTGGAGCATACATGCATTTTTAACAGTTATTTGAAAGAGAAACAGAAGAAAGAAGCAATGATACAAAGGAGATGAAAGGAAAAAAACAATAGAGAAAGAGAGCGAGAGAACACAGATGAAGCTCATGAAAAGAGAAATATTGTAATTGTTCACAAAGTTCAAAGAAATTTCCAAAGCAGCCTGCAGATGGGTTAATTTCTATCAGGACTGACTTACTTAGCTCTTCTCTAAGTCCTGTAAATCCTACAGGGCATACTATCTAATTATAATGTATATGCTCTGTTTCTACTCAATAAAAACTACCTTATTACTTAATGACTTTTCTTTGGCATCTTTGAGACTAAGTTACGCTCTGTTAGAAATAAATTAAAACAACAACAATACAAAAACCAAAACGCACCAGTTTCCATGTTCCCATAATTTCTAATATGGACATTTATTTTCTATCTAGTCCACAAGTTATCAAAACACTGTGGTTTTTCTAAATGAACTTAAGTTTAGTGAGCTACAGTACACATTGAGAACCTGTCTTCTTACAAGTGTTTGCCTTTTATTTTATCTTATAATAAAACTCGTGTAATAGCAAAAATGATTTTGAAAAATTTACTTCATGTTACCTGTTATACATGTTTATAATTTTATTCATTCATGATAAACAAAATTGACATTGTCACGTTATCACACAGTTCTCCAAAAATAAAATAAAATAAAACTACCTGGTTTAAGAATATCAATAGAGAATCTAAAATGCTTTAACATTTGATAAAGAATTTCTGTTGCATATGGGCCATAATGTATGTTTTTTGAACTTAACAATTTTCCAGTAAATCTGCACATTAACACGACCCCAAGTATTTGCATTTGCCTGTGCAAGGGAAACCTTTGGGGAAGTAATGAGCTTTTGGGGGAAAAAAACTCTTCAGATAAAGTGGAAGAAGGTATTCCCCATAAAAATGTCATCTTCATAGGGTGAGATATTAAAAATTTCTAATTAGAACCATATAAAATTAAGCCTCATATGGTACTATGTTTGAGAACTTAGAAGTAACCTGTGGGTTTTTTTTTTCCAAAATTTTGAATACTTTCCAAGAGAAGCTAGGATTATTTTGATCCTGAAATTAAGATCCAGGTTTGCATTCTCAGTTTTTGCTATATGCACCAGCTTTCTAGCACCATGGGGAAAATATGCTCACATAAAATGCCTATATAATAAAATCATAATATCTGATATGCAGGATTATCATACCATACATACTTTCACAATATCTACACGGAGTAACTGTGCTTTTCAATTGATTCCAATGACCACTAAGCAAGTAATAGCTATTAGCTATATTAAATTTAGTAGTAACTAGTGAACATTTATTAATTAAAAATAGAATTACTATGCCCCCCAAATCAAACACTTTTCTACATGCACCGTGGTCATTAGATATTACATAAATGGGTTCTTTGTAATTCCCGTGTCTAGAACCCTTTCTTCAATTACAAGCTAATTAAATCTGGTACTGAGTTCATCATCAAAATCCATCAAGAACTCAGGAGTTTTGTTGTTATCATAACTTCATTGGACAGAGATTGAGCATATCCATCTTGCCAATGACAACAGTTTTGTGTCTTTGGCCTGTTTCTGTGCAATTAGTTTGAACTTAAATATCAGTCATTTACTTTTGTTTTAGCATTTTTCTTCATTTCTTATTATAAATTGCAGCATATTAGTTGTCAGTTTTTCTTTACACCTTATCACCTAGGGTTTGTTCCTGGTTATTGTCAATGTCTTTTTATAAATGTGCATTCTAAATCTCCAAATGATTCAATTCTAGTGATGAACCAGTGTGAGTACTTTCAATTTAGGAACATCATAGGACATAAATGAAAATTCATAAAAAAGGAGCTAGAATATAGAAAAGTAAATAGAATTACACCCCCACCAATTTTCACAAATACATTATAATTTAAATATTTTGGCTAAGATTCACTATAAATTTTGAATGTAAATTAGGCTGCTATGATGATAATATAAGAGACTCGTAAAACAATGGTGTTTTCCCAAGCCATAAGGTCAATGGCTTTCTCTCTATGGAAAGAAAAGTTTAATTAAGCAATTAGAAGCATAAGCAAAAAAGAAAAAAAACACAAGATTAGACATTTATTGTACATTTAAACCACTACACTTATAATAACATTCAATCATTGAAACATTTTAAAGGAGAAAGTTAAGTATTGTCTAAAATGTAAAAATGCTAACACCTAGGGACTAAATAAAAAGAACTATAAAACACAAAGTGACAATGCTAAAATTTGGTGATAGGTTTCCAAAACTTTTGAAATCTTACATTTTTCCTGACAATGTGTTCACTTTTTTATAATTATATTTTAGATTATTTTGAAGACATGGCCAAATGGAAATATAATCTCAAGACAAAGCCACTACAAATTTTGTTAAGACCTATTATTAGGTGTATTGAACTGTGTTTATGTTCTTACAATTCCCATAAATATTAGCCTGGTAGTGCACATCTATTTCTTCACTGGGAGAACAGATAGGCACATGCATGGAGCTTACTAGCCAACCAGTCTCTACAATTTGTATGCTTCATTTTCAGTGTGAGACTCTGTCTCAAAAATAAGATGGAGAGCAATAGAGAAAGACCAGAAATTGACCTATACCACAATTACACGCACACACACACACAAACACACCGCATGCCCACTCATTTTGCAAGGAGGGCTGCTTGTTCTTTCTGGCTGCCTGGCTAGCTTAGATCTGAAATAATCACACAGAAACTGTATTAATTAAACCACCTCTTAGCCCATTAGCTCTAGCTTTTTATTGGATAACTCTTCCATATTAATCTAACCCATTTATATTAATCTGTATATCACATGAGGTCGTGGACTACCAGCAAAGTTTCAGCGCATTTATCTCTCTCTCCACCTTCCTTCTTCCAGCATTTAGTCCAGCTTTCCCCACCTACTTAAGTTCTGCCCTATTAACAGGCCAAAGGAAGGCTTTAACTTTAACATAGTAAAATTACATATAACAAAATAATATCAAGCATTATTACATAATTATTATAATTATTGAATTACAGTTACAATATTTATATATACATTATCTCTAATCATAACTAAGTAAAACTATAGTATTTACTCTTCAACTCCATCAAAGACTTCAGAAGGATATGATATTACCTAAGTTAACAGGAACTGCATTGTCAGCAACTTCCAAAACTCTAGAATTGGCAGAGACATCTCACTGCCTGGACAGTCACTCAAAGTTCATCTGTACCGTTGGGGCATCCATTTTCAGCCCACAGGCCCATAGTATCCAGAAGACTTTTCCATGAAGCAGAAAATTTCAGAGAGTTCCACCTATATTGGCATTTTGTCAGTCACATTTTTCTGTTTCGTGCAGAAGATATAGCAGACTTTTTCATGAAGAAGGAACCCTGAAGGATCATCTCACCTTTAGGCAAGTTCAGCAGTCATTTCTCTGTGGGTCCTCCATGTCCCATTAAGAAGTCCAAGCAAGAGCAGTTTCTTGGCCAAATGGCTTACCAACTCCATAAGGAGTCTCGACGTCCATCTTCCTCTTGAAATAGCTTGGTGCTGCCAGAAGCAGATGTGTATCATTGTCATGAAAAGTCCTAAGTAATCAAATATTTTAAATGTTATATTCTGAAGGTCTGTGAAAGATTTGAAGAAGACATATCTAACTGAAATATATCCTATACATATAGAAAATCTAACTAATATGAGCACAAGCTTGATTACTATAGAAGACTATCTTTTAACCTCTATTTCTTAATTATACATTACATTTTAAATTAACTACACAATCGCAATATCTTAATCAAGAGCAGAAATATACATATAACAAAATTGACCTTAAATTTGTACCAATAAATAAGATCCATACCAATGCAAAACTATACAACATATCCCCCTTTAAATGTAAAAAAAAATATAGACAATATTTGGGAATATGGGCATAGTTTCTCCAAACTGTTTGCTGCTATTTATTGGGCGAAGTAATTTTTTGAGGGCTGTACAAGGCAACCTTTCAGGGGATCTTGGTCTGTCAAATTATATTAGTCTGGAAGCAATCTACAGGTCACTTGCAACAATATTAGTTACAAATTCAGTTGCATGTATTTACAAATGATGAATCAGATTGCTTCTACTCTACAATAATAAAGTGAGTATTCCTACTAAGCAGTAGGTTGTATAAAAAAGGAACAAAAACAAGAGAACAGAATAAAAGAGTAATTAGTGACTATTAGCTTAAGGTTACATTATTGTAAGAATTAGACCAGAATGGATATTATTATACAGCAACTGGGATAGAACCTCTTGGTTTAAAGAAAATATAATGTGTTTGGTGGTATATTACTTAAATTAGCACTTCAGTTTTAATGTGTCTCATTTATTTTGAGCGATTTCATTCTGGTTTGCTGGAGTCTATGGAGAGCGAGTAAAAAGAAATTCCCCTTGCAAAATTTTGTTTGCTATAGACTAGGAGCCAGCCCCTGGGATTTGCTGTAACAGTAGTGTAAAGGCTGATTAACAATAGACATTTAGTTGTTTCGGAAAGTGGATCAACTTTTCCAGGTTAAAATTCTGTTAGTTTTTCAAGTTAAAAATCTGTCATCATATAGAAATGAAAAGCATACAGGCTTGTGAGACACTTACGATACAACAAATAGTTCAATACAAAAAGAGAGACCACTTAGGAGAATTGAAGTATAGAAATGTGCGGGAAATAGGGAGTTTGAAAGAGTTAATATTTAGTGGGCTAGACTAGCAGTGTTTCTCAACCTATGAGTCACAACCTCTTTGGGGGTTGCATATCAGATATTTAAACTATGATTCATAACAATAGCAAAAATACAGTAATGCAATAGCAAGACAACAATTTTAGTGTTTGGGGTCAGGGAAATGTGAGAAACTACATTGAAGGGTTATATCATTAAGAGGTTTTAGAACTACTGGCATAGAAGGATATCTAAGCAGTAAGGAACATGAACTGTTTTGTTGGAGGACCGGAGTTTGGCTCTCCATCTCCAGGGTTCTAGTACACTTTTCTGTACTTTTCAGGCACTGCACTCATGAGAATAAATGCGAACATAGTTAATTACATATACAAATAATTTACGATCTAAAAATGACAATGTAAAAACAGCACATTATGTTTAAGATATTGCTTTCAACTCAGATCTTATAATTTCATAGTTTTTCTACAATGTTCTAACTTCTAACATATGCTGAAAACATACTGCTTGTTCCATAATATAAATATGATCTTTCATGTATTATATTTGTAGGCACACAGTAAGCAAATCTGAATTTTTTGTATCTGAATTGTAAACTTTGGTTTGTCTCAAATCCTGAGATATAGTCAATCCTAAGATATTTATCTGCTTTTTTGCCAATAGAGTACAGGAAAAGAAAAGGATATAATCAGGCATTAATACTTCTAACATGGAAGCTAAAAGTTAGTGAATATCTAGTTCATGATTTACCAAAATGGCTTGTTTTCTTCTACTGCTTCTATATGTTTCAAATTTAGTGTGTGGATTCCACTAACTCACTCACAAAAATTAAAAACATGCTCTTTGTTTTCTAATGGTCTTTCTTCAGTAAATTCATAAGAAAACCAGTCCATAAGCATTGCACTTCAAGAAGCAGACAGAACAGACACCAAAAAAAGAAATAGGCCTATTTATGATTCTAATTAAGATATTTCCAAAGACAGAGTGAATAGAAAAGACAATTCTCTAGATTGTTTTAAGAGGAAAGAAACTAGGCTTAAATTGTCTTGTCTTAGTACATCTTGTTTTGTCATATTTGGTTGTATCTTAAAGGCCTGCTCCTTCCAGAAGGGAAACAGTGGAGCCAAGGGAAGTGGGAGGAAAATCAGAGGAGTAGAGGGAAGGGAAACATGATTGGGATGTACTTTATAAAAAGAGAATCGATTTTCAAATTTAAAAAAGATAGAAGAGAAAATCTGAACTCAACCATTTTAAATGAAAAGTGAAAAAATTTGAGGGGGTGACTATATCTAGTAGTGAAGTACTAGGGAGCACAGTGAGAGAGGATGTTTAATGTGGATTTCCCATCTGTTTTTACTGTATATTGAATATGCGCTGTATATCCATATATAGAAACACACACACACACACACACACACACACACACACACACACTTGGAGAGAGAAATTAGGGTTCAACCTGAAGACCTGAAAAGCAAAGCAGCCAACAACTGACTCAACCTCAGTCTGAAATGACAATCCTGCCTTCAGTAATCTCAGACATAAGACTATGTCTCAGAACTGTTTTTTCCCATTTTATAATCCTCTCTAGTTCTGGGATTAAAGGCATGCACCTCCAAGTTTTCATGAAAAACTAGTGTGGCTACAGGGATTAAAGGTGTGTGCTACTATTATCTGGCCTGTAAGGCTCACCAGTTGGCTTTTTACTCTCAGATCTTCAGGTAAGCTTTATTTATTAACATACAATGGGAATACCACCCTATATACCCAGTCTTCTGTGTTTTCATGATGTGAAAGTTCTGGCTGTGTGTTAAAATGGATCTCTATGAGAAAAAAAAAGGTCGGAATTTCTCAGTAATTGCAGAATTGAATTTATTGAAAAACCTATGTTACGATCATTTGCCTTTGCTTTCAAGACATTATCAGTATAAATGATCCTATAAAAATAATATCTCTAACCAAATGAGTAATTTCTTTGACATACCTTTTTAGTCTATTATGTAAGTGACCTTAGCTTTTTGGACAATACATTTTCAAAAGAAAATAACTTTTTTTCACTTATAGTTTGCTTTCAATTTATTCCTAATTATTTAATAAACAATTCATACTAAATATGTAATATACTTATACACACATTATAGATTTCTGATATATGGAATATACTCATATTTATGTTTACAACATCTGTGTATCTATGGAAATTTATTTTGTCATATTGTATGAATGCATGTTTCTGCCTCTGCTTAAGATATTTTGTATACTGATGCAATTTTGGTATACAGTTATCATTTTGTACCATACATTTCTATTTGTATCCAAGATACACACACACACACACATATATATATATATATTTTTACATATTGAGGTCATTGTCCTCACTTGCAGTATATTTCTTTAAAGATTGCTTATTTTTTTGTGAAGTCTTAGTCTTTAAGATATATAGATATTTAAAATTATATATATATATATTTATATATTCTTTCTCTATATGCATTTCATTTAGTCACCTGTGTTTGTCATACTTAAAGTTAGACTAGTCAGTTTCTTTAGATGAATAGAGATTGTATTCTTTATTGAAAAGCAATATTCAAAACTTCAAGGAACTGTTGAATATGGTATTTACATAACTTAGGATCCTGTGGACATGAGACACAATTGTGCCTCGCAGCACTGATCTATTTCTGAGGGAATGCTGGGCACTGAAGACACTCCACTTGTAGCTTGTTTTCTTCTTGGCAAAACTGCCCTTTAGGAAAAGTACTGCCCCTGTCTCGACTACTGACAACATACATGGTGTCCAACCTAGACAAGCAGGATACAACAAAAACAACTGCCAAACTTGCCAATAAAGGGTAATTTTTTCAAATTTACTGCCTCTGTAAATGGTCTGTCAGATACTTGAGGCCTTAGCCTCAAGTTGGTTGCCCCAACATTGCAAGTGAACCTTAGGAGATTGTGCAGGTAACCAGTTGCCTTGTCATTTCTTGCACCTTATGGAAACTGCTTGATTGAACTTCCTGTTTACTCAGGTAATATTATTTCCCTTATCAGTCTTTGATGTGGTTACTTTCCTCTCATGGCTTAGCAAAGTCATTTTTAATAAAAGACTTAAACTCCATAGGATAGGATAACTATTAAAACATTTAACATATGTTTTTTGTTTGATGTTCATATTGGTTGTAATTTTAATCTTTATGTATATTTTTGCCTCTTATTTTCCCTGGAAAATACTTAATGTTTGTTCTTATTGTATGCAGTTTTATATTAGGCTTAAAACTCTCTTATTTAGACAAAAGGGGAAGGTGTTATGGAAACTCTTCAGCCAATAGAGTTTTATATACTAGCCCACTTTGGGTGTGATCTTATGTACTATAAGTGCAGATAAAAAGCATGTGTGGTCCCTTTTTCCAGTTCCCAGTGCATGCAGAGGATTGTGGGTAGATACCGTTACTACAAGTTTATTCCCAAATAAATAAACCTTTGTTTTACTCCATTCAGGGCTGTACTACTACAGATTTCAATAAATATTACACTGAATATTCAAACAAGTATGATAGCAGGAAGTGGTAAGGATAGTGTTATCAAATTCTTCCAACAATCTGCTATACAACTTTTATTCTTCTCATTGAGAGAATAGGAACTAAAATTAATGCATGTGGGTAAATTATAATGATTTTTAACGTATTAAGATATTTATGCTTTTATCATTTCCATTCCTTTTTCTTTAGCATAGAGCTATGAATATATAATATAAGAATCTCATACTGCTTGTAAAGAATTATACTGATAATGATTATGAAAAATCAAATAGAAAAATGAGTCTAAATTATTTAGCAGCCTCCAAATAAAATTTTGTTTATTTTATAGTAAAAAAAGTTGCTCACACCCATTTCCTACCACTTTCATATACACCACTCCTGAGGATTGTTGCATAAGCCATTAATTACAGAACTTGGGAAGCACAGGCAAGTTCAAGGTCAGCCTGTTTTAGCTATAAGTCCCAAATCTTCCATGGTCTTTGCCTAATAAGACTCTGCCTCTTTCTCAAAAAAAAAAATCACTCCAGTCAAAACCAGCTTTGCAATAATATAAACTGAATGAAATCTGGTGTTCTTGGACATTTACTACCAATAATGCAGTAGAAGGTTGGAGAAAAGAACAAGGGTCCACGACTACTTCAGTGTAAGAAACACTGTTATACTGTGGGCCATTTGTGACAGCAGAGACTAAAGATGCTACTCATGCAACAATATTCATATCATACCGTATTTATCATTTTCCATAAACTGATGTGGATTAAATTACCTTGGTACATAAACATAATTGACTTTAGACTAAGAAAAGATTTTCTGTTTCCTATATTAGAGGAGAATCAAGATTATATAAGAAATACATGTATGTGGCCTCAGGTAACTTGAATTTTGCTTTAGATATTAGAAAAATGTACACCGGTTGGTGATCCATTTGATATGTATTATGAGATATGGCACAAAAATGTTCTGGTTTCTCCATAGCAGGGACTTTTTAGATCGTCAAGAATTTGGAAGAATGTCCAAAATAGAATAATGGAATATGTCGTTTTAATTCTAATGACATACATAATGTTATGTTACATTAGTTTAGTGTCCATAACTCATAAATCTAAGAGCCTCGTGTAAGACTTTCTCAGCAGGCTGAATTTATTTCTTATCATTTTAAGACCCTAACACTGCGCTTTAGTGAAATCGTGGTATAATCCCGTGCTTGCACTTTAAAATAATGCTTGTTACCTGGACATCTTTTAAATAAAATATTTTATAAGTTTTACATATTTAATTTAGCTATTAAAATTGAGATGACTCAGTATTTGGATATTTAGAAAACACCCTTAAATATGCAATAGCATAGTAGCGATAACAGTTTATTGCAACCATTTAATTAAGAATAACAGCTTTTTCAAACTCTAGAATACAATCCAAACATAAATGCATGGGATTTGATAACTAGAGAATTGTCTTTGAAAGGAAGGATGACATGATAGCTAATGCATGCACATGGAAACTAATTAGATTTTTTAGCTAATGAATCCCCATTTAAATAAATGTGATTCAATAAATAATGGATCCCCATGGAAATGAATAGAATTGGATGACTAACACACCCCACTGAAATGAATGTGACTTGATAGTTATCACATCCTCATAAATGTGTTAGATTGAATCCCATTCATTTTAATTGCAATAAATTAAAATAGCTTTTGTTCGTGGCCTTTTGGCTAAGATCAAATGCTTTGTCCTCTATTTGAGGACTATATTCCAATGAAGCAAGAAGCTTAGATTTACTGATTAAAAAAACTTCCAAGTACATATTCTATGTATGCATTCTACTTATTCCAAAAGAAATCAGTCTACTAAGGCCAATATATTTTAATGGAGAATTTTTTGCAATTTAGAACTTAGTAGAAATGTTTCAGCGATTATCATGAAAACAATACAAATATTATATTGAAATGTCACTAATTTAAAGAAAACATTCAAATAGACGTTTTCACACACAAAATCAGTATTTAATGTGTGCCTGCTGTGTGTCAGAAAATAAAATTTATGTTTTAATGAAAAGGACACAGCAATATACTTCATTCACAAATACGTAACTGACATGGACTTTAGAGAGCAAACAACGAAAAAGAAACTTCTCTTTAAAAGGAGATAAGTGATTTCTTGGGTATTTTTTTCCATCTGGGTTTAGTCATTCCTAATCTTCACATTCAAGAGGCCGAGTCAGGAGGAGAATAAGTAAAAGGTCTCCTGGTCTTTGCAGGGAGACTGAGGCTCTGTATTAAAGCCAGTAATGATAAAGATAATGATGATGATGATAAATTTACTCTGAAATGATCTTTATGGGAATATTTATTGTATCTTCTGTTCTGCTTCTGTTTCTTTATCTTGCCATTCTAGTTATCCCTGGGTTTTCTGTGATTGTATATTGCCATTTGTCTGAATGTTTCAAATTTCCATGGTATGGAGGACAAGAGAGTTATGACAGAAAGATGTCTCAACCTGTGGCTTTTAAGTACTTCAATTGTTGGAGATTAAAGATTGCCATTAGTTGAGTAACCACAGACACATCCATCAGGCTCCACCAGAGAGTTTCTAACCCAAGGGTAAAATAAGATTCTGGTTAAACTCATTGGGCTTTACAAAGGAAAAACTTGTGAGTTGTAAGTGAGACTTGTAGGAAGGTTAGAACATTGATGGGGTGGAAGCAAAATAAGGGAAGGAAAGGAGAATGAATACTCAGAGTGCATTGCATATAAATGGATAGGAAAATGGCAAAGGACAGATTTAGTTATGTTTTTCACTTTCTTGTTATTAAAAATATTTGATTTCTTATTTTTACTATATAATATCTTAACTTTCCTGCTTAACGTCTAGGACCACACAATCCTTCATTAACCACAGAGAGCATGTTGATTACACATATATAGAAAAGAAAGTATAAAAAGTGGCAATTGATTTTATTTACAGAAATGTGAAGCAAATTTAATAATATCTGTAATGACAATAATTTTTCTCTTACTAGTAAACCAGTGGATTATTGCATAGACATACATTTCTTGAAATTAATATAATGAGGGTCATTATATCTATTGTACTAGATAATCAACAGCCAAATTATCCAGAAAGATCATGTCACCGGCAGTGGTAATACACGCCTTTAATCCAAGTACTTGGGAGGCAGAGAAAGACAAATCTCTGTGAGTTTGAGGACAGCCTGATTTGCAAAATGAGTTCCATGACAGTCAGGATTGTTACACAGAGAATCCTGGTCTCAAACAAACAAAAAAAAAAAAAAGAAAAAGAAAAGATCATAACACCAGCTTTGTAGGCACCACACCCAATAACAATTTTCAGCATATTGATGCTGTAATTATGGTGGGAACAAAATATGCTAGTGAACAGAAAACAAATGAATCTTTAAATACCTCTTCAAAAACATATGTATGAAGCACAGTAAGATCACAGGGAGCTTCAGCGGGGTTGCATCCTATCTCTGTAACTTAGCTCCGAACTGTCTTTACCACTAACCAGGCACATTGGAGATTGCTGAGCCACAACATTCTCATAGTCGCACCTCCTGGAATAACTATTCTGTAAGCATATAAAACACAGGAAACTAAAGATGGAAAAGAATTATTTTAAACAAGTTTAATTTCAAGTGAAAGCAAATCATGTTTGTTTGTTATTCAAAACCATGACAACTAGACAAATATGGACTTATCCATTTAAATAAAATACTTAAAAATTTATTCTTAAACTGGTGGGAGCAGTGAGACCCCCAGATCCTGAATTTCTTGTAAACAACTTGTTTTCCCCTGATCTGAGTGCCTACAGCTGCTCTGAGCACGAGATCCTCAAGAGTTCCTGATGGCAGGAGAGTGGTTTCTGGTGGGTTTGGCTGGGGCGTGGCTATCTCTATATAATCTGCCCCTGAACACAATAAAGAGGGCATTCTTGGGGCTTAAAGGTCTGCGTGTCGGTCTATGTCTGCGTCTGTATTCTTAACCTCCAGCCCCTTGCCCAAAGCTCGCGAACTGGGGTCTAGTGCATAGAGTACAGACCAGGGCCGCGATGCACGGCACTTAACTTTGTTTCTACTCCTTGCCCATATTTAAGAAATGTGTTGGAGTCCTAAATTATCCTGAATTTAAACAAATTAATCCTTTTATTGTTTGATATCCTGCAGAGAAAATGTATTTCATCAACAATAAAACCAAAGATATGTAAAGCAAGAAGATACATTTTACTCGAAAGGTTGTCAACATTTGAACAGAAATTCCTCTATGGCTTTGGTTTTTTTTTTTGTACTTTCATCTTGACAAAGTTCTAACTGTTCAATAATTCTGGGTAGTGAACCTAAATTTTTTATTTCATTTATAATGAGTTTGTTAATATTGTTTATATTTTTCTATCAAGTGTTTAATTATGTATCTCTGCGAAGCAGTGGCTGACATAAGGCAAAGCATACCACACTTTGTCCTTCATGCCTAGCGAGGTACAAGGAAAGGATTTAGACCAATGATATGCATCTGGTGCTGTCATTCTGGAAATGATGGACACTGGGAAAGTGGAAAGTCAAATGGGAACACATCAGTTGGTACTTTGGTTTTGATAACATCATTTAGCTTAAAGTGGAAAATTGTTATTTCACACTAGAGGGGATTTCTGATTTTAATTTGGCCTTCCCAAAAAGGTGAGAAGCTTCATTAAAGATATCCCTCTGTTCATTAATTAATTGATAAGCAGTTGTAATAAAGTGCTTTGAGGATTGGTTGTCATTAGGAATTTCTCTAGGGGCAACATTTCAGGAAGAACAAACTATCAACTAAGGAATATTCTCAGCCAGTGTTTAATATGCACAATGAGCAAAGCCAGAGGAAATTTATATATCTCTGAAGCTAAGGGAAATACATTTTCAAACACAAGATATCTTGATATTTAAAGTACCACTTGCCTAAATTTTATAAATACTTTAACAGTCACTGTACCAGAAATATTGGTGACTATTCTAATAGAAGTACACATATATAATCTATATATTAATACATACTATATATTGTATATTAGTATAATATATATGTTATATTATATATATATATTTTTTTACTTACAGTTTTTTTTTTGATACAGCATTTCTCTGTAGCCTTAGGGCCTGTCCTAGAACTAGGTCTTGTAGATCAGGCTAGCCTTGAATGCACAGAGATCCAACCTGCCTGTGCCTACCAAGGGCTGGGATTAAAGACATGTGCACCCACCATCTGGCTAATCTTACTTATAGTTTTAATAATGCAAGTTATGTAAGTATTTTAAGTAGTAATTGATAATATTTTTATACTTTCCTTGATTTTGTCCTTTTCTGTTCTGGGCTGTTAATTTATTTGTATGAAATTTTCTTCATATAGCATCGTTTCAACCCACTCCTACTTCCTCACTTCAGCGTACACTCACACTTTCAATGCTACAGCAGAGGCTCTATGTAGTGCATTATTTTCTAAAAACGTATTAACATTGGAAAAATTCAACTTTGGATCATAGAACTCTTTTTAAGAACACTAATTTGTATGTTAGAGTCAATAACCTGAGAGAGAGAGAGAGAGAGAGAGAGAGAGAGAGAGAGAGAGAGAGAGGAGAATGATTGAGAGAGAAGAAGATATTGTATAATTGGATTTCATAGCAGAATAGTGGGTATGGAAAAGAGAACCGAATTCTGGGGGAAAAGAGGCAATGTGGCAGATGCCATGAATCTCCTGCCTGGGACGGACGCCAGTTAAAATCTTGCCAGTAAGCCACAGTTATGTGGCAATATAAATTAATGGAGATGGGTTAGATCAAGATGTGAGAGTTAGCCAATAGGAGGCTAGAGCTAATGGCCAGACAGTGATTTAAATGAATACAGTTTCTGTTTGGTTATTTTAGGGCTAAGCTAGCCAGGCAGGGGGACTGGACCAAAAGCCGGCCCTCTCGCAATACAGATTGGTGCCTCAATGTGGTAGAGTAACTCCACAAAACCTGAGAGGGTTTTAAAGGGAATTCTAGACACAAATACAGAGTTTAACACAGCTTTTTGCTATTTGCTGGTGGCATGCTACAGAGAGATTTTCCTGACTCAGCACACACACACACACACACACACACACACAAAGCAGCTGTTTTAAAACAAGGCTTTCAGGGCCCTGCCGTAGGTGCAAACTCCAGCTATGGAGCATTTGTAGGCCCGGATGTTTGTGTGCCCACTTGGGGTCCGGAACAAAGTACCTGAGACCATGCCTCTGATTCAGTGCTCCCTGCCTGGGCAGGCGGTTGGATCAGGTTTACTAGGCCTGCACAAGAAGGAGAGCATGGTGGATTTCTGCCGCCATGCAGAGAGATGTTTCCAGGCTGCACAGTGCTCTGCAGATTTGGCTGTAACTCAAATAAAAAGAGAACCACAGATTATCCCATTAACAAAAACATTTCTGTAACTAAGCAGGCTTATATAATTTAAAGTGTCTTGAAAATGTTTGAGGGTATTCAGTAAATGTGTTAATATTCAGAAATGAAAACTATTAAATCGGAATAAGAAGAATCATAATCTCTGAGGTGTTGTGTTCAGGTCTCAAAAAAAATGGACTAAATCAGATATCCACTCTACTTTAGGATGATCAAAGAGAAAAGAGGTTCTTTCCTTGCTGTTCTCAACTGGCTTTCTAGTTACCTTTATATTAAATTATTGCTGTTTTTCAGACCTATTAGGCAGAATTTGTAACTTGGATCGTCCTCAGTGAAATAATATGATCTCCAAATATGCCTGACTAGAAAAATAGGACACTGTAGTTACATGATGGAAAAAATAAAAAGGGGAAAGTCAAAAAGTCTTAAGATTGCTCCCAAAAAGTTACATATAGACAATGTGTTTAACAATGCGGTTAGTGGATTAATATCCCTTTATAAATTTTCAGTGGCATGCTATTAAAGTTCATTCCAAAGAGAATGAACCCTAAATACCAATGAGTCAAATCTGTACTAGGGTTTGATTTGTACACTACCTAAAAACTGATTAAAAAATTCTAAAATAAATATACATACAATGTAGGGAGCAATTGGGGAAGACACTGAAAGTTGATCTCTGAACTCTAACCTGCATATACACAATTGGGAGCACACACAGGTTAATGTACACAAATTTTAAATCATTTATGTTCTCTTATTTATTTGTCATCTTTGGCTCAATGAACTTGTTACTAGAAAACAAGCTTTATACATACCATTCTATGTTGAGGTAACAAAGTTTATATGTAGTTAATAAATATTTTAATTTCCTACACACATTTGTTTGCACCTGTATACTATATACAAGTGTGCAGATTTAAGCCAGTGCTTGTAAAATAAGTTATGTACTCTATTTTTAATATTCTGTAACTACAAAATTGCTAGTCAATTAGATCAGATATTTTTGTTTTTGTTGAAAATAATGAAGTTCTTCCTCCAGGCATTAGCTTTAAAACTTTCCTCACTGCAGAAACTACATATGTCTCTAACTTTAGGCAAACAGCTCACAAAGCAAGTCTTTTATTTCACATCTGTAAGTGTTTTATATTTTACCTTCTGATCACAGAAATACAGACATTTAGAAAGGGACCTATGAGGAAATATAGTAGGAGAAATAACAAAAAAATAACCTGTGATCTATTGAACATGTTCCACGGCTTGAACGGAAGTTACTAATTCTGAGATTATAGCACTCTTCAAGCTTTTAAAGTTATGAAACATTTCAAAGGTTAAACAATGGTATTAAATGGCTCTAGGAGTTCATAAATTAATCTCTATAGATTTTTTTAAACAAAGGCACTTTAAAATAAAGCAGAATGATTTGGAATGGTATTGATTTATTCAGTTAAAAGTGCCAATATATATCCTCATTTCACTTTTCCTTTAGAAATATAATCAAGAAAATGTTAGTCCTACTCTTTGTAATTTTGATACTAAATTAGAGTATTTAAGTATATCTTAATTGATTTTTTCTACTGAACCATAGTGACTAAAAATAGGTGTGGAAGGAAATGTGTCTACTTTAATACATCTAAGATAGTAGAATGATTTAGAGAAAATACCCCTCACTGAAATTAGTGAAAACAGCAGTGGGCAGGAAAGTAAAACTTAGACATTGTTTTATGAAATATTCTTGAGCTATTAACCACTGAAATAAAAATATATTTTGGTTTATGATCTTAAAAGTTTACTACTAATGCTTTGATTAATCAACCAATTAATATTCTTGTGAAAATTCTCAAAAATATTTTTGTTTCATGTGAAAAATCTCTTGCTTTCAAAATTTTTGAACAAACAACACAGAGATAAAACGTAAGAGGTAAATTTTGGTCATATAATACATGACTTGGTAGAATGAGTGAAAATAGTTTTGTATTTGCTTTTTGTTTTGTGTTTGTCTCAAAATTTACAATGAAAAATTGGTACATGATGTCTAAACATAAAGCATCAAATGAAGATAAAAGTGAAGTGTAGTGATGAGGTGAGAAGGCCTGCTTTTCGTCCCGCCCAACTCCTGCACGGCTAGCTTAACCCCAGAAATAATAACACAGAAACTGTGTTCATTTGAACACTGCCTGGCCCATTAGTTCTAGCCTCTTATAGGCTAACTCTCACATCTTGATTAACCCATTTTTAATAATCTGTGTAGCGCCACAAGACTGTGGCTTACAAGATTCTAACCTACGTCCGTCTTGGGCCCAAGAATAATGGTGTCTTCCTTACTCTGCTTTCTTTCTCCAAGCATTCTGTTAGGTGTACTCTGCCTACCTAAGCTGCTGTCCTATCAAAAGGCCAAGGCAGTTTCTTTATTTGACCAATGAAAGTAACATATACACAGAAGTGAAGAAAAACGGTATAATTATATCAAAATGGAGGGAATTAAACAGCGTTTTTGTCTCTATCATGTTCTTGATAGCATAAGTAAATGGAACTGTGGCTCTTGTTAGGCTGCTATTACCTAATACCCAGTATGTTCTCTATCAGTACTGGGTTTGAAGTTAGACAGCACTGACTCTCTAGGGTTAATATCAAGTGTTTATATGAAAGCTAGGAAAGCACATAGTTATTTCTATTTTCAGGATCATACAAACACAGTTCTTCTTTTCAGGATGTTATTAATCAGGAGAGATAGTATTGACAATTTTTTGGATTAGAAATCTCCTTTCTTAAGGATAAGACCATTTCATTTGTATGGGTGACATCAACATTGTCTATCTGCTGTATCCCCTATTAGGTCCTTAGACAGAAATAGCTTTCTTCAAGCCCTAGATGCTTCAAACTTGGCTTATCATCAATAAAATGCTGGGTTTTATTTAATCCCAACAACATAAATAACTTTTGAATTCTTGACTTCTGAGTATGACATGATTCTTGTACATATCAACTCACAAAACCCATGGTTACATATTGAAGACATGAACAAGATTAAACCAGTCAAAAATTTCAGAAAAATGGGGAAGCAACATCATAGACCTCACATTGAGCAGAGAAGTTACTATCAGCTGATGGCTTCTGAGGAAGGAATAGTCACATTCATTTGGGGATAAGTCATTTGGTAGGTTGTCCATGTCCTGGTGGACGGTCCCATATTCTGGTACATAAGGACAACATCAACTGGACTCAAGGTGTTAATAGTAACAACAACCAAAAAGAAGACACGGATTTGGGAATAAAATTGGATTAATGGCACAATAGAATAGTTGAACAGAGGTAGTTATAGGTGAATATGCTCAAAATATGTTGTATTCATGTATGTGATTTTAAATAATATATAAATGTATGTTCCAAAAATTCTTTAACTTTTCTGGGAAGTTGTCAGTGCTTTGCTACTTGCTCATTATGGTTTCTTATTTCCATGCAATGCACAAAGTTCAGCCACCCAGTCTGTAAATGTAGGCTGCTTTTGGTTTCTCAGCCACCCAGACCTGAATAATCATACAGAAACTACATTAATCACAACACTGTTTAGCTGATGGCTCAGGCATATTTCTAGTTAACTCATATATCAATACATTTCTGTTATTCTATATATCACCATGAGGCTGTAACCTACCAGTAATTTTCTGGAGTCTGTCTTCTTTTGTAGCTACATGATATCTTCTTGACTCTGCTTATTCTCTCTATATATCTCTGTTCAGATTTTGTGCCTGGTTATAGTCTGCCCTGCCATAGGCCAAAAAAAGCTTCTTTATTAATTAGTGATAACAAACATATTCACAGCATACAGAGGGGAATCCACATCACCAGTCTTATCTTCATGAAGAGTGTCTGTTTTACTTTAAGGAATTATCAGTGTGTCTATTAAGGAAGTGACTGTGTGGAGAGATTTTTTATCTGCACAAAAATAGATAGCAATGTAAACAATATACATTAAAACCTCAGAGTAGATGCATGACCAGTTGTCATAGGTACAAAATGAAAAGAAAATATAAATCAACATATATACACTAGGCTCTCAAAATGTGATAATGCTTTAATTTTTCTCAGAGAAAATTCTGTTTAGTACATTGATTAAAATGAAGTGATATATTTTATTTAGTAAAGTGTTTCATTTATTGATATTGTTATTGTGATATTTTTAGTTCTTGGAAGGATTATATAATTACATAATTTCATCACTCTTGTATCTTTCCAACTCCTTCAAGTGCCAACTTGCACTCTCTAATTCCTGGCCTTCTTCTCCTTAATTATTGTTACATATATACATGAACATATATTTAATGTGTATATTCCTAAATGTATAACTGCAACCTGCACACTTAAATGGCTTTTCTTTTATAAATGTTGATTGTAAATTCATTTTTGAACAACTAAATATCATTTCAATAAAATTGTCCTTACCTCTTTTTTCTATTGCTTATAGAATTTCATATTCTGATGTCAGAAAACAATTCCTTCATCCAGTTATAAAAAGAGCATTGCAGGAAATAATATTGTGATTATTTAATATATATTCAATATATATATGATTATATAATTCTGGGACCTATGTTTTATGTCATTTAATAAAAAAAGAAATGTAAATATGATACACCATGTGCTGCAGCAAACACCATAAGAACAGGTACAAAATTCTTTAAAAGATTATGTTACTATTCATCATTCAAAATGTGTCTACTTACAGATCCCCTGTGCACAGGTCTATGTATTTACATGCACATTACTTAAGCATATAAATCTCTCTTTTTCTGCATTTCCCTCTGCAACTGAAGTCTTCTTTTTCTTTGATGTTTAGGTTAAAAATACTGTGAAAATTAGGCGTGACTGTACATCATGTTTTATTACAGTAGTATTTACCTTCATTTGAAAAATTATTGGCCACAAATTTTCAGACATTATATGCCTGCATTCTGATGTATAACAATGTATAGAATCCTCAGTAGATTATATATAATTCATGATTATGTAACTGAATGGTGTGTAAAATTGAAAAAGATTTACTAAAAATTAAGGAAAGACAAAATTAATATATACTATTTCTATTGTTAATATTACATCTCACTGTGACCTTGCACAAATTTAACTTTGGTTTCCTGACAAGTAACCAACACAAATGCAGTACTTTTCATCTTTTTAGTAGCGGCAGCACACAACGTCTTTCTCTGGAACATACATCTATCAGGCTAACTGACAAAATTTACATCAACTGCTTGGCAGCATAAAATAAAGTCGTTTTAATAAGACATACCCAGTGGATCAATGTTTCCTGCTTTGAAAGGGAACAGATTAGTTTTCCCTGGGCATTTATATGGGAACAAGGGATCATTACTCTATGACAGTGTTTCATTCCATTGACATTTCAAAGCACAGTGTTTATTTTTTGTGTCGCTGTGAATGAGCAAACAAACAAATGTGTTATTACTGGCATAAAAGAACATGGATTGTTTTGAAAAATGTGCATTTTAATTTAGTCCAATTTATCAAACACTTTAGCCATTTCTATTTCATTAATGAGGGAGTATTAAGAAGGTATTTTAACTCTCTTAGAAGGCAAGAATACGTCTATTGACTAAATGACGGAACTTGTTCATTAAATACTACCTTAACAGCCAAAAAGAGAAAATGCAACTTCAGAAGCTGCCAATCCTGCAGCCACAGACCCTCTCTAACACTAAAATAATCAATATAGCTGTTCCATTTCCTATTTTGTGAAGGATTTTATGGCAATTTAGTGTGCATTCCTGGCTTTATTTTTATTTTTTTTTTCAAGGAAACCTAAATGATAAAATTCACAATAGATAAAGTTAGGATTGCACTCAGGGTGCACATGAAAGTGAAATAAGTCTATTAAGGGTATCATTTGAATAACGATCTATAACTGTGTTTACCGTGTAGAAATTATTGGGCCTGTAGGCAATTAGAATTGCAATGTTATTTTCTTTTTTTAGCGTTAACTTAGTACTGAACTAAAATCAAATTAAGTACCATTTAAAGAAATCTTTTCACTTTTATAGATGTACCATGACTATATGATTAAAGTATTTTAGTATATAGGTAAGACATGTAAAATTCTAGCAAGCAGGAAAAAATATTTAGTACAAGCCACAAAACAAGAACATGTTTCCTGTATCTCAAAATATTTTCATATTCTCTTATGAATTTAATTCTCATAATTTCTTAACAATTGCTGTGAAAACCATCAAGACTTTGGAAAATTAAGGATGAAAGGACTTAGTTCATTCTACATCTCTTAGGTCACATCGCCGAGTGAAGTTAGATTATGAGCTGAAACCGAAGTCACTGGAGAATCTACTTATAGGCTTGCTTCTATATAACCCAGGAACAATTTTCTAGGGGAAGCACCATCCCTAGTGAACTGAGCCCTTCCCACAACAATCAGTAGTCAAAACAATACTCTACAATCTTATTGGCAGTGGATATGATGTGACCAGCTGGTCTATGGAGTTGATACTGTGACTTCCCTGAAGTGAAACACTATAACCACAAACTGGTAGCTACAAAGAAATCACATATGCCCTAACTTAACTGTTGTCAGGACATTTTATCACAACACCAGAAATGAAATTAGAATAATATCACATCAGAAAGACTGATTATTTACAGTTAGGTGTCTGACAAAAGATAAAGAAGGGAGGGATTGTTTGCCATGCACATGACCCCTGCAGATTGGCTGTGTATTCCCTGCCATCCTTTTCTGGTGCAGAGTATTTTTGACAGTCGGGAATACACCTTGTGAATCCTAATCCGTACTCAACTATTTACTTAGCCAGTGCTGACAAAGTGAAAGACTCCACAGAGTAATTATCCACCCAGAGAATCAGAATGCCCAGTGAGTTGGCATAGAATAAGAAACTGGAGGAAGGACTTCGGGAATAAGACTAAAAAGCATGCCTGCTTTCTTATTTTGAGCAAGTCTTCTCATTATTTTTCAGATGGATTTTGTTACTGTAATTATTAGAAACATGCTTACATTGTAGCATTCAACTTCTTTCTGCTTACAGCTATTGCTTTATAAATATATGCTAGTTGGTTTTGTTAGCTTGACACAAATGTAGCAATACACAGGAGTAGCAATATTAATTCAGAAAATTCTTCCATAATATGAGATAATGCCTAGAATGTGTTCAATTTGCTTATTGAAAGCATTATGCCTGTTGAAAAGTAACTTCACTTCTTTTTTTCTGGAAAAGACCCATATTTTGTGTTTCTTTGAGCTTGATTAGTGATCTTATATGAATATAATGATGTCGTATTTGTATTTTTGATTATTTTGATTTTTTAAGAGTTTAATACCATTAAATAATTTCTACTTTCCCTTTCTTACCTCCAAACCCTACTATATGTCTCCTTCCTCTAGCAGTTGTTACATGTTCATATGTATATGCTTATACATATGTATTACTAATATAACCATTCCAGTCTGTATAACACACACACACACACACACACACACACACACACACACACACACTTTCATGGGGCTGACCATTTGACGTGAGATTACTAATTGATGCACTCCTCCCTAAGAGAGACTATTTCTCCCATTCTTACCATTCCTTAGTTGCCTGCAGTTCTTTGCATTTGTTGAGAACCTGTGGTCTTTCCCCCATGCAAATTTAGCTTGTCTATTGTTGTCCTTGTCCAGCTCATGTTTAGGCAAGCTTCTTGGTAAGACTTTAATGACTGTGGTTTCTGACATTACAAGGATATAGCCACAGAGCAAACCCTTGGATCTTCTAGATCTTCCAGTCTTCCAAAGAGATCTATATCTATATCTATATCTATATCTATATCTATATCTATATCTATATCTATATCTATATCTATATCTAT
>JABTXL010000002.1:20529796-20605552 GCA_025134845.1 Neodon shergylaensis | reverse complement strand
TCTATATCTATATCTATATCTATATCTATATCTATATCTATATCTATCTATATCTATCTATATCTATCTATATCTATATCTATATCATCTATATCTATATCCATACCCATATCTATATCCATATCCATATCCATATCCATATCTATATCTATATCTATATCTATATCTATATCTATATCTATCCATCAAATCATATAAGGTAGTAAGTTTCAGAAAACTGGATGGAATGGAATTTAACAGTCTTATGTGCTTACCCAAAGTTTTATAGATGAAGCTTGTGCAATTTCATTATGTGAATGTTTTATTCTGTTGTTTTTTTTATTTTTTGACAATAAAGGACAGCATTATTTTTGCAAATGATACTGATTTCCTCACAAAATATGAAATCAAAATTTAATAAGTAGATCCATAGTGTTATTCAATGGCTGGTCCTATGCCTTGGGTCATATTTGAAGGCAGCTTAGTTTTTAGTCATAATCCTGAAACACTTTCATAAGTTTTAGGTAAAGTATTGTTGAACATATCATATATCATTAGCTGGCTCTAGTTTTGAGGACACATAAAAATCATAGCGCACACCTAGATTTTGATTTGTAACTCAAAATGGATACGAACTCTAGAAGAGTTCAATATTGATACCATTAATTATCAGGTTTTTAATTAGGCAAGGAGTTTTTCATTTGCAAGTTGTCATTAAGCAATCACTTTTACTGTATATCTTTGCAAATACTACAGTACTTAGTGCCATGGGCAGGCTGCCTTTGAAGATCTATGGCCCTCAGTGCAGGTCTTAGATTCCTCATGCTCAGAACTCAGGAGACAAAACATCCGTGTCCACCAAGTCAGACATAGGCTTCAAAATTTGCTATCAAAACCTGATATTTACTTCATTATTATTTGGTCATATTTAATCACATCAATCTCATGCATGTTTTGTACAGAATATTAGTTTTAAAAAAAGCCCAGAAGATTGGTTGGTTCAGAAAACTTTACAATTCTTTGATATTTAAGTGCATGAAAATTGGTTCTTCTGTTTCTATTCACTTTAACATCGAAGTTATAATTGTACATAATGTATACCATTTGCACATTATGGAAACAAATTCCTTAACAGATCACATTTTACAGTGTTAAACATGGTATTTGTATTTAACACGTGTGATTCAATCAAAATTTTCCATTTCTGAGAAGCATTAAACTGATTATTAAGCCCAATGCATCTTACACGCCTCACCTAAATATATAAGAAAAAAAGATTGTCCTTGTGGTTTTCTATATACACATTTAAAATGAAATATTATCAATACACAAATATAACATTCATAAATGAGTCCTTGGAGAGATTATATTTTAACAAATAGCTTAATTTTGAAGTTTTTCACTAATTCTTCAATATCATTTGAATAAGTATTTCTAATATTCCCAGAAAGATACATACAGATAAATACTCTGGTAATTTTTATGTAAAATTATTATATTGTTGCTACTATAAATATTTTAATATTTTGAGACAAGGTTTCTCTGTGAAACAGTTCTAGCTGTCTCGAACTCACTCTGTAGGCCAAGCTGGCCTCAAACTCACAAAGATATCCCTGCTTCTGCTTCCCAAATGCTGGATATTTTCATTTTAGGAATATAAATTGCATTGCTTTGAAGTAGACTCTGAATGTCAACAAAATAAAAAAACATATTCCTTAGAACTATTAAACAAATAACATATTTGTAGCAAATATCAGTATAGTATCACTGAGTTTACACATTGGGTATACATGCACAAAGCAGTCATAGAGATAATTCAGATGAAGGATTGAATAGACAGATGCCATTTTTAAAAAATCAAAGCCTCTTTCACTTCAAATTCCTAGTTCACTTTCTTCATTACTTTAAAAAAAAAACTTATAATTTCATGGTCACATATTTTTAACAGTATAACTAGTTCTTTCCAAATAAAAAATTTGCTAAGTTCAGAATTTATGAATCAAGTATACAAAATTAATTTACAAAAATCATAGTGAATATGAGGTCACAGTTAATATAATTTCATGTTTTCTTAAAGGTAACATTTAAGTGATCAAACTCCTACCTGCCATAAGAATCTAATAAATTTTATGATACTAATATATTCTTGAATTTGAGCTCTGTGAAAACAGATTCTTTTCATTTTATTCAACAGGTTCTATGTAGAACATAGAAGAATGACTTCTTTACAATTTAGTGTAATAAATTTTATCTAATAAATAGCAACTATATAAATATATTTACATCTTAGAATGGGATATTAAAATTGATAATATTATCTATGCTTATTACTTTAAAGTTTAAATGACAACAAGAAAAATAACAAAACTAGTTAACAGAAAGAAATGTGATTTACCTGAGATTTTTCTTTTGTGCATTTTGCCTTTAATCACCTACACTAATGGAACGATTTTATGAATTTAAAATTGAGCAATATGCTTGCTTAGACTAAGCAATAAGTACACAATGTATTTCTTAAGATGTATTGAGTACACTATCCAGTAGTAGAATTTGCATAATCTGCACTCAAACAGTTCTCTTCTAGTAAATGATGGTTCTAACTTCTGCAATCACAATCGACATTCAAAACCAGAGGCCATATTATACAACACACTTAAACAGTGGCAAGGAATTTTATGACTTCTTATAGACATATATCATTTCTATCTGTCAATAATAAGAGTATTTATAGTTCATTTCATTAGAAAATATTATTTGTCTTGCATCAGTGCCTATAAACTAATTCCTTCAGATGGAACGTTAGAAAGGGACTGGCAAACATGATAGCCGTAGACATGCACTTGAGACATTAGTAGCTGAAAGATCCACAGCACAATTCAAAACTTTAGTACAGCTTCTTCTCCTTAACAAAGATGATGGTGGTACGATGAAAATATTCATCCCTTGGAGATAGAGACAGTGACCCACATTGGAGCACTGGACTGAGCTCCCAAAGCCCAGACGAAGAGCAGAAGGAGGGAGAACATGAGCAAGGAAGTGAGGATTTCGAGGGGTGCATCCACCCACGGAGACTGTGGGACTGATATAATGGGAGCTCACCAAGGCCAGCTGGACTGGGACTGAATGAGCATGTGATCAAACCAGACTCTCTGAATGTGGCTGACAATGAGGGCCAACTGAGAAGCCAATGATAATGACACCGGGTTTTGATTCTACTGCATGTATTGGCTTTTTGGGAGCCTAGCCTGTTTGGATGCTCACCTTCCTAGACCTGGATGGAGGGAGTAGGGCCTTGAACTTCCCACAGGGCAGGGCACCCTGACTTCTCTTAAGACTGGAGGGGGAGGGGGAGGAGGAATGGGGGGAGGGCGAGGGAAATGGAGGGATGGGAGGAGGCGGAAATTTTTAATAAAAAAAAAGAAAATATTTATCCCTGTTTCAGAAATTTCAGAGATGCTTTTTCTTTAAAGAATAAACAAGAAACATTTAAGGAAACCTTTCTTTCAATCTTTCTATCACTCTAATAGAGTTCAAACATATTTTTTGTTGTTTACTGACAACTCTCATGTCAATGTGTATTTTACTGCTGCCTGTACACAAGTAATGTGATGTCAAAGAGCTTTGATTAAGTTATTGAATTTATCCTTTTGGTGCAAAATATCCTGTCCAAGAAATAATTGTGTGAACTATTTATTGTGCAAGGTTGACCTTTTGTATTCTATTTTGTGTTAATGTGGATTTCTCACTGTATATTCTGTCATCACATTAATGTACAAACTTTACTTAAGAATTATTTCGAAGGATTCTTCCTACTAAATGATATCATGCTGACAGCACTGTATCATTGTCCTTTATATGCCTGATCTAAATAAGCATATGAAGCTCCTAACACCAATGGCAGCAGATAAGGTAATAAACCTACACTGACTATTTCTTTGAGAACTTCTACTATTTAATAAAAAAATGGCATTCCTGTTCAGGAATAAAGTTCTATAAGATATGGACAACAAACCAACTTCACAGTTAAAATTCCCGTGTTACAGAAGGAAAGACAGATTTGTGAAAGTTGTCTAATTAGTTACTTTCTTTAGTCTTTTTTCTCGGTATGAGTGTGGATTATCATCACGAGCAAGCACTGTGTGGAAAGCAGAGGGATGAAGATGAATGCCAAAGTGGCTCACCTGGCAATGCTCTCCTTTCCTTTCCCACACATTCATTCATTAGATGGTTCTTGTCATGGTCTTTTCAGAATGTGCATCTTCCTGATAAAGGAACCAAGACAAAACAATAACTCGCTACAAAGCAAGTAAATGAAAAACCTTGACTCCAAGCTAACCATACACAATTCCAGCAAGTAGATAATACTTGCTATGTGTGCGTTTAATTTTTGACTAACTTATATAAAAATGAAAGTTCATAATATTAGCAAAGGATGTTAAAATGTGCAATTTTTAATATTAATTCAACTTCTATTTTTCTAAAAATATCTTTACTATGGATCCTGTTATTTAAACGATGAGAAACATTCTTGATCAACATTAATTTGGAGATGATAACTTTTTGTTTTGATTTTACAAGGCTAACAATTTATCAAATTCCTATGCATCTAGCCATCCAAATAATAGAAAACAAATATCAGAAGGAGTTAAGGCATCTATTTCTGGTTTCAATTCTACTTCCTTTAAATTTCTGTTACACTGTGTTAGAAATACAAACCACATTCACATTTTAAAACTATGTACATTTTGTTCACCTCTGCAAATGTTGCAACTAACATTTACAGGCAAAAAAAATAGATATTGGAACAGAATTATATTTTTGTCAGTGCTTGATAAGAATGTGGTTTTCAACTCCCTTGTGAAATTCCAATACGGTTAAGACGAACTTTAGCAAGAAAAAAAAAGTCACTGAGCATATATTTTATTCTTTCATTGCTGCATCATGCTAAGACCAAAACCCTGCCCCTTTGCTATCAGTTAATAAAACATTTCCTGAATTATTTAACTTCCTTTCAAACTCAAACCATTTTCATGTTTTTATCATTTTTCTGTCAACAGTCAAATTCCAAAGGGAAACACTATTTATGAGCATGTTTGCTTTTATTTAAAACTGTTTGATTTTAAAAGGTGTTGCATGAGCAATACTGTGTTTGTTCAATTCTGGCTGATATATGTTATTACGGCCTGACTTTGAGTAAATTGCCATCTTGTTTGCTTAGAAAAAGAAAGATAGAGTTAATTGAATGAAAACAACATACAAAGAATTACAACAGTCCATTTTCTTTATTTGAAATATGTCAACACTGAAATATGAATTTGGAAGTACCATATGTAAAATGTAGCAGAGATTAAAATGTTCTAGGAGATATCTTTTGTTTTGAATGTGATAATTTACATGCGAGAAATCATATTAATTTTATGTGAAAGCACACATATTTTAGAAGGTTATTGACTTAATATTTACAGAAGCATTTTTGTTTTAAATCATTGCAGTATGCTAAGTACTTTAATCTACTTTGTTCTTCTATTAATCACATTCATGCATAGTTAATATTGTTGTCATCATAAAAATCCTTATGCTTAAAAATCATATTTCCCAATGTTTTTAGAGAAAATATTTTAATGCTATTAACAATTTAAGAACTATTCAAAAACAACTTATATTTATCAATAGAAATTTAAAATCAAGCAGTAAAATTTTCAAAAATACATGTGATTTTGATAAAATATTTTATATATATACACACACACAAATATCTATATAAAGCCTTAAAATAATCATCTTCAGCATTCATGCAATACTTAAATTCAAATAATCTGTCCTATACAAATTGTTTTAAATCACTTATTTTAAGGAAATTTTCAGCATTAAAACCAAGCACAATAGTGGAATTAAAACTGTTTTGAAAAGAAACATTTGAAGAAATAGTAATTGATATTTTAACTTCTTTAATAATTACTATTTTCTTTATTTTGTGGATGAGGAAACTAAGATGCCATGAGAGGAGGAATCTTCCCAGGGTTGGACAAGAAGAAATTGTGGAAGTAATATGAGCACAATCAAGAAAACAATAATCATGAAGCTTTTGTCCCAAAGCAGTATATATACCAAGGTAAAATTTAACTATAAAAATTTGAATTATAGAGCACAAATTATAAACTAAATAATTACAAATTAAGTTGTAATTTTATAATTTCATGCTATAAATAAACCGTAGAGGTATTTCCATTTCACTGAGTAGAACTCTGAGGAATAGAGAAATTTACAATTTGTTTAAAGTTTTGTGTATCATAAGGAGTTGAACAAGACATTGAAGAATAATATTTTAGAGTTTCATAAGTATTAATTATTGTTATAGAATGAAATAATAAGAGAGGAAATGGATAGCTATAGGCAAAGGAATATATCTGTGCTAATTTGTACACACATAGTTCTTGATCAACAATGGGTAATAAAACAGGTGGTATATTGCATTTTTCTAAATATATTTTAATGAATAATTTTTATAGGAACTTCAATCTCATACAAAATAATTGAAATACTGAAGATGTGCTTTCAGAAAGTATTTGTCATATCCTTGAAGATAAGATGAAGTCTTAGTGATTTCCTCTTTCTAGTGCACAAAATTTGAAACACATACTGGGAGATGGGACAAATTGAGTATCATAGGGCAACCATTATATTGGCTACTAACAATTTGCGACAGTTCTATAGGCTGGTTAGGCAAGTTTTCTTGTAACACCTAATGTCATTCCAGTTAACATCACCCTTTTCAACTCCTTAGGATAGTAAACCGAAAGCATGTTGGTAGAAAGGATTATGGTTATAAATATAACTTCAGCTCAATACCAACATATTTTGTACTTCGTATTTGCATAGAATATTTCTTATATAACTCAATCACTTACTGTTTTTCTTCTTGCTTCATGGTGAAATGATTTTCATCTCACTATTATATAACCTTGTTATACAGGAAGCATCACAATTTATGTTATATTTTGTGAAACAAGGCAGATTTTTTTTAATTTCTAAGAATTGCATTTAGACAGTTAATGTTTATTAATACGACTTTATTAGCTAATCAGTCACTTGTAAACAATATGCCATAAATGACTACATGAATATATGTTGTTATAGGTGTTTGTGTAATCATCTGATGATAATTCATTTAAAAACTGTACAGTTCAAACGATACTTATAAATACAGATTTTTTTATTCAAGAAAAATGACTGTAGACTTGTTTTTAAAATATACTCCAATTACTGACATATGGCATGGGCACATTATAAATAACTAAATTTAAACAAACTGTTATATCAGGAAAAGGGGGACAACCTTTCCATCATGCACAGGACAAATACATCAGGCTATGTTGTCACATGTCAGATCCAGATGAAGTAGTCTGCACACTTCATCTTACATACCTGAAATGATTAGTTTTAAACACACATTTGAGCCTGACAGTGGTGGGGATTTAAAGATAACTGTATAGATAAAATACTTTACTGTTTAGGATTCATATTCACTTATATTTATTTTTTATATTTGTAATGAATTTTTTTCTTAAATTTGAAAGGATTCACAGTGAATGTTCCATTTGCACTAGTGACTTACAATAAAGGGCATTTTTTGAATGATTAATATAATTAAATAAGTATATTCTTTTCACTAGCATATCATAATCAAATATTTTTACATTTATAAATAATATGAAAAAGTTTTTCACTTGAAGATTATATATATATTTATATATATAATCTTCAAATATATATATATGAAAATGCAATCCACAATGATGGATATTTCAACAATGTGAGCACTTAAGAAGGTCCTGATACCTAGTTAGCATGAGAATTCTACAAATCTACCCCTTCGAATATTGAACTTCTTGGAGAAAAGCTCTAAAATCTTTTGGTGTTTATGGTGGGATTAAGATTCATTTTAAAGATCTCTTTTGAAAAGAGTTAGAGATGGTTGAAGACTGTGAATGTCTTTATTGGAATTATGTTCTTACCCTCATTTATTTTAACAAGATTTGTAATGCATTCTGGCCTTTGATCTCTTAGTTTGAAACACTGCTTGTTGCTCCATTATTCTACCATCCATTTGCAGATAACAATGCATCAGACCCTTTCCCTTGCTGCAGAAACAATGCCCTTTATTTAAGTAGGGACATTGCTTTGACAGATAAAGTAGGCATTTGATAAATTGAAACAGGTTCTGAATTATTTTGTTGGGAATGTGTGCTACATCTGTCTGCTGATTTCCTACTGAAGTCGTGCTTAAAGTTCTTGTCTGTTTGTGATTTATTGGGCTAGAGAAAAGGTTAAGAAAATTTCATGGCTCTACTCATATCATTTGTAAGTGAATCAAATAGCATTTGTTAATGTTTATTATCCTTAAAAGGCACAATTACTCCTAAGCCTCCCTCACAATATATACTGTAGTGACCCGCAAAACCAAAGGAAATACCAAACAACATTATTAACCCTCCCATTAGTAAATTCCATAATGGAAAAAAGGAGCAATAATCTGAAACCATTATCCCAAATCAGAAATTTTAGGATTTCTAGTCAGGTCTGGTATTAATACTTTACACTTGGACCAGTACAACAATCCATTAGTAAAATGCATAAGGCAGTAAGGGTGCCTGCTCCAGTGCATTTAAGACTTATGAAGAAGGGATGGGTAAAGATAGTCACATATACACAAGATTTATACCAATACCTTGTTACCCTTTCCTCAATTTAAACAATTAATTTAATAATTTTTAAACTTAACAATATTTAAAGATTTCCTCTGAACATCAACTGAGGCCAAAGAAGGACTATTTCCCAATCACTTTAAATAGGAAATGCCACTTTCCTACTATAAGGGTCGGGGGACTGCTATAAATTTTTCTTCATTGGATTGGATTGGAGCTTTCTAAATCCGATAAATAATACTGGTACAACACAGATTTGAAAATGCAAGTGTAACAATAACTTAGTTTAAATTCCATTTTATTTCATGTTTGATCTGCTTGCTCAATAGTTTCTATGCTCAAGTTTTGAAAATTTAAAACCTAAATTCTAAAGAAATTTTAAAACCTAAATTCTAAAGAAATGGTACACTGATGTCTGCTTAACTGTCACTAGAATCACATGATTTTTAAGTGAAACAGACATAGAATATATTCTAATGTAAGACTAGTAGGTATTAAAATGTCCTTTTAATATTATCTTTGACTTCCTATAAGGAAGAAACCAGTTGATATTGATGAATTTTTTTTTGTCAACCTAGTTAGGTAAAATTCTATAATATATTTTTCTTGCTTTTGTCTTATCCTTGCAAGTTGTAATTGTATATTTTAGAGTTGAAAATTGAGAAAATATTTAAGAGCATATAAAAGACAGATCAACTCTCCTCAAAGTTCTCTTGTCTAATAGCTGTAAGAAAATGTCTCCAGGCAGTTTCCTATTACCCTCAAAAAATGGCTGGAGAAACTGCATTTTTATATTCATCCATAGCTACACATAATCTATCCCTTGAACAATAATGATGTCATATTTCTTACCTCCAAACTTTACGTAATCACTTCATTCTCTGAAGATACACTCATGATGAGGATATTTGAAAAATCAAACCAGAATACATTCTCTCTCCTCATTTTCTCAGCATGTCTTCTACATACTTTGGTATCAATAATATTTAGACCAGGTACATTATTACAAGATTCTCAACCACAAATAAATCTATGAATATATTATTTTTGGACAAATGTCTCAACAACTCACATATTCTTCAGATAAGCACTACACCCACACAGAGTCATTGAAACAACTAAGAACATATTATTGATAATTTAAAGGGGTTTTGTCTATCTTACAATTCATCGGGAGGCAGGCGGATCTCTGTGAGTTCGAGACCAGCCTGGTCTACAGAGCTAGTTCCAGGACAGGCTCCAAAGCCACAGAGAAACCCTGTCTCGAAAAACAAAAAACAAAAAAAAAAAAAAAAAAAAAATTCATCGGAAGAAAATCTCCCTTCCTTTATCCCTAGTAATTCCCAGGATGGTTACTGCCATCTGTGCATTGACTAATATGATAGTACTTTAATGCATGCTATTTGAGGGAGGGGGAGAGGAGTGGGGCGTGGGGAATGGGGGGAGGGGGAGGGAAAAGGAAGGCAGAAATTTTTAATTAAAAAAATTAATAAAAAATTAAAAAAAATATATTCTCAATTTCTAATAGAATTCACTTTCAGTGTTCTATATGAAAAATAAAATTCACAAGGTTATGCCCTTAGTACAAGGGAAAAGATAGTAATCTAGTGTGAAAATACCTAATAAGTTCCTCATAATATCATAGAGGTTTGGATATCTTCTTTCTGAATGAATCTATGTTTTCTTAAAATTTTTTGACAATCTTTGTTTTCCTTTTTTCATTTGTTCCTAGAGGATTTGGTATTATGCATTTTGGTCATAGTTGTATTTTGGTCTCCAACAACTCCCAAAACCATGTCCCTCTCTTACACAATCATAATGTGTCCTCTACTTATTGATTGATTGACTGATTGACATCCAAGTTTCAAGAGATATGTGCAACAAACAAGTGGGTCAGGAATTACAAGCAGCAAGTTTCCAGGGAAGCTAAGGAAAACTGAATGTGGGAATTTTCCTTTGTGTTTTAAATGGTAAGGAAGTCTCTGTTTTGCCTAAAGGGAGACATATGTTTGTCATTGAATGCTATCTACTATAAATTATCCCCAAGGAATGGCTTGTGTAAAGATCAACCCAGAATTCATATTCTTGGTACACACATTAGAACCATCCACTAGTGTTCAGAGGCCATGGAGCAGTGCTTGGAACATAGTAAAAACTAAATAGCCATTTGAATGATAAATCAATGAATCTAATAATAAATTTGAATTCATTAAATTTTAAAAAATCAATATATTAAATACCACAGGCTCAAAAAGAAGTGAAGACTGGGTAAACTTAGTAATAAATGAATAGTTTCTAAAAAGACTCAACAAAATTCTATGTGTAAATTAGTAAACAAAAAGGTGAAAGTAAACACAGTTGTTATTAAATACACAGGATTTCTAGCCTCAGTAGAAAAGGGAGGAATGAAAAGCATAATGGGAGGTTATTCTGTATTCTCCAGGTTAGAAATGTGAAAAATTGTGGTTATAGTGGGGCTAATAAACTATGGATAAAGGGCAATACAACATAAATTAGTAATATTTACAAAGCCAAGCATGATATTATAGTTGAAACAAAGTAACCATATTGTGATAAATTATAATAGAAAAGTAGACTAAAAAGATTTTAAAGAATACCAAACAAAAAGAAACCGTACTTACAAGTTCACCTACTCATTGTGAAAGTATACTATGTATAGAGAAGTAACCAATCAGCATGTCTACATCCCTCTAACAACGGAAGTGGGAATGCAATGGCCCAAGAACATCACTAGGCAAGGCTTTTGGGAAGTAGTTGAGGCACAGAACTACACTCTCACCATTAAATCAAAGAGCTTATAATAGATGGTCTAAAGGACTCATCTATGATTCCATCGTGTGAGAACCCACATCCAGGGCTTTTGAGAGGGAGAACGCCTTCACCACACAACCCACCTGCCATACCTTTTATTTTGGGCTTTCCAGATTTCAGATCTGGAAAGAAACTTAGTTTAGTTATAAACTAAAACTAAAACTAGTCTCTTTGTTATTTTAGGTCGAATAGGGTAAATTCTAGTACAAGGAAATGACTACATATTCAAAAACACAGAGACAAGGGAAATGTTTTAAAATAAACAACACCTCATTCAATTCATATTTCTATAGTTGTCAATATGGAAGAAAAGTTTTATCTCTGTAAAGACATCTTTTGTGTAAAGGAAAAATGAGGCAGCAATTTGTCATTTAGGATTTGAAGTCACTGTGTTCTGTAGTCTGGAGTATAACGTGGGTTTTCCTAGTAAGTTGTGTCAGAATGTTACGAGCTAATGCTCTCGGAACCAAAAGTGATCCTGTGCCTTTTTAGGGAAGACATGATTACTTGATTTTGAACACTTGAGGTTTGGTTCATAGAGCAGGCCGATATAAGTTCTGATGGCATATAAACAATGCTTTGGAATGAAAGGGGTTAAATATAATTTCAATATCCAAGTCTCCTTTTCATAACAGGTTTTCCCTGGGCAAATTTTTAAACTGTTTCCTGACCCTGTTTTATTGAATTTTAGAGCCATCTTAATTACACAGGTGTCTTCTACACTAAGAAACTCCTGGCCAGAATGCCTTCATTTTAATTCCCTTCCTGGTTTTCAATAACTTTCAAGAATCTACCCACTCCAAAAATCAGGAAGAAAGAAATCACTTTAAATCCCTCTGTGAATGGATGCTGGTTATTGGTCATTAGAGTCCATTTGTGGTATTCATGGGCACTCACCATTAATCCAGGAATAAGCGTGGTGTGATGTAAATAGTAAAGATAACACCAAAGAGAAGTAGCTGTGATTATTTTCCTCATCTTTAAACAAAAGAATTCAGTAAATTTATCTTCAATCCACTTTCGCGATCATTTTGTACCAAGGATTAAGTGAGGCTGATGGAAGACAAAGGGTTAAATAGTAAAGCAAAGGGCAGGAATATTGTGAGCTTCAGATGGTACAGGAGAGAAACAGACAAAACAGTACCCAAAGCCATCCTTATCTCTGAAATTCCAATTATTGTGAGATATTAAATTTCTTTAATATTTAAAGCAATTTGACTTAGTGTTTTCTGTTACTTGCAGAGGAGCACAATGACTGATACATTATCTCATATATTGAACTGTAAAAATAAATGAGAAAAACACTGTAATGCAGCCAGCACCATACTCCGAAGCCTGGCTCTGCCATGTCTTGCCAGTACATTCCTTTAGCCTTTGGGGTCAGAATCAGCAGAGCCTTCATAGAGTTCTTGCCTTCTTCTTCAGATATAACTTTCTGTGGGTATATTTTGTTTCATACACACCATATTAAAGAATCCAGTTAGTTTTTATTTTATATTCTATGGCTTACATGATCCCTAGTAAGAAAATGTGCTGAGTATGTATATTTTAAATTAAGGAAATTATTTTTCTGACTGTAGCCACATGAGAATATTGCTTATATTATCTAAATATCTGACTAATTAATACTCCAGCAAAGATATTTTCCAATGTATACATTCTTCCAGGTAGAAATAAAAGAAATGGATAGTTAAATCATATTTAACATATTTATATATTTAAACATATATAACTCAAGGATTAAAAGGAAAAGTTTATATGTTGACTTTTTTAACTACCATGCTATCTCATGAAAATTTATTAGATTTTGCTCTCAAATTCTTGCAAAATTTCACACTAAAATGCATTATATATATGCATGAATTTTCAAACAATAAAAACAATTAAAATCACATCCCAAAGGAAGGACTACATGAAATTCCTCCCCATAATATAAAATTTATGATTAGAGGTGCAACCAGAAATTCAGAAATTTTCTAAGATGGAGGACATCCTGAACCAAAATAACACACATTGCTTTAAATAGGTTTAAACTAAAACTAATACAAGAGATATTTAATCATGATAAGATATTTCCCTTCTAAGTTTTTAATGGCAGTCCTGGAACTAAACAGGAGCATTAATTAAAAAAATAAAATGATTGCATATGCATCCAAAATAAAGTATTGAACTTATTATGCTAATGACAGCAAGGACAAAACCCTGCATGTTCACTCAAATATGAATGCTTAATCCTCCTGAATTCTTGAAATCTCTGCTCTCCCTTGGGAATGAAATAACTTCTGGGCTCAATTTGTACTGGTAGCTTAATGATTAAACATGGAAAAAAAACTTTGCCTATGCATCTGATTTTTATATGCCCTGTTTTACTGAGAATCCCATTAAACTAAACTCTGCTTTTAGTTTCAGTAATTGGATTCAGTGCTTCACAGATGAAAAATATTGACTTCCCATGTTAATCTGTCTTACTCCTAGGATGATGCTACCAGAAAACAAGAGAGGTATCTGCACTTGAGAAGATAGGCTTGTTGGTTTTAAATTGGAAGGGTTGTCTACTCAATTTGTAAGCTGTGTATGTCTGTATGTCAGCATTAGTTCACACCGTTAATAACACTGGCGGTTTGTTGCTTGTTGTTAGTGGTATTGGTAGTAAGTGATTATCATAAATTGTACTTAAGGTACAAAGAATAAGGTAGCTTGGCATCTCATATGACAAAGAACTACTTGTTGAGATTTTACTTGAGGTTTTTGTATGTATCTGTATACATAAAGTATATTTTGATGGAATTTTATACTCTTCTTTGTCTAGCTTTACTATCAAGATAATACTGGGCCTCATGAAATAAGTTTTGACAAATTTCCCGAAACTTAGGGATTTGGAATAGTTTAAAAATAACTAGCATTCGACAATTCTTCCTCCCCAGGTTCTATGGGGGTGTCCATGTTCCACCTAATGTTTTGGTTTGGGTCTTTGCATCTGCTCAGATCAGCTGTCAAAGGAAGCCTCTCAGATGATGATTAGACTAGGTATCAACCTATGAATTTATGAGTATAGCCGAATGTTATTAGGAATTATTACATTACCGTACTATTTTTTTTGTCAGTTGTATTTGATTCTACCAGCCAGCCAGGGTTGTCAAGGATACAACACAGCCCACAGAATCAACTAAACATGTTTCTTTGGTAGCTCCCAGAAACTAAAATGACAATCACAGTGTCTGTATGGTTCTAAGTTAGGTCCTCTGCTTATATGCTGGAGTTTAAGACTCCTAGAAATGGGAGGAGGGGTATCTCTGACACATTTGCATCCTTTCGGAACACTTCTTTATACCGGGTTTCTTTCTTCAGCCTCAATACGAGGGCTTGTGCCCAGTCTTAATTGAATCTCGTTATGCTTTGTTCACTTGGTATCTCTTTTAGACCTGCTCTTTCCTGAAGGGAAACATAGGAGCTCTAGATCTAGGGGAGAGAGGAGGTAGGAATGGAGGAATGGGAAACTGCAGTCTGGATGTGTGGTGGTTTGAAAGAAAGGGACAACAAAAGGAGAGGCACTATTTTGAGGTGTGGCCTTGCTAGAGTAAATTTGGTCTTGTTGGAGAAGTACTGTGGAGATGGACTGATATCTCATATATACTGGAGCCACACCTAATGAGCTACTTTTATCTTCTTGTGTTAAAGCACTACAGTCAAGGAAATGGACCGAACAAATGTACAGAAGAAAGAGCTTACTTGGTCATATGGTTCTAGAAGCATAAGTTACTAGAGATGAGTGGCAGCAGGCAGAAAGCATGGCAGAAGCAACAGGAAGCACGGAGCTCACTTCTTGAACTGCAGACATGAAGCAGAGAGTGAAAACAAACTGGATGTGGTCAAAGTTCTATAACCTCAGAGTCTGTTGTTATTGAGTGATTTACTCCCCGAGTGTGTAGCTACTCACGTTCTGAAACAGCATCTCTAAATGCGTTTTAAGTGCTCAAATACTCAAGACTGTGGCGGATATCTTCCATTAAAACCACCACAACTCTTTCTAAACTTTATGTAAGGATATATATGTAGAATACAGTTAAAAATGATAACATTTTAAGAATGTGCCAGTAATGAGTTTTCTTCTACTGTGCATCATGTCACCAACCAAGAGTAGTTTCCAAAATTTAAAATACTAGAAATGAATTCCCTCCTGTTAAGTAGGTCTTTCATCCAATTGGAGTATTACAGTATATCCAGGAAATACAAGTGCATCTATTTCAGCCTTGGGGATATCAAACCTTGTTGCAATTGTTTTCGTTCTTAAGCTGAAGAAGGATGCTTAAAAGAAATCCCACCCTAGCTCAGAATTGAGTATAATAGGTTATTTATTTAGAGGTATACCCACAAATCACAATCCTTTGTTAGAATGGAGAGCAGCAACTGAAAACTGAAGCAATAAAAGAGGCCTGACGCCTGCTTTACATCAATATATAGTATAAGAGGCCACGCCCAAGTGGGCGGGTAACTTAGAGGCTACTGGCGGTAGGAATTCCTTCAGAACTAAGTTTTACTTGTTGGTAGGACCACTTACTGCTTTTCTCCCTGCAGAGTTTCTATAATACTTTCAGACACTGTGCTAGCTAGTTGTCATGAAGAAACCTTTCAGGTCAGTTTCACTTGGATTCCTTCAAGTTCTATGTCTGAAGTGAAGGATATTTTCTGCAATAACTTATTACCTTTAATTTTTGGCAGAAATGAAGTACAACGTCAATAGCCTATATTGTTTGGGGAGTCTCTTGGACTCCCCTGACAAATAATTTAAAGAAATGATTCTTCTGCCTGGCATTAGATTGTTTTTAGAGTCCATTGATTTTCTGAGGAGCACTACCCTCCCAATTGGCATAACAATTCATATATACTTTAATTAAATAATACATACATTATATATGCATGTTAAGTAAATTTAAAAACTATGTTTCCCTTTGGCTTCTTCAAATATCCCTACTGTAATTTATTCTTCCCCATTCTTTCTCTCAGCTATTTCCCCATCTCCTGCTCAACTTAATGTAATCTAATTAACGTTTATCTAGTGTCTCCTTCCATAGTTCCTGTGGCCTTTCTAGAGCTCTCCTCCCATCACTTCTGTTCCAATTTTAATTTTCTGGCTTCTGAGTCTAGTTCAAGTCATATACTTACCCGGATTTGGAGATGTGATCCACAAATAAGAGAGAACATACTGCATTTTTGTAGGGGTTCCTTCACTCATTATTAGACTTTCTAGTGCTATTCATTAATCTTCAAATTCCATGATTTTGATCTTTCCATACAGGTGAACAGACATTGGTTGTGCATTTATTATCTATCCATTATTTGAGGGACATTTGTGTTGTTTCAGTTCCTTAGCTATTGTGAGATCAGGTGGAATGGATATGGTTGATCAAATATCTATGGGGTAAATGTTAAATATTTTGGACAAATGCAAAGGAACGGTGTAGCTGGGTCATATGATAAATATATTTACATTTTTTGAGAATCATTCACACTGACTTTAATAATGCATGAATCAGTTTTTAAGTACAACAGAAAATAAACTTTTCCTTTTCCTCCACCCTTGTGCTGGTAAGGGTGGAGGAAAAGGGAAAGTTCATCTTTTCATAGTTCTTGTCAACCAATTTCAGAATGAAATGGCCATTGTTACTAGGACAAGAGGAGCTATCAAAGCAGTTTTGATTTGTATTTTTCTAAGTGCTAAGAATGTTGAACACATTTAAAAATAAATTTTGAGATTATAATATGGTAGTATCGTTTACTGCTTCCCAAAATTCCCTTCATTAAACCCATTTCTTTGTCTTCCTTTCTTTCAAGTTCCTGGACTGTTTTTCTTTAATTATTGTTATGCACACATAAACACCTAAATGTATAAATACAACCATATTAGTCAGCACAATATTATTTGCATGTATGTGTTTGCTGTGTGGTTATTTAATATTAAATAACCATGTAGTGTCTCCTTCCCTAGAAAAGACGATTTCTTCAGTTCTCCGTATTCCTTGGATGACTGAGTTCTGTGTCTAGTGAAGGAAAGTCTCTATTGCTTATTGCCTGAACCATAACTTTTTTTATTAAAGATTTCTGTCTCTTTCCCACCTCCGCCTCCCCTTTTCCTCCCCCTCCCCCAATCAAGTCCCCCTCCCTCGTCAGCCCAAAGAGCAATCAGGGTTCCCTGCCCTGTGGGAAGTCCAAGGACCACCCATCTCCATCCAGGTCTAGTAAAGTGATCATCCAAACTGCCTAGGCACCCACAAAGCCAATAGGTGCAGTAGGATCAAAAACCCATTGCCATTGTTCTTGAGGTCTCAGTAGTCCTCATTGACCGCTATGTTCAGCGAGACCAGTTTTATCCCAGGCTTTTTCAGACCCAGACCAGCTGGCCTTGGTGAGTTACCAATAGAACATCCCCATTGTCTCAGTGTGTGGGTGCACCCCTCGCGGTCCTGAGTTCCTTGCTCGTGCTCTCTCTCCTTCTGCTCCTGATTTGGACCTTGAGATTTCAGTCCGGTGCTCCAATGTGGGTCTATGTCTCTGTCTCTGTCTCCTTTCATCGCCTGATGAAGGTTAATATTCAGGAGGATGCCTATATGTTTTTCTTTGGGTTCTCCTTCTTATTTAGCTTCTCTAACAACCTGATTTATATGCTCAATGTCCTTTATTTATGGCTAGAAACCATCCCATGAGTGAGTACATCCCATGTTCCTCTTTTTGGGTCTGGCTTACCTCACTCAGGATAGTGTTTTCTATTTCCATCCATTTGCCTGCAAACTTCAAGAAGTCCTTGTTTTTTTTTCTGCTGAGTAGTACTCTAATATGTATATATTCCATACTTTCTTCATCCATTCTTCAATTGAAGGGCATCTAGGTTGTTTCCAGGTTCTGGCTATTACAAACAATGCTGCTATGAACATAGTAGAGCATATACTTTTGTTGTATGATAAGGCCTCTCTTGGGTATATTCCCAAGAGTGGTATTGCTGGGTCCAGGGGTAGGTTGATCCCGAATTTCCTGAGAAACCTCCACACTGCTTTCCAGAGTGGTTGCACAAGTTTGCATTCCCACCAGCAATGGATGAGTGTACCCCTTTCTCCACAACCTCTCCAGCAAAGGCTATCATTGGTGTTTTTGATTTTAGCCATTCTGACAGGTGTAAGATGATATCTTAAAGTTGTCTTGATTTGCATTTCCCTGATCGCCAAGGAAGTTGAGCATGACCTTAGGTGTCTTTTGGCCATTTGAACTTCTTCTGTTGAGAGATCTCTGTTCAGCTCAGTGCCCCATTTTATAATTGGGTTGATTAGCCTTTTACGGTCTAGTTTCCTGAGTTCTTTATATATTTTGGAGATCAGACCTTTGTCAGTTGCGGGGTTGGTGAAGATTTTCTCCCAGTCAGTGGGTTGCCTTTCTGTCTCAGCGACAGTGTCCTTTGCTTTACAGAAGCTTCTCAGTCTCAGGAGGTCCCATTTATTCAATGAGGCACTTACTGTCTGTGCTGCTGGGGTTATACGTAGGAAGTGGTCTCCTGTGCCCACGTGTTGTAGAGTACTTCCCACTTTCTCTTCTATCAGGTTCAGTGTGTTTGGACTGATATTGAGGTCTTTAATCCACTTGGACTTGAGTTTTGTGCATGGTGATAGATATGGATATATTTTCATTCTTCTACAGATTGACATCCAGTTTTGCCAGCACAATTTGTTGAAGATGCTCTCTTTTTTCCATTGTATACTTTTAGCTCCTTTATCGAAAATCAGGTGCTCATAGGTTTGTGGGTTAAAGTCAGGGTCTTCTATTCGATTCCACTGGTCTACTTCTCTGTTTTTATAACAATACCAAGCTGTTTTCAATACTGTGGCTCTGTAATAGAGTTTGAAGTCAGGGATGGTAATGCCTCCAGACGTTCCTTTATTGTATAAGATTGTTTTGGCTATCCTGGGTTTTTTGTTTTTCCATATAAAGTTGATTATTGTCTTCTCCAGATCTGTGAAGAATTTTGATGGGATTTTAATGGGGATTGCATTGAATCTATAGATAGCTTTTGTCAGAATTGCCATTTTTACTATGTTGATCCTCCCAATCCAAGAGCAAGGGAGATCCTTCCATTTTCTGGTGTCCTCTTCTATTTCTTTCTTCAAAGACTTAAAGTTCTTGTCAAATAGATCTTTCACTTCCTTGGTCAGGTTTACCCCAAGATATTTTATGCTCTTTGTGGCTATCGTGAAAGGTGATGCTTCTCTGATTTCCCTCTCGGTTTCTTTATCCTTAGTGTATAGGAAGGCAACTGATTTTTTGGAGTTGATCATGTATCCTGCCACATTACTAAAGGTGTTTATCAGCTGTAGGAGTTCTTTGGTAGAGTTTTTGGGGTCGCTTATGTATACTATCATATCATCTGCAAATAACGATAGCTTAACTTCTTCCTTTCCAATATGAATCCCCTTGATCCCCTTATGTTGTCTTATTGCTATTGCTAGAACTTCAAGCACTATATTGAAGAGGTATGGAGAGAGTGGACATCCTTGTCGTGTTCCTGATTTTAGTGGGATGGCTTTGAGTTTTTCTCCATTTAATTTAATGTTAGCTGTCGGCTTGCTGTAAATAGCTTTTATTATATTTAGGTATGACCCTTATATCCCTAGTCTCTCCAATACCTTTATCATAAAGGGATGTTGAATTTTGTCGAATGCTTTTTCAGCATCTAATGAAATGATCATATGGTTTTTTTCTTTCAGTTTATTTATATTGTGGATTACATTGATAGATTTGCGTATGTTGAACCAGCCCTGCATCTCTGGGATGAAGCCTACTTAATCATAATGGATAATTTTTCTAATGTGTTCTTGGATTCGGTTTGCCAGTATTTTATTGAGAATTTTTGCGTCGATATTCATGAGTGAGATAGGCCTGTAATTCTCTTTCTTGGTTGGGTCTTTATGTGGTTTTGGTTTCAGGGTAACTGTAGCTTCTTAAAAGAAATTTGGCAATGACTTTTCTGTTTCTATATTGTGAAATACATTAAGGAGTATGGGTATTAGCTCTTCTTGGAAGTTCTGGTAGAACTCTGCATTGAAGCCATCTGGTCCTGGGCTTTTTTTGGAGGGGAGATTTTTGATAACAGCTTCTAGTTCTTCGCGACTAACCGGTCTATTTAGATCGTTCACCTGGTCTTGGTTTAGCTTTGGTATATGGTACTTATCTAAAAAAAAATGTCCATTTCTTTTGCATTTTCCAGTTTTGTGGCATACAGGCTTTTGTAGTAAGATCTAATGATTCTCTGAATTTCCTCTGTGTCTGTGGTTATGTCCCCCTTTTCATTTCTGATCTTATTTATTTGCGTGTTCTCTCTCTCTCTGTTGTTTAATTAGTTTGGATAAGGGTTTGTCGATCTTGTTGATTTTCTCCAAGAACCAACCTTTTTGTTTCATTGATTTTTTGGACTGTTTTCTGTGTTTCTATTTTGCTGATTTCCGCCCTCAGTTTGATCATTTCCAGTCTTCTACTCCTCCTGGGTGAGTCTGCTTCTTTTTTTTTCTAGAGCTTTCAGGTGTGCTGTTAAGTCTCCAATGTGTGCTTTCTCTGTTTTCTTTAAGTGGGAACTTAGTGATATGAACTTTCCTCTTAGCACTGCTTTCATCGTGTCCCATAGGTTTGAGTATGTTGTCTCTTTATTTTCATTAAATTCAAGGAAGACTTTAATTTCTTTCTTAATTTCTTCCTTGATCCAGGTGTGGTTCAGTAGTTGACTGTTCAGTTTCCATGAGTTTGTCGGCTTTCTGGGGGTAGTATTGTTGTTGCCTTCTAACTTTAATCCGTGGTGATCTGATAAGACACAGGTGGACACTGATTTTTTTTTTTTTTTGCATCTGTGGAGGTTTCCTTTGTTTCCGAGTATGTGGTCAATTTTCGAGAAGGTTCCATGAGCTGCAGAGAAGAAGGTATATTCTTTCCTATTTGGGTGGAATGATCTATAGATGTCTGTTAAGTCCAATTGCTTCATTACCTCCAATAATTCTCTTAATTCTCTATTAGGTTTCTGTCTGATTGACCTGTCCATTGGAGAGAGAGGTGTATTGAAGTCTTCTACTACTAGTGTGTGTGGTTTAATGTCTGCCTTCAGTTCTAGTAATATTTCTTTTAGATAAGTGGGTGCTTTTGTATTAGGGGAGTAGATATTCAGGATTGATACGTCATCCTGATGAATTGTTCCTGTTATAAGTATAAAGTGTCCATCTCGATCTCTTCTGATTGATTTTAGTTTGAAGTCAGTTTTGTTAGAAATTAATATGGCCACACCTGCTTTTTTCTTAGGACCATTTGCTTGAAAGACCTTTTCCCAACCCTTTACTCTGAGTAGATGCCTGTCTTTGTGGTTGAGATGTGTTTCTTGCAAGCAGCAGAATGTTGGATCCTGTTTTCGTATCCAATCTCTTAGTCTGTGCCTTTTTATAGGTGAATTGAGACCATTAATATTAAGTGATATTAATGACCAGTGGTTGTTTACTCCAGTTATTCTTATTGTTTTTGGCAGTAGAGTTTGTGTGTCTCCCTTCTTTGAGTTGTGCTGGTGAAGGGTTGCTAGATGCCTGAGTTGTTGTAGGCAGTGTTGGCAATGTTGGATTCCTTGGGTTGCGATTTTCCTTCTATTACCTTCTGTAGGACTGGATTTGTGGCTACGTATTGTTTAAATTTGTTCTTATCCTGGAATGTCTTGTTTTCTCCATTGATAGTGAACGATAGCTTGACTGGGTATAGTAGTTTGGGTTTGCATCCATGGTCTCTTAGCTTCTGCAGTACCTCTATCCAGGACCTTCTGGCTTTCATGGTTTCCATAGAGAAGTCAGGTGTAAGTCTGATTGGTTTACCTTTATAAGTTACCTGGCCTTTTTCCTTTGCAGCTCTTAATATTCTTTCTTTAACCTGTATATTCTGTGTTTTGATTATTATATGGCGAGGGGATGTTTTTCTTTGATCCAGTCTGTTTGGTGTTCTGTATGCTTCTTGAATATTCAAAGGAATATCTTTCTTTATGTTGGGAAAGTTTTCTTCCATAATTTTGTTAAAGATATTTTCTGGGCCTTTGAGCTGTGACTCTTCTCCTTCTTCTATTCCTATTATTCTTATGTTTGGTCTTTTTTATTGTGCCCCATATTTCCTGCATGTTTTGTGAAGAGAATTTGTTGGCTTTGCTGTTTTCTTTGATCAGTGCATTTATTTTCTCTATGGTGTCCTCAGAATCTGAGATTCTTTCTTCTATCTCTTGTATTCTATTGATTATGCTTGTTTCTGTAGGCTCTGCTCATTGACCTGGATTTTCCATATCCAGCTGGTGCTCAGTTTGTGTTTTCTTCCTTGCTTCCCTTTCAGTTTTCAATTCTTGAACTGTTTCCATTACCTGTTTGATCATTTTTTCTTGGTTTCCCAGGGTATCATATACGTATTTACTCATTTCTTCAAACTTTTGGTTATACTTCTCATCCATTTCTATAAGGGCATTTTTCACATGTTGTTTAATGAACTCTATTGCTTTCATAAAGTCATTTTTTTCCACTTCTTCCGTATTAGGGTGTATAAGTCCATCTGTTGTAAGATCATTGGGTTCTGGTGTTTTCATGTTGTTTTTCAGATTATTGGGTGAATTCTTGCCTTGGCGCCTGCCCATCTCCTCCTATCGAAACTATCTAATGGGTCTTTTAAAACCGGATCAGGTTTCCCTGTTGGCCAGGGGCTCCTCTTACAAAATGCTTTCGCTCTGTTTCCTGGGTCCTGCCAGGGGCCAAGTTCCCTCTCGCCCCTTAGAAGGGTCTTCAGGAACAGGACCCGGCTCCTTCCTTGCTAGGGATCTCACCAACCAAAGGCCTACCTCTTTGCTTTAATTGTAGTGGGGCGATCTGCTCTCGGTGTTGTGCTCCAGTCCCTGCTGTCTGCCGCCACCCGGGCCGGTCTGCTGCCTGGGCCTGCGCGCCGGTGGTCTGCCACCCCGCCTGGGCGTGCGCCCTGGTGGTCTGCTGCCCCGCCTGGGCTTGCCTGAACCATAACTTTTAAAGATATTTCTTAGCCAGTTTATTTCTTCCTTTCATAATTCTCTTTTCAGATCCATAGCCTTGGATTACAGAATAAATTTTTCTAGAGCTAGGAGAGACTGGAGCAGCAAAATTGGTTCCTAATTGTATAACATACAACAAAGTTACTGATTGTTTGCCAGAATGTTCCCACAGTCCCATTTACTTTAATAGATTTCTTTCTTATTCGGGAGATAAAGAGCTTTGTTAGTAGTTCTGGATGGTATCAAACTTCCTACAATCCCTTTTCCTTCTGCTCCCAAGTTTTGGAATTTCAAATATCACTATGCCTGGATAGCATATACACTTTCATATACTGTTTTGTTGGTTGGTTGGCTGTTTGTTTGTTTGGTTGGTTTTAATTCTGCCATTTAGGCTGAGGTCAAGTGCACCAGCTATATTTTGTTTTTGTTTTTTTATTTAATTTATTTTATTTATTTATTTATTAAAGATTTCTGCCTCCTCCCTGCCATCGCCTCCCATTTCCCTCCCTCTCCCTCAATCAAGTCCCCCTCCCTCCTCAGCCCTAAGAGGAATCAGGGTTCCCTGCCCTGTGGGAAGTCCAAGGACCACCCATCTCCATCCAGGTCTAGTAAGGTGAGCATCCAAACTGCCTAGGCTCCCACAAAGCCAGTACGTGCAGTAGGATCAAAAACCCATTGCCATTGATCTTGAGTTCTCAGTAGTCCTCATTGTCCGCTATGTTCTGTGAGTCCAGTTTTATCCCATGCTTTTTCAGACCCAGGCCAGCTGGCCTTGGTGAGTTCCCGATAGAACATTCCCATTGTCTCAGTGTGTGGGTGCACCCCTCGCGGTCCTGAGTTCCTTGCTCGTGCTCTCTCTCCTGCTCCTGATTTGGACCTTGAGATTTCAGTCCGGTGCTCCAATATATACATATTAGAGTACTACTCAGCAGTAAAAAACAATGACTTCTTGAATTTTGCATGCAAATGGACGGAAATAGAAAACACTATCCTGAGTGAGGTAAGGCAGAACCAGCTATATTTTGTATTCCCACGATTCCATTTGTCTCTCCTTTCAGTTCTCTGACATTATAGCTCATCTGCCTCTTAGTCTACACACTTTTCCTTTGGTTTGTTCGAAGAAATTCTATTTCGCTTATTGCATCCCACTTGTCCATATGCGGAGAAGATGTTTAATAGAACTCTGCTGTCCCTTAACTCTTAGACCATTTCTTTTACTTGAAATTCATTTGTATGAACTAAAAGGAGCCTTTCATGGGTGTCCGTAGTTGTTCCTTTTCTGAAATTGTGTTAAAGTATGTGAACAATCTATTCTGTTCATCTGGTGTATATAATTTCTTAAAGTTGTGAATCATTGTTTTCTGTTCTTTTTTTAGTTAATCTATTTAATTGTGATATATTACATCCTGATTTTGTCAAGGAATCGAAGACTCTTGTTTTCTTCATTACTTGTCTTCCGAACGTGTTTCCATAGTACAAAGTACATGCAAAAAGCACACGTTTTTTTTTTTTCTTTCAACAGTGTGGTCATTAAAGAACCTGTTATGGTTAATCCCCTTGCTAGTCCTTCTTCAAGAAAATGGAGTTTAGGGTGGAAAAAAAATGAGCCTTCTTTCATCAAAGAAGAATCTTCTATTCCTTTTATTGAGGACTTTGAAGTTTTATGGCATGTTCCTTGTGCCATCACTCACTGGGATGATACTGGAGTCTCACCCCTACCCCTTACTACTACTTTTAATTTATTCTCTTAGATATTGGAGCAAGTAATATATATTACCCAATTTATTCTTCCAGCTTTCCCAGAAAGTTTCCACTCAAACTACAAATTAATAATTAATTCTTTGAAAGCTTGGCTTCAATTTGATTTACAGCATAAATTCTGAACCTAAAAAATTCTGGAAATTGCTTTCTTATTAGTTCTGTAGCTGCAATGCCTCAAGTCGCTTAGATTCTGCGACACTAGTGGATAAGTGTTCTTGTGACATCAGTTTCATCTCTAGGTTAAAGTTATGGGAAACTGGAGGAGAAAAAATATTCTTTGGAGGATTCCAGACTTTTTCTAGGTTAGTATAAAGATTGAAAAATATGTTTTAATCATGTCATCACAATGAGGTATTTTAAATATTAAAACCCCTTCTCCCACAAAACAGCAACATAAGATGTAAGCATTTTATACCAAAATGACTGTTTGACTTTCACATATGCCCATGTATCTTAAACAAAGATCCACACAGGTAGTCAATTCTTCCTATATATAGTACTTCAATTCAAAATTGCATTTTTAAGTCTTGTTTCCCATCGTGTTCTAGTGTATAACTGAGTGTATATATTCACAAATTATTTTCTTAACCATTAACAAAATTTCAAGCTCTATAAAAATACTTTTGGGTATTTTACATAGATTAATACATAGATTATTCTTATGAGGCTGAATGTTAAAAATTATGTTCAGTATTTAAAATGTAAACTTGCTTTTGAAGGAATGAAATTACCGAGAACAGATTTAATATGGTATTTTTAATGCAATAAGGGTGTTGTATATTTTGTGAAATAAATATAGACTAAGTATAAAAATAAATATATGGTATAATTTCCAATGCTCCTGTAAAATAATAGGGATTTCAATACATGTTTCCTTGACAAAAGTAATCATATAAATCTTCTCTACACTGCTTCAATTTAGTCAAATATGCAGTTTTCTGTTTTCTATTACTGTATACAGTATAAATTCTTCTGTTGGGAGACAGATTGTGACAAATTTGCAAACAGCATCAGTATTCATACATTTGAAACATTAATATATCCAGCAATAAAAACTTTGATTTCCCAAAAGGAGAGTCATGTCTGGAAACTAATGCCTATTTTTGAGACTTAACTGAGTTCTCAATGTTAGTCATTTTCTCGTGAGTTACGTGCTTCTGTGGAAAAATATACAACTTAACAGCAAGTATAGAGAGTTAAAAGGGTCACACAAAACATAAATCTGTATGCCTAGTTTATGGATGTATATAATTCATATAAATAAATTTTTGACTACCTATGCTTTCCATTGTAGAAAATGCTTTTGTTAGCAACAATATCAAAGAAGTGACAAAATCGAGAATATATGTACTAAACCCAATGCTTACTTACTACTCTTTTTGAATTGATAAATACTGCTCTGGGTGTAATAATGAAACTCCTAGAAACAGAAGTAAAGTGTATGCTTACTGAACAGTTGCATGGTTTATCTCCACTAGTAGTACAGTAATTGAAAAAGAGCTATTTAAATTTAGAATTATATAAATGAATTACAATTACTTAAATTACCAATTTTAAATAATCCTAGAGGCTTCTAAGAGGAGCTGACTTCTACTTTTAAAAATAATGCTGTGGATTTTATTCTTTTCAGAAAATAAATATATTCTATTAGTCAAAACATTTTATTTCAAATTATCTATTTGCCTTTGTTTTCTTCTTATCAGTTATTTATCTTACTCTTAACATACTGTGATCACGTGATTATCATTCATACTTTCCATTCAATTATTGTTTCATAAAGAAACAAGATATTCAAATACATTTATTCAAAATGCTTTTCTAATTATTTCATTTCCATTATAATTTTCTCAGAATGTGACTAATTCCAGCAAATCTATTGTAAAAATTGACAGTGTTACCACACTGACACACAAAAATTGACCTCATACTGAGTTTCGGTTCTACTGTGTTCTTCAAACATTGTACAAATCTTATTTAAATACATACAAAGAATAATTTAAATGATATACTGTGCACTTTTAACATTCTAAAGCTTTCTCTGTTATTTGAATAGTGACGATCTCAAGTCTGTATCCATGCTGCTTTTTTAATTAAAATTTTACCCAAAGGAAAACAGTATTTAACAGTTTGTGAGCTTGCTCTCTCTAGAAATTGTGCAGTGAATTGTTTGCTCATACCATAAGGTGCACTAGTATCTTGGGCTTTTGCTTAACTGGCTGATCTATTTTCTTCCAGTACTGTTATACTTTTGACCTAATTTAATTGACAGAGGCTGTGGCATTCATATTGTTTTCTTCCTGATTACCTGAACAGGTATTGGGAGGGAAATGGAAGCTCTGAGCCAGGGGCATTCATTTTAGTCACAGAAAGGGGGCGGAACTCAGAGCAAGAACCCAAAGAAACTTCTTTGCACTGAGGCAGTGACCCAAGAGAATCCTTCAACATCACGTTTATGAATTTCTCATTTTTAATTAATTTCTTCTTTCAAGTCAATACATTTTCATATATCATTGTCTCCAAACTGCTGTAGGGATGCAGAAATCTGAATTGATTCACAGTTGACATATGTGTTAGGTGTGCTCAGCTCTCACCTCTACACCTGATGAGAATGTAACATTAGCATCTTTTTAAAGAACTTATCACTCATTCATGTTCAAAGATCCCTACTTACTGTAGAAATTAAGCTTTTATGCGGTGTTTTTTTTTGCTTTTATTTTTGTATTGGTTTGGCTTTTGTGTCTTTTCCTCTCTTTTATAGAATTTTGTTTATCGGTATCATTAGGAATTAGAAAAAAAAAACCTAAGGATTAAAAAATAAGTTTTATTGATTTTTGTTACAATTACACTTAACTACCCATAGTCACTCCCATTAAGTCATCCACTACAGAAATAATATTTTCACAATATGCACCTGTTATTTAAAGAAATTGGTAAAATATGAATAGATTGATCATCATAGGAATCAGATATCTTGAGGGAAATCCTTGATAATGTGTGTGTAGAACAATTCTGTTGATAGACTGAGATAACGAGCTTTAGAGTATCCCAGAGAAAAAGAACTTCTAAAACCTTATTGTGGAATTAGGCTACTGCCTTCAGTGACATGATATCTGAAGAAATAAAATATATATATATATATATATATATATATGTTCTTTTGATCATTACAATACTATCATTAGCATTCTAAACTCCTAAGTTTACTTGTTTTGCCACCAAATATTTTAAAACACATGGAAAAGTCCATAGACATATTTATTCTATATGTCTATAAAATCAGGTACTAACACACTATAAGCAATATATAGTAAATCACTCATAAAACACAGGAAGATGGGTGTAGGCTGAGCTCAGGAATGACCAGAGCATTTATGTACATGAGGAATTGAGAAAGAGGACCCACATAAGGGGCTAAAATTATTTTATTTATTATTTTATAGTGATTTATGATGTTGCATATTTGGTCTCTTAGTCTATTGGTTTATTGATAACCCCTAGAAGAAAGATTGGTTATATAATTTATTTGGAAAAATCAATTACCTTGGTTAAAAAGAGATTACTTAAAAATATCCTTATAAATTCAGATAATTGTCACCATATATCTAAAAAGTTCTAATTTAAAAAAACAATTATCCTCTTTGATAGTTATTTTTCAAAATGTGGATTCCTGTATCTTTAGAAATACCTAAGCTATTTAATGTTGTATTGAAATCTATCATTAATTATAATACTAGCATTAAAAGAGAGGAAATTTTTCTTTAGTGTTACCTTAAACCCAATAAAGAGTCTCAACCGGTAATAATACCTAGTGATAGCTTTCTCTTAAAGTAAACCAGGCTCAATGTGGTAGGTTTCAAGATCAGTTTGTTGAGATGCCACACAGACACACTTGTCATAGAACTCTACATACTTTACACTATTTTAAAATATGGTTTTAAGAATATTCACAATCCTCATATTACTCACAATCATGTGAATGTCAACTTTAGAACTTATCTTTCTAGTTTATGCTCTACTGAATGTAAATATCTTTCAGTGATGCCAATATTTCAAGTTTTTAGTGTGTCGACACAATACAATTTCACTTTTGTTTTGCATTTTTCCTAACCCTTTATTCATTAAGAATTTCCATCACATTTATTTTTCTGTTTTTGTTATTCATATCAACAATTGGAGAGTCATATAAAATCTAATGTCTTATCCTCATCTGAAGTGATGATTTCACGCTAGTTTGCGTGAAATGTAATGTGACATTCTTCTCTTTTAGTAATTCATTTAGGAAGATAGGAGAACTAGATAAATAAAGTTCAAATTGTCTTTGTGATTCTATCATGTTGATACTTGGTGATAAATGTGTAATTCTAAATGCTAAATGGTATTTTTCCCATAGTGTCTCAGCATAAAGAGGATTCTTTAGTTTACCTCTGTTTATTCATGTATAAGTATAAAATATTGTGGAAACATTATACTTACCCTCAATAAAACTATCTTTGAGAAGATGAGAGATTAATATATTCTCCAATGCCACAGAATTAAAAGCAAAAGTTTCCAATTCTTAACGCGAAGGAAGTTATCTCTCAGGGATCCTCCTATATTAGAGACTTTCTCAACTCAATTTTTTTTGTTTAAATTTACAACTCCATGGCTGTCCAGTGGCACGTAAGGATGGCTCATAACAAGTGTTTAAATTCTTGTACCATCCAGGCAGTGGTGGCGCACACCTTTATTTAATCCCTGCACTTGGGAGGCAGAGGAGGGTCAATCTCTGTGAGTTTGAGGTCAGCTTGGCCTATAAGAGCTAGTTTCAGGACAGGCTCCAAAGCCACAGAAAAACCCTTTCTCGAAAAAAAAAAAATTCTGTACTGTCCTATCCATTTTCCACAAACATGAAGCAATACATCAATTTCTGAGAGAATTTCCAGTACTGTGTGTGTGTGTGTGGGTGCTAATAACTATTTTCTTGAAAGATTGGACTTGTTTTTAAACTTCAGAAGTAGAAACATGTGTTCAAGAAAACGTATATATTAAAGTTCATGGGGTCAGGATTTGCTCCTCATTCTTCGAGGAAAACACTGCAGCACCTTGATCGTCAGAGCTCCTAGATGACAAGGGCTCTCCATGAGGCCTTAAACTTAAGACGAGATTACATGAGGAACTCTTGCAAAGTTTATGTGACCTTTTCCACAAAAATGGATTATATCGACTGAGAAACAATCCGTGGATCAATGTCCAGAGAGGAAGATTCTGAGATAAACATCATAACCTGAGGGATTTGGGTGTGGGCTGGCCCCATAGATAGTGCACATCACCAGGCCATTAGCTACACCCTATCCTGCCAGGGAGAGATAAGTGTATGGATATACTATTTAACATTCTTGGTTTCCCTAATTGTTATCTGTGAGAACAAGAGCACAAGGACCCCCGTGCCCTCTAAATACAGAAAGCACTGTATCATTCCCTATGAGTCTGAGGCTGGGTTTCCTCACCGGTCCATGCTGAAATCAACACAAAGCATTCACTCAGTGTTTCCTGCACTCTAAACCATGGATAGTTAAATTAAATCTCTTAAAACTACAAGAAACAAATCTGTGCCTTCATTTCTTCTTACTCTTACAGTGCTCAGTTATGCCTTTCCTCCCTTTGAAAAAGATACAACGAAGGAATGAGGTGGCCAAGCAATTTACTCAATGTTACCAAGGTAGAATTGAAGATAGAAAGACATCAATCCAAAATATTAATTCGTCATTTGTCTTACATACATTCACAATTTCCCCAGAGAGTCAAAAGACACCAATATACCTTCCAAGAACTGAGATAAAAGGCGTCTGTCATTGTCAGTGAAATTGAAGTTCGAATGCTCATTTTGCAATTCACTCACTAGGACAAGTTTACTTTTGTAATGAGCTTAAGAACCCACTGTATAAGAACATCATTCATGTTCATGGGAAAAGACAGAATGTTTTGGCTCCCAAGCTGACAAATTGCTTTCTGAAAGATGGTATGTTCTTGCCACTGACTAGAGAAACTAGTGTGGAGAGAAAAAAAAAAAAAAAGTCTTGGAGACTTTGTACCCAAGGTTGTATTTCTCCTTGGCAGTTTGTATAATTTGTCACTAACCTATGATTACGTGGCACTACTTTACCTTCCTATCAATATGTTCACTTAGGTGTAGCCAAATGGAGAAACACAATAGTAAACTAAATTCCTTTTGGCAAAAAAAAAAAAAAAGGGAAATGAGGGAGGGAGAGAGGAAGGAAAACAAAAATTACTCTTTTGTTTTCCAGATGTATTCCCATTTTTATCAGTGACACACATGAAAATAAGTGGTGCAGATGGACATGCAGAGTGAGGCAGAAGAGTTCCCCATCAGTGGACACTGTCTCCTGCACCTTGGCACCCCTTCCAGAGCTCGGGTGCTCATGGACTCCTCACCTGTCTGTTGACTGCTAAAGTCTCACAGGTTGCTTGCTTCACAGGAGATTTTATTAAGCACGTGGAAAGTTTTACTCAAAGAATGGCCCAATCAAAACAGTAACTTTCTCTTTTCCATTACTGATAAAACTATTTCCGGATTATTTCAATGTAATATTTCAGTGACCTACATTGTGATATATAGATACAAACAATTATCATTTCAAAAGACATTCAAATATACTCGAACTTGGGAGTATTTAGTTAAACGTTTTTAAAGCAATTTGGGAACAAGGCTTAAAATTCTTTCCTTTTCTATGAGATTTTGATTAAAAATTAGCTATAGTTTTCAGTGAGATATGATACCAGTTGCCATATAGTTAGGAAAAGGAAATAATATATTCATGTTATAATAATGGTTATTTCTAAAGGTGTTTGAAAATTCTGAAAGCTTACAAAAGAAGGGGGCTAGCAGAAAGAGCTGAGCTGCTAAGGACAGTGAAATGAAGCCATGGAGCTGACTGCTTTGCTTGTTGTACTGGAAATGCATCGCAGTGTGTTGTCATGCTCCTTCTCCCCCTTCTCCCGCTATAATGCCCTCAGCAATGTAGATGATCCATGTTCCTGAATACACATGTCCTTAGAAAATACGTAGTGTTATGCTGCTCATGCAGAAATTATAATTGTATTTCAGTTACATTCTTCCTTCCTTTTCACCATTCTTGTAATCTTCATATCTGTCTAATTTCTACTCACTCATTATTCTTAATATGGGGTTTCATGTTTGAAATAATATACTTTATTTGCCTAGCTCCTTCATCGCACTTAAGTAGGTTTAATATTAATACAGAGGCAATGAACAACTGTAAAGTGACTGTCCTCTGTACAATAGCAGGGCAACTGCACAGAGGATCCCACCATGGTTGTGACAACATGCATAAGATCTGTAGAATCCTAAGCCACATCAAGTCCTTGCATACATAGAGAATAGAGTTGTTGGACATGAAGCTGTACTTCCAGTGTGGTAGCTAGTTTTATGTCAACTTGACACAAGCTAGAAACATCTGGGAAAAGAGAACCTCGGTTTCAAAATTCCCCTACCGTATCAGTTCATGTGGCAAGCCGTGGTACATTTTCTTCATTAATGATTGATGTGTGTGGGCCTATGCCTGAGTGGTCATTTCTAAGCCTGGGATAGTATATGCCACGAGAGAGTAAGTCAGTTAGCAGACTTCCTCTTCTCCATGGGTCTGCATCGGTTCATGCCTCAAGGTTACTATTTGACATATGTGGATGACTGACTACGAACTGCCAGATGGCATAAACCTGTCAGTCCCCACGTTCATCATAGTAACAGAAATGCTAAGATATCTAGTCAAAGAGCTATTGGTAATTCTTAGTGGAGGGAAAAGGGAATGTCAGCTTTCTTTAAGAGAATAACACATTTAAGTTGACCACGTTCTAGGATGAACACATCAAAGAATATTTGAAAAAAAAATGGCCTTGGTAGGGAAAAAGAAAAAAAATGACAGAAAGTGAATGAGAAGGGAAAAGAGGGTCGATCTGAAAAGAGGTGGAGGAGGGTTAATGTGACCAAAACACATTGCACTAAATTCTCAAAGAACTAATAAAATAGATTTGAAAATACAGTGGTAAGAGCATTGGCATGTTTATGCTCTGGAGTGAATATCAGAAAAGAAAGTATTGAATAAATCAAATTAACATAAAACTTATTAACTGAAAATTTTTTTTTATCAATTTTGCTTCGTAATAGTCATACACAATATAACATATACTAGTAAGCACATTGGAGTTTTTGTGTTCCGTGCTTATATTCTTTGCGTTTTCACTGTGCATTTCTTTGGGCCTGTTTCATGTTCATCCTGAACAGATGTTTGAAGTGCAGGTCGATGGCTTAACAGCTTCTGAAATAAGCATGACCTTCATGAGATGAAAGCACGGGTTGTCTAATATGGTATAAGTGGCCTTTTATTTAAATTTGAGTTGGTGGTACAGAGTCAATAATCACTGAGTATGAAGCAAGTGTAATAACCCAAAGATGATGAGCTGATATTTGCCCTTTATCAGGGGAAGGTTAAAACAGCTGTCAAGGTGACATGCTGATCAGTGCAACCTGAGTAATTATGCCCAATGATCATTAGTGGAGGCAGGGAGCTAGGCTCAGGGGAGAGCACCAGTGGTTGGCAAAGCACAATGTACTTTCACTCAGAGTCGCAGAATCTGAAGCTGAAGGTGGAATCAAACTCAAAATAATACCCATTTTCTGAGTTTCCCCACTTAGAGTAATAAGAGGGCATAGGTGACTGATATTTCCACAAAACTTGCTGCTATAAACAGTAAGTCTTGAGAAAGGTAAGTTCATATGACTCTGAAGAAGAATGAGGTCACGTTAGCTTTTAAAACCTCAGAAAGAAAGTCACAATATTAACTGAGATTTAGGTTCTTTTTTTTATATTTTTCAACATACCATTGAACAGAAGAAATATCATGATCTTTGTATCTTTATTTACAGTGGAGTATGAAAGAGCATTCTATCATGGAAGAGTGCATTTTTTAAAATTTCTTTCTAATTGACTTGTGCAGTTATCTAATAGGATTTAGCAAATCTTGCTGAATAGCTTCATAATCAAAGTCACAATTTGGAATGTGTACCATATCTATCACTTATATATGTAGAGTAGTGTGATTTACGATGATATGTGGTGTGAGTGTTCCTCTGCATGCAAAGTTAGGTTAGACAGACACTTCCTCTTTAAATGATGGCTAGGCTGTATCCTAGTGCCTGTAGTTTTAGAGGAAAACCCATTTTCTTTCAATATTCCATTGACGGATTTCAGTTTTTAATATGTCTTACTGACACTGTATCATTTCTATCACTGACAAGCTGAACTTTGATCTTTCTGAGAGAAAACGTTCAAACGAAAAAGAGAAAGAGCTCTCCTAGTATATGCTTTGCCCTCTCCTTTTACTCATGTGGATGTCAAAAAAATAATAATTCAATTGATATGTGTCTTTGTCTCCATGCTAGGAACTTAAATGATGCAAATGGATGAATACACAAATATTAATAGGCAGAAATCAAGATTTTAAATATGAGCAATTAGTACTCTTTATAGAAGGATACGATGAATTTACTGGTGAAATATAAAGCAGAATAGAATTAATTTCTTAACTTTATTCTCAATATATTATTTCTCATTCATGTGTATGCATGTGTGTTTGTGCATGCATATATTGACTCATCAAGTACTTTTGCATATTAATCAAAATGTATTTATATTTTATTATTGTGTAATCTAGTTTTACTTCATTGATACTGTGAGAAAATTGTTAACATTCCTCAGAAAATGCTATTTTTTCACTTCCTGTCACATTGTACTGTTATTTGAGAAAAAAAAACCACATCTCTTAATTTCCAAAAATGTGTCTGAGAGCCAAAGCTTTTTCTCATGATAATATACCTGAATAGTTGTCCTATAACGACCCAAACATGATCATGCAATATTCTTTCTTAGATTTCTCAAAACTTTACTCTTAGGAGACAAAAAAGAACCAACAATGAGATTTTAAAATAGCATTATTTTGCAGAGTGTAAGGAGGACTACATGGGACTAAATGAGAGAGTTTTCAAAGCTGGAAGAAGAGAAAGGAGGAAATGACGCAAATATATTATAATGTCATAATTTCTTACCTCCTAATTCCATATACCGGAAGCCAGGAGCAACACTGACTGCTTGCTCATCATTGCTTGGGATACTACATTGAGGATCAGTTCAAGTCTTACCTGTGAATGAACTAATTTTTTCATAGGACTGTTGGAATCCAGTTCCTTAGGCACTGAATTCCTCAGTCCCTTGAGGTTCTTGGCCAAAACCTGAGAAGATATATCACCCTCACCATTAGATACCTCATGACAACTTTTTTTTTTAAATGTGAGCATAGAGAAAACACCTGAGATCAGTGGAACTATACAAAGGCCAGTGCTGTGTGCTATCTTACATATGAAACCCATCACTTTCACTCCACACTTTTGGGTAGGAGTAACTCCCAAAGCAGATCCCACTAAAGAACAGAAATTCCTCATGATGAATTTTGAAATGACACTATTTTGAAACTACCTAACCTAACCATTCTTTGACAACAATTAACAGACTCCCTTGAACGCAGAAGGAACTTAACGGTCATTGTTCCATACCTGTATGCAACACAGCAAACAAATTGTGGTTCTCATTTTCTTTAGAAAAGAACTCAGGAAATCAGCTTCCCACCATTTTCTTCAAGAAAAAAAAAATGTGTTTATGTCTCCCCAGTCTCTTACATCTTCTACAGGTGTTCATTGTGTGAATTTTGTCATTCATTCACTCTCAAGTTGTAGAGTTCCTTGTTGTTATAAAACAAACCAAAACAGAAGCAAATCTTTACGTCTTATTTTTCATTGCAGACAACCAGGTTCCTCCTGGAATGCAGTTTCTTGGAATGGAGGTTTGTTTACATGAGGAGGATCCTGCCAGCAAACTGTACTCTCAGGCTGAGCAACAGAGAGCAATATGTTGGAGGGCATGTGGCAGATTCTACGGCGATTTATTTTTTAATTTAATCAGTCTTGAAAATTCTTGATTTATTCCTCTGAGGGAAAAAAGTGCTCAAAATGTGCACAACAGTTGCCAACTCTTAAAAGAGTAGATTAGTGTTAATGAAGAGAACAGTGGGGAAGGGCGCATAGGAGCCACCTGGAGGAGGCAGCTGTGGGCACCCTTCATTGCTGCTGCTATTGCCTTCAGAGAGCTAGTACCACTTTAACTGCTGGTGAGGGTTCACCCTATCCGATAAACCTCACATATGGGCAATCATTTTTTAAAAAATGTATATTGTAAGATGTGCAAGGAAATGAGCAAGAGTAGGTTCTATGTTATGAACTGACGACGTGAAACGCACACATTTCAAACTATGCTACATGCGTTTTCTCTAGTATTGTTTAAATATGAGAAATACCGGACAATTCCTCATCTGTCATTTCCAGAAACTACTAACTGAATTGCATTTAAAAAGGGTAACTACTATCTCATAGGTTATAGTACATACTGTGCAGGGTACAGACCAACGTGTCTCATCACCAAAAGTCATTCTCTTTTCTGTGTTTTCTGTCATGCTAATGTGTATTTGCAAACCATGTTTTGGTTCTCAGATGTAAAATATTATATTCACCATGAATTCAGATTATCAACTATTTTCTGTCATGTTAGTTTTTCGATTCATTATATATCATTAGCTCATTTCTGTATACATTGAATGAGAATGATGATTTGTTGAATATATATTCCTTAGTATTGATTGGTAAATAAATAGTTTTCTGGTGTTCATACATTTTAAGGCTAAAGGTTTTAGAATTATTTTTAAAATTTACTTCCAAAATTAAAGAATTATTTTAAGAGTTTATGCAACCATACCATGAGGAAATTGGTTTTTACATTGGTTCGTTTTTTAAATATGAGGGCATATGTTCCACAGCCAGTGTGAAGGTCTGGGGACAGCTGGCAAGAACTACTTCTTTCCCTCCGATTTGTTTGAGGCACAGTCTATCTTGTTTCTGCTGCTGTGCTACATATTACAGCCTAGCTCCTCTATGAGTGTCCGAGTTATTCTCCTATAGTTTGCTCCATCTTACAACAGGAGTGCTGGAATTCAAATTGTGCCGTTTGGTTTTGGCACAAGCTGTAGGGATTCCAATAAGTAGGCTTTCATAGTGAACACCTTTATCCACTGAGATGAGCTATCTTCACAGTTCTTATTTAATTTTTTAATTTAAATTCTTGTATTATGTGATAGCTGTGGGGTGTGTGGGTGTACGTATGTCAATTAAAGTGTATATGTGTCATTGTGCGGAGGGATTTATGTATATGTACATACTCATGGAGACCAGAAGTAGATGTTAGTTTTCCTCCATAATCAATTGCTTGTTTCCACTTTATGTTTTTGAGACTGAATTCCCTAATCAACCTGGAGCTGGTGGATTCAGATAGAATAAGTAAGGACAAGTTCCTCAGAGTTCCTACCTCCACCCCATGCTGGAATGGCGGGTGTGTTCTACTGCCCACAACTTTTTATGTGGTTGTTCAGGATCTAAACTCATCTTGGAATTCACATAAGATTTCTAGCAACTGAACCACTGAAAAAGACCCCTAATTTTTGATAGTATCCCAAGTAACAGACTTCTTATTCATATTTGAATACAAGCATATCTTGAGGCATTAATAACAATTGGCATGTAGAAATATGAAACTCAAAATATTTACATCAAAGAATACGCTTATCCCAGTGACAAGGGAGCTACAGAATAGGGATGTGATCTTTATATATCTGAAAGATGTTAATTTCTAGAATATTCAAATAACCAAATTAGCAAACACTAAGAAAACATCACAATTAAAAGTAAACATCACAATTAAAATTGAGTTATGTATCTTAAGATACACCCCCCATTCCAAAAAACATAAGTTTTTCTCTGTTTAAAGCTCTGGCTGTCCTTGAACTTGCTTTGTAGACCAGGCTGTTTACGAACTCACAGAGCTCCACCTGCCTATGCTTAATGAGTGTTGGGATTACAGGCATGCACCACCACTGCCCACCAAGCACTGACTTTTGTGAGTTTGGAGTACAGTTTTCTGTGCTTCATAGTCTTTCAGAGTTTGTCGTTTTGCGTGACTTATGTATGAAAAATTCTTATTTCTTGTTACTTACGTGTGAAAATTTCATCTGTGCTCGGAATGTGTCATTCCTCCTTTTGTGCACTTTTCAACTTAGTAGAAATATGACTTTTAAAGCTGAAACTATTGTCACAATAAAATTTACATTTTATTTTACTCCTTATACTCATAGAAATGTAGATTTAAAATATTATACATGAATTAAACCAGAAAATTTAGTATAGAAATGAAGGTGTTGGTGTCATATCTCTCTATAGTACCCTTGAACTATATCCTTCTTCATGATTTCCAATAAAGAAAGGAAAAATATTTCACCTTGCCTAAGACACAATTATTATTAAATATTAAATTTATGAATTTATTTCTATTTTAGTCTTTCATTTGTATGTTTTGCTAAATATCAAAAGTACTTGGTTACTTTGGGCATATATATGTGAATTACAGTTGTTTTAAAAGCAAGAAATTCCACAATAATCACTGGTGTTTATTTTGAAATTGTAGACAATATTTCAGAAGCATAGGACTGTTTCCACCAATTTCATGGGTAGCATAAAATGAAGTATCTTTTCAAGAATATTAGTTCATAAATTCATAATGCAGTGGCACTCTGCTAGTCAGCAACCACATAGTTCACAATGTACAGTTTGAAGATACACATACCAAAAAAGATATAAACATATTATAAAATTCTAATAGATATTAATCAACAATGTACAGAGACTTGCTGGTACCTATATCTTCCCTAAGATCTTCAATATGAGCAAAGTATTATTAAATGATTTAGATTTAGGGTCTCGGGGATTAAAACATGGAATTAAGTTGAACTGTTGCAAGTATCAGGTTTATCAGTTTGGACTTAATGTAAAGAAAGACTTCCCAGAAATAGAAACTGAAGCAAGAAAAAGTTTCCTCTAAATGTGTTTCAATTCATTAGCAGTGACTTGGTCAAATAACCACATGGTGGAGATGTTGTAGAGGGAATTCAAGAGTTCGATCGCTTGTTGGAATAGAGGACACATAAGGTTACTTCCAAATTCCAGACCTTTGCATTTATTTGAGGAATGTACAGGTTAGGGTGTGTATAAAATGTGTCATTGATATACGGATCAAATTTCTCTGTCTCAAAATTTAGTCCCTTAACTTAATTAAATTTTTTTCCCGATACTGAATACATTTGAGGTGGAAATTTTTCACACTGAACAGTGGCTTAATTTTTTAAGTTATATGCATCTGTACTTTAGAGGTCTCTGGCATACAGAAGTTATAGAATCAGCATAAATAAAATATTTTCATTTTACCAAATGTATAAAAATACGTAAGGCTAAAATGGTCTTGAAGATAAATATTACAGAGAACACAATAACCCCAAAATGGGTCAGCACAAACTATCCAATTGATTAGATGCTTGCAGAAAACCACAGCAAATGGCAAAATCAATTCACCAATCAGCTTTGCAGTGTTTTATTCTAAACACAGCCAGCTGGGCAATTAGGCATATACTTGGTGTTTTTATGTGTTTCATTGAAGAAAGCATCATTTTCCTTTGAAAGAAGATGGTTTAGAACTATAGATTGGTCAAAGTTCACTATATTACTCTCTGAAAAACAGTAAATTGACATGGTAGAATAAGGTAGCTTGAATCTTATGAATGAGTCACAAATGAGAAAGAATACTTTGTGAGTTGATATTTGCTCATCAGTAGTTGTAGAGACAAAATTATTCATTTACATGTAAATATAGTGGTTCACTTTATTACTCCTTGTACAGGGTTTCTAATCATTTGCTGCTTTGGGAATGTAGATAATGTTTGTTCCCTTTAACAATATAGAATATCAAAATGGCTGCCTTAGATTTTGTTTAAAATGAGAAAGAAACTGCAGTTTCATGCAATATTTGGGAAAAACGACATTTTAAGTTTTCTCTGGAGGTCAAATTCTATAGCATGATAAAAAGTATCCAGAATTAATATTTCCATTGGAATATTTAAGACAGAATCAAACATTTTCAAATAAAAAGTGTAATAGATCCCTTTTCCCAATCTTTTTGCATTAATTGTAAAGGCTCTAGTAACTGAGTTTTCCAAATATGTACAGCACCAGGAATAGAAAAGAATGTCCCAGCAGGTTCTTAAGTGACAGCTGCCTTGTGTAATCCAGGGTCTGGGGACTGGAGCATGAGTATCCTTTAATGTTAATATCCCCTTCTAAGTGAATATATACTACATTTGTTTTTCTATATCTGGGTTACCTTCTACAGGCTGAATATATTTAAGGCCACGTTCCATCCATTTGCCTTTGAATTTCATGACGTCAGTGTTTTTTTTATTATTATCATTAAAAATTTCCACTTCCTCCACTCCTCCCATTTCCCTCCCACATCCCCCCACTTCCCCTCCCACTCCCTCTCCAGTCCAAAAAAGATCTGGTGCTCTCTTCTGGCCTACAGGCAGGATACTGTATAAATAAATAAATCTTTTTTAAAAAGAGGGAGGAAGAATACTTGGAGCCAGCGGGGTCAAGGACATCATGTGAAAACCCACAGAATCAACTATCCTGGTCTTATAAGGGTTCACAGAGACTGAAGCAACAACCAGGGAGCTTGCATGGGACTAACCGAGATCCTCTGCACACATGTGACAATTGTGTAGCTTAGTCTTCTGTAGGACTCCTAACATTGGGAGCTTGGGCTGTCTCGGACACTTTTACTGGCTTTTGGGACATACTCATACTGGGATGCCTGCTCAGCCTTAATATAAGGGGAGGCGCTTAATCTTACTGTAACTTGATATGCCATGTTTTGTTCAAATCAGTGGAAGTTCTGTCCTTTTCTAAATAGAAATGGAGAAGTTGATAAAGGAGGGACAGAGAGGAAGTGAGGAGGGGACAATAGGTAGAGAAGATGGAGGGGAAACTATATTTCAGGTGTAAAATAAATAAAAAAGAAAGAGAAAATACTATTTGGGGCAAAGGGAAAACTCAGATACTTTAATCCACAATAGGCTCTGGGAAGTGCAATATTGTTATATGTGAATAAGCAGTTTCACTTCTGGTACTGCTAAAAATGCTTGAAATCATTGAGGAGTAAAAATTCTAAATAAATGATATCCACCTATTTTTAATCTATAAGCTAGAAAAAGAAAGACACCTGTAAGAAAACACTCTTCTGACCCATAATGGGCAAATGATTTATTCCATGTATAGATCTTGGGAGATAAGTGGGTGATATTTATAAGGACTAAATTCATATGGTGCAGTAATGACATGACTTAATTCTCAAAGGCACTTCACCAAGGCTTAATTCAATAAACAATTTTCACTCGAGCTCAGCTCTTTTTGCACTTCCTCTATTACACATAGTATATAATTGCTTGCCGCATTGATGTTGGATGCAGCAACATGACTTCTTTTTACTAAAGTATTATGGAGGCAGATCTAAGTTTTAGTTTGAAATTGGTTTGTGCTGGTGAATTAGTTCTCTCAATTTCTCATCACTCCTTGAGGAGAAAACATATGGGATGACCCACTAGGCAAGAGACTATGAGGAATAAATATAGCCTGAGGCTTGAGACAAGCTTAGCCAATACACCTGGCATGTTCAATAAACTGAATAAAATTACTCATGTAAAACTAAATTATACTTGTTTTATGCTATTATGTTTTAAAGTAGATTGTTATGCAGTAATTGTTAACTAATACATTGCAGGTTTTTGTAAATTTTTATTGATTCATATTAAAAAAAATTTTCAATTGTTCTGTATTACTTTTTTTATAATGTGGGACTTTTTGTGTGGTCAAGAATGTCCTTGAACTTACTATGGAGTCCATGTTTGTGTTAACCTTGTAATCTTTTTGCCTTGGCATGGATGACAGGCATGTACAGAATAATCATGCCCAACTCATATACTGAATGTCTATCAAAACATAGATTTCTATTTCTTAAAGATAAGTCCTAAGTGTAGAATAAAAATTTTCAGAAAAAGCTGAGGAATGATTGTAAGATTTTATAAAACCATCATCATTTGTTGAAATCTATATCTCTACTATCTAGATAAATATCTAAGCACCAAGGAATAGCAAAACAGACATTATACTTGTTGTTTTGTTTTGTTTTGTTTTGTTTTGTTTTGTTTTTTTCAAGACCGAGTTTCTCTGTATAACAGCTCTAACCATTTCGGAATTTTCTTTGTTAGACCAGGCTGATGTTGAATTCATAAAAATTCCCCTACATCTACTTCCTGAGTCCTGGGAGTAAGGTATTCACTATCATCACACCAGCACTACATTTTTAACACAACACTTTAACTTTCCACATGAAATTAGGAAATTAAATTTCCTACCCTTTTTTTTATAATTAAATACAACTATGATATTCTTATTTTTGAGTAGAGTACAAGGCAAACTTTATAGTATGTAAAGTTTGAAGCCAAGCCTTGGAGAACAACAAATTCCATTTTGTACAGATGCTTCTGTTTCCATATTAGCCAGCTCACTATGAGTAGTTCAAGAAAGAAAGGATAATAAGCAGAACCCAAGCTTTGTGTTCTACTACACAAACTTAACTTCTAATAATTTTAGTGCTGTAGAAGTTCCATTGGTGAATATTCTGGGAATGTTCCAGAATATTGAAGCTTCTCATGATTGGCCCTCATGTCAACATTGCACGGAAAATGAACCAAATGAGCTGCAGATTGGAAAAGTTTTAACAGTCTTTCAACCTAGGGATTATTAGAAAAACTATTATTATTCTAACTCTGGAGATTTCACTCTTCAGTACAGCTATAGCATTAGAAACAGAGGGGTTTTGCTTCCTTCCAGTTAATGATATAAGAAATATGTAGAGTATGTCTGTAACCACCTCAATCATCACATCATTTCAAATACTATACAATATTCTTAAATCTGTTATCTAAACTATTTGTCTTTAGCTATCACAAAAAATATTTTTGAGACAGCATATGACTATTTATTTCTGACTATCCCAGAGCTTGGCCTCAAACTTAGACCAAAAATTCTGACTCTCTATTTGAAATAATTTTCCTAAAACAAAAGAAATTAACTTCTCTCACTTTTAATTTTTCCCTTTTATTAAACATATTCTTTTCCCATATAATATAATCTGAATAGAGTGTCTTCTGTCTATACTCCCATTTTCCCTCCACATCCTCTCCCATTGGGATCCACTCCCTTTCTCTCTCTCTCTCTCTCTCTCTCTCTCTCTCTCTCTCTCTCTTTACCTCAGGCTCCTAAAACACAACAAAACATATCAAAATAAAACATAAAACATAATAAGAAACAATAAAAAGCATCACATCAAAGGTGAACAAGACAAGCAAACAAAAATAAATAAATAAATAAATAAATAAATAAATAAATAAATAAATATGTAGAAGCCAAGCTGGTGCCTACATGGAACTTTCACCTCCATGTTCTAGTGTCTATGGCAAGAAAAACTGCTATGCAGGTTACCAAAAGAGGAGAAAAGGCACCAACTCAACCACAAAATATGTTATCTACAATCCTTGCTGCTTACAAAATATGCTAGGCCAATGATGGCACAAACCTTGTGAGAGTAATCAGCTGATGTCTGAGTTGAATTAAGATCTATTCCATGAGATGGAAATTCACTTCGCCTACTCTCTTAGTTCCTTCTTACATTGGAATGGCTTAATTGACTGGTGTGGGGTAACTTCAGAAGCTCCACATTCATCTCTTCTAAACTAATAGAAAACCAAACTGTTTCCCTACATCGCATAAAAGGACACATTATTTCATTTTTTCTGTAGTATCATCCAAGAATTTGCAAAGTTTATATACTCACCAAGCCTTGAGAAATGAGTAGATCTTAGTGAACATGGAAAATATGCCAAGAGACATCAACAGAAATATAAATTACATAGCTTATACATCTCTTTTAGATAAAACCTAATCTCAAGTTATTTTATTTCAATCAGCAGAATAATTTTACATATAACATTATTCTTTTATTCATTTAATACTCTTTATCTTCCACACTACTGTAACAATAAACATGTGTACCTATTCAGACCAATACAAAGATATATGCTTTTATTAAAAGAAAAAAGTCAGGATGTTCCTAAAATTATTTTAATAAGTTTTCTCTGTAGTTAGACAATTAAATCCCTGTTCCTTAAAGCTGTCCTTTCTTGCACATTTTATTTTGATCGTTACTCTCCTGCTTTCTAGTCACTGAAAAGCAGATTCCTTCCATTGAAACCACCGGTTCTCTGACAATATTCTGAAATATCCACAGTTATCATTCAAAGTAATAGTTCTTAGCCTGTGTTTCTCATTTAAGGTTCTAACGCAACAGGTATCATCTTCTGATGCATCAAATAGTATTATTTATCATTGACACTGAGGTTTTCTTCTAACTCATTCCTCTAACACAGTTATCTAAAGGTTAACTTTATTTTGCCTTTATTTTTACTTTCTCATAATCATTTGTTCTTTTTTAAAATAACTGTCTTCTGATAACTCCATTCAACCATGGTTTGGAATGAGATGATCCAGTTTGTTGTAACAAGTCAGTGACCATGGCATATAATACTGTTTATCATTTCAGATTTGCCTCATAATAACACATATTCTGGGGTATGTGATTGTTCAGTCATATTGAATTAAAATTCTAGATTTTTCTTTAGCATGTCATTGGTCAAATAAAATACATAAATATATTTTTCATTTTCTCTTTTCTCTGTATGAATGATTTCATAGCTAGTTTTGTTCCATCAGAAGGAAGAAAAGTGTCTGAAATCTTTGAGTTTGTACTCTCTGGAGATCCTCCAACGTAGGTTGCTTAAAATGGTTTGTAAAGAAATTTAGTGAACGCTTCGCCACATATTGCAATTGTGAAAGAGCAGGCAGCAGAGTTCACAGTCAGCTGAACAAAAATGAAGATTTCAAAGATCTGAAGACTTCCTAGATGGGAATGTTGTCATGGGATAAATGAATCGATAAAGGAGATGAATCCCATTTGAACTACCACAGATCTGCTGGACCATTTCCTGAGATTTGGAATCAAGCAACTGAAGATGGCATGCTTTAATGCTGAGCAGCAAAACTCAAGCATTTTCTATCATGAGTGATTTTCTAAAACGGAAGAAAAAAGAATTTTTTACTGAGTGCATAAAGAACTGTGGTTCTTGTGTCTTGCTTTGGTTTCAGTGACATTTAAATTACTTCTTTCTAAAGTAGAAGGTGTAAGTGGAACATGTTTAATTTCTTTTTACCTAAAACTAACAACAGAAGGAAAAGATATCAGTTTTTATTAAAAGATTACATCTGTCTTTAATTCACATTTTGTACCACATCATAAAAATTTTTTGTAGTTTGTCATGCAGGTGTGAAAAGCTTTTCTTTCTTATGTATGTCACATGGTAGAGAATATTTGGTATAAAGACTTCTTCTTTAGCCTGGTATATTACAGAGATATAGTTTGTTAACACTGATCAAACATCTCCCCCTATGGCTCAATTGGCTATGGAAGTCCTGTGTCAATTTCTAGAATAAATTTTTAGGGGAATAGCTGATTCAAATGAAAGCTGTATTAATTCTGCCGCTTTTCAATTCTTTATAAGTGTATTTGAACAGTGAAATGTCAATGTAAGGGTGTGAGACACTCAATCATTGTGGAATGGAAAGAAATTAATCATTCAAGTTTTATAACAAGTATTATTATTAATGAACTTTTAAAAAATAAAAAATGGTATAAATTATACATGCCTGAAGTCAGAAGATTTTAGAGCTTTGGTTTTGTTGTTGAGTACAGATAAGGGCTACTGATTATACTTCTACAGGGTCTGAGCTGAGCTGAAGGAAGAGCTTTTGTTTTGTCCCCATTATTCTTTGGTGTATGACTGGGAGTTTAATGATGTTGGCACTAGGCCTGAAATGCAATTTGCTCTTTTTATTACTCTGTCAATATGGCGCATTAAGGTATTCAATAGTCTTCTACAAATGAAAAAGGGAAAACCTGTTTTTATATCAAGTACTGTAAAACTTACAACAGAAAATACCTCATGCACATTCTTCCACACCACAGTCTGCATTAAAGCTTTTGAATGTGTCTAGTTTATTAATTTAAAGCTATGAGGAAAACCAGAGTGGTAGAGAGATATATGGTTTCTAGGATTGCCTCAAGGGGAATTTTCCAACAGCGGTCCTTGTCCTTTGTGTCTGTAGTAAAAGCAATGAGAAGCCAAAAGGAAAAACAACATCTTACTTTAAGCACAGTTTGATTTGTCTTTCAATGACAAAAGAAAGTCCCTTTAACTATGAACCAAAGGAAAACATAAAACAGCAAACTGAGAATGGAAAGACAAAAAAAATAAATTTTATTTATAAGTATTATTATAAAGTTCATAACTTTACTATGAACATCAGTTCTTACTTCTTATCCTTAATAATGGTGTATTAGAAATATTAGTCTGTACGGAATAATCAAAATGTATTAGTTTTAATATCAAGAATATATTCAAGTTTTTCATTTGTCCATTTATCTATGCTGTAAATTTCTTTGGGTTTTTCTCTATAACAGATTGATCAACAAACTATACCATACAACTTAATTTAATATTTTATTTGTATATGGCAAAATTTGTAGTATCTGTGGAAATGACTCAAGTTCCTCACTTGGCTATTTTTATGAAGTCTCAGCATAGCATCTTATAAAGTAATGTTTCCTTACATAACTAGATCAGAAAAAAATTTAGAATTTTACTTCTATATGCAATGTGCCAAATTTTCTCAAATTTGCCAGCACTGTCAATGCATAATATTTAGGAACTACAACTATTGAAATAATTAGCAAAACATAATAAAGTTGAGATATTTGTTAAGTAAACCAGCCAGAGTCATTACCATGTTATAAGTTGATTATATCATGGTGCCATCATTACAGGAGTTTTAGATGATTGCATTTTGTCTTTTCTTTTGGATGTATGCTGCTTAATGTTTATACTGCTATTTTCTATGTCTTTAGAGCAGCAGTAGGTGAATATTTTCTCCCAATGTCCAAGCAGCAAACACATCTAATTTCTGTACAATTTTGTCACAGTACATGTATTCTACCCTACTGTTGTATGGTAAAACCAGTCACAAGTGAAAAGAAGTAGGAATGGTTGCAAATATGTTCTCATAAAATATAGTTTGGTTAAAAAAAACAACCAAACAAACAAACAAACAAAAACCTAAAAGTCAAAACCGGGGCAAGTCAGATGGATCCTTTTTCACAGAAAATCTTAAAGGTTTTAAGACATTCATTGAATTTTGTCATCATATTCCTGAGCAACAGATAATAAAATGCATATATTGTAAGTAATCATAATAATAATCCATTGTATTTACTTAATATTACATATCAAGTATTACTGTTGTGCTGGGTATCAAATCCAGGACTTGAACATGCTAAGGATACATCCAACAACGGAACTATATCCTAAATCTTTTTCTGTTCTGGACCAGTGTAATGTCTTCAAACATAAGTTGTACTTTACAGGTGATTAAAACCAAAGCCTTATAGAGATCCCAGTGTTATTATTCAGGCTTTCTAAGTCTCAAGGTGGCATGTGTAGTAATTGGAGCGACGGGGCTGCATCCCCAGCACCCTGGCCGCCTGCTAGCTTATGCCCCGAAATAATTACACGGAAACTGTATTCTTTTAAACACTGCTTGGCCCATTAGCTTTAGCCCTTACTGGCTAATTCTGATATCCTGATCAACCCATCTCTAATAAACTGTAGCACCGGTCTTACCGGGAAAGATTCAGCATGTCTGACCTGGCAGCTTGCTTCATGGCGTGCTTCTGCCTCAGAGAGCAGAGCTATCACGTTTGCCCGGGAGAGGGGAGCATGTCGTCTCTGCTCCAGAGAGCAGGGCTGTCGAGTCTGAGCTCACTTCCTCTTCCTCCCAGCATTCTGTTCTGTTTACTCCTCCCACCTATGTTTTAACCTATGAGGGCCAAGCAGTTCCTTTATTACTTAACTAATGAAATCAACAGATTGATATATGACACTCCCCATTAAAGCTGTCTGCATTCGTTTACGCCGTTACAGGCATGAATAAATATGGGTATTGGATCACATAAGGAGCAGGTGAAATTTCCAGTCAACATTGATCCTGACACACAATGTATCAATTTGTCATGTTTACAATGATTTGTGACTCATTTTCTCTGTTATTTGTTCATCCCTAACGAAGAATCTCTCTGTGGTGATATTTTGCTTGTGATTTAATGAATAATAATTGTCTGATGTTCTGAGTGCAGATTTAGGCACTAATTAGCCACAGAGGTCAAGCAGTGGTGGTACACATGTTTAATACCAGGAGCCGGGAGACTTAGGCAGGCAGATCTCTATGAGTTCAAGGCCATGCAGGTCCATGTGAGATTGACCTAGTCTAAAAGAGAAACAGAGTCAGGAGGTGGTAGTTCACACCTTTAATCCCAGTACTTGAGAGTCACATGACTTTAATCCCAACCCTGTGGTAGTAGAGACAGAAAGGGCTATGACTGGGCAGAGAGAGGAACATTAAAACATCAGGAGACAGGAGTTCAAAACATTTATCTGAGGATTAGTAGGAACAGAATTGTAGGGAGACCACTTGTTTCCCTGCCGCCCAACAGCTCAGATGTGAAATAATCTCACAGAAACTATACTATTTAAATCACTATTTGGCCCATTATCTCTATCTTCTTATTGGCTAACTCTTTTTTTAAATTTATTTTTTATTGAAAATTTCCAACTCCTTCCCTCCTCCCACTTTCCTCCCCTCCCCTGACTCCCTTTCCCTCTCCAATCTAAGGAGCAGTCAGGGTTCCCTACCCTATAGGAAGTCCTGTTTTCCCCAGGTCCAGGAAGATGAGCATTCAAACAGACTAGGCTCCCACAAAGCCCATGCATGCAGTAGAATCAAAACCCAGCATATTGGCTAACTCTTATATCTTAATTTAACCTATCTCAATTAATTTGTGCATCACCACCAGATCATGGCCTACCAGCCAAGTTTTAGCGTTTCTGTCTCTGGCAGTGGTTCCATGGCTTCTCCTTGACTCTGCCTCCTTTCTCCTAGCATTCAATTTAGTTTTCCCCACCTAGCTCTGCTTTACCATACCACAGGCCCAAAACAGCTTTTTTTATTAACCAATGGTATTCACAGCATACAGAGGGGAATCCCACAGCATAGGATCACCTTTAGGTCTGAGGATTGATAGATGGAAGAACTAGTGGATGGCTGCTCTGCTTCTCTGATCCTTCAGCTTTCGCCCACTAATATCTGACTCCAGGCTTTTATTGTTAAGACCAATTAGAATTTGTGCTAAATTTATCTCAAATTGATTGCCAATTACAAAGAAAAAATAAAACATTTATCTGCAATTGAATCTCGCTGAATATATAAACCACACTTAAGGGTAATCCAAACAATAGAATTCCCACTACAAAGAAACTCAATAATGTTTTAGTAGCTGTTTTTGTCTTTTATTTCTATAATTAAGCATTTGTAAAATTTTTACTATTTCCTTTTGCTTGTACATTATGGTTTCCAGTTTTGTTTTGTTTTGTTTTTTTGTATATGCACACATACATGCATGTTTCTTGTGTTTTCTCTTGTTTGTATTTTTGATTATTCATGGTTTGTTTGGATTTTTTGGTTTGTTTTCTAAAGAGAAAGAAAAAGAAGGTATGGTGTTAAACAGGTGAATAGGTGTGAGTGGGGAGTATCTTTCAAGAGATGAGACAGGGGAAACTCATCATAATGTAATGAATAAATTTTCAATGAAAATAACAAATAGCATAATAACTCAAGAGATGTCTAGCAAATACTCTTCTTTCCATCATTCTTAGTAGTGAATCCTGTTTTCCTTGACTTAGTTCACTCCAACTCCCTAGGCTCCAACTTCTTAATGTTTTTATTTGTTTGTTTTTAACTGCAGAACACTTTGATACTTTTATCCTATTTTATTTGTCAAGGTGCTTTTAAGTGGGATATACAAATACTGGCTCATACCAGGTCTATGCATACTAAATGCATTTTCTAAATCTGTTATCTACCATGTCAGTGATTCTTGCATAACTGATCACAAAACTGTAGATAGCTGAAAATTTAGTAAAATGCCTTAACTAATAGCCAGACCAATTCAACCTTTGAATTTCTCAACAGAATGTTTGTGAGTGTGACTTAATGATAGTTCAGATTTGAAGCCTGAAGGTAAACAGAATCTTAACAACTGTATCTATGTGTTCCTACAGATAGATTATGTGACATTTTCTCCACATACAAAGATATACTTTTATGGATATAAGGTGAAGATCTTATTTTATATGCTTGATTCTTTGCAAAAGAGAAAGACAGGAAGATATACTTAAAACAGTAAAGAAATATAATTTTATAAAACTTTTATATGTGCAATACATCTTATTCAGAGGACAGAATCCGATTTGACCTCCAGCTGAGAAGTGAAAGGTTGAGGTATAAATTTAGTCTAGCAATACTCATCCCTATCATTTATCATTTCATTTGTATTTAATGAGATTTTAGATGTATTCTTTAATTACATTCTGGAGTAAAATAAAAAATTCCATTTGTATTTAAAGTATTATTGTGGGTATTTATCCATGTACTTATTTATAGATATTTATTAATGTGGTAGATTCTATTTTGGATACCAAAAATGCAATATTATTTCCATTAACATAATTAATAGATATATTGAGTAATATAATATTTTACCATTAGGACTAGTAAGTTAGGCAGGCAACAGTGCATTGCTTACTTTTATTAAACAATGAAGATACCTGCTAGTGAAATGGGAGAACATTTAAAGAGAATTACTTATTATCAGCATATGGCAGTAAAGTTGCTGGGAAAATTAGAACATCTGAAAGTCATTTTGTGATTATCAATCCCCACAAATACTTCTGGAGGATCCCCAGAAGCACTGCAGTGGTTATGAGACTTACAAATATACTTTTTAAAAAAGTCCTATTCTGACGGGTGGTGGTGGCGCACGCCTTTAATCCCAGCACTCGGGAGGCAGAGGCAGGCGGATCTCTGTGAGTTCGAGACCAGCCTGGTCTACAGAGCTAGTTCCAGGACAGGCTCCAAAACCACAGAGAAACCCTGTCTCGAAAAAAACAACAAAAAAAAGTCCTATTCTTCCCAAGCTTGCAATCTTCCTTCAGTCTCTTCTACAGTGATCTCTGAGCCTTAGGTGTATAAGTTGTGTTGTAGAAATGTATGCTGAAACTGGGCTCCACAACTCAGCATTTTGATCAGGTGTGATTTACTTGTAGTGGTCTCTGTCTACTGCAAAGAGCAATTTTTTTTTTTTTGACAAAAGGTTGCTGTACTTATCTGGGGATATAAAGACAAATATTAGATTATACCTTAGGTTTACTCTAGTTTGGTAACTGATATCTGTAATTTATCCTCCAAGTTTCATAACTTTACTATTGCTGAGTAGTTGGATAGGATTCCAGAAGCAGGCATGATCTTCTTCCTGTTGAGCAGATCTTAAATCCAATTACTGAGTTATTGATTACTACCAATGTATGGATTCCACCACTGCACCCTTGGGGTTATTGAGTCATATTGGTCCTTGTTGTGTTTCATATGCAGTGTAGCTGGGTAGGAGTGTTGGCTTCATCTTTCCCTCTTAAGCCTGCATGATGCCACCAAATGGTCAATCCTGAAATCTTATGCATAGAAGTAGCATTATTTAGACTGAGCAGGTTATATTTATATATTTCGGAAGGCACACACAATCACAAACACACACACACACACAGAGGTATATTATGCAAAACAGTAGAGAAAAAGAAAAATTATTATTAACAATATTATACCAAATTTAATATATAATTTAAAATATTATACCAAATAGACAGTTCAATTTTAAAATAATTAAAGTGATTGAACAATTATTGTTACTTGGGAAAAATAAAACATGTGTCTTATAAATATATATACATATATATGCATAAAGCAACATTTAATGAAAGAAAGGGTAATGAATTTGAAAGAGAACAAGTAGGAATATATAAGATAGTTTAGATGGAGAAAATAAAAAAGGAAAAGAAGTAATATTATTATAATCTCAGAAATAAAATAATGTAAAAATAACATATATGAGCAAACATTTTACTCCTTTGAATTAAGGCTCTATGAAGTCTTTTTATAAATATTTGAATTTACAGATAGAAGTAGTCTGATGCAGGTGACGGTGTCTTGAAAATGTAAGGAAAGAGGAGTTAACAATCAATATCTACAATAATTGAACCCTCTGACATTCTGAATCTAAATATAAAGAACCACTGGCAAGTGTAATTTCTCAAAATAGGTTGAAAAAACAATCATATTTTTTACCCTTTTGCTCACAGTTCTAATTTACCAAATTGACAGAATAATACTGAAAGAATTGCTGTGAATCTGACTTTGATTTTCTAAAGGTAAATTTTAACTATAATCCCTTTATCACAGAAATCTTACATTATATTTTCATTGTGCATCATAAGGTAATTTATTCAAACTATATAGTTTTGACTTCAAGTATCAATTTTTACATTTCTATTTTATGTGTTCTAAAATTATTATGAAAAATTTAAGAAACACACACATACACACACAATTTAGATGTTTGAGTATCTTTAATTTAATCATTTTATAGTGGTCTAAAATTCAGGTATTATTACTTCATATTTGAGATAAAAAATCAATCCCCTATGAATGTCTCTGTTTTGGTACACAAATTGTACCTTTGTCATTGGCGCTTCTTTTGATTAGCCCTGTGTACTGTGGTGTGCACTTATTCTTCTTTTGTATTGTTTTTTATTGCATTTCACATTTAACACTTCCTGACAAGGGCAGAAAGGTCCTTGTGCGAACAGATGAGCACTGGAGAAGCCAGGGAAAGTAAAACATAAAGAGAGAGATATTTGGCTATTTTCCAGAAATTCTCAGGAAAATGTAGTTACAACTTGATAATCCTTTGCTACCTGTTAAGTGCCTGTATCACTCAAAATACTATGTTTGTTTATCCTAGAGTCTTCCTGTGAAACCTTGAACATTGCATCTAGTTCACCAGGCTCATTCTTGTGAGAGATAGCATTTGTATTTTGCAACAGCCTAAGTGACTTCTATGGTCTTTTAGGGTCAGACCAATCCCGACCCTAGTAGGCATTATGTTTTCCTTGCTACCTTGAATGATGTTTTAAGTCAACAAGAACTCATCTTACTGATGAAGCTATATGAACTTTGTAAAGACCTTCAAATTAAACATGTTACAAACTTTGTTGGACTCAAAGGGCTGAGTTAACTGTTCTCTGAAAAGCTTTTTCCAAAATTGTGCCATGCTTCAACATGACAAAAACTAACAAGTTGATGTCATACTCAGAGAAGTCTGGGCCCAGCACTGGTTGCTTAAATCAGGCTGAACCAAATTCCATTCTTCTCTCACACAGATCATTTTCATTGCCAGCTGTAAGGCCTGTGGGGGACCTCCCACAACTTTCAAGCAGAGAAAATCTTTTTTAATGTTCAGGCTGGTGCTGGTGGGATGACCCACCACCACTTGCCTTGCCTTTATGTCTTATGTGACCTTGAACACGCCATTTTACCTTGCAGTGTCATTTCTCTCATCAGAAAACCACGAGTGATGGCAAGGACCATTTACATAGTACCCAGGAATAGAACACTACAGAGTGCATCACTGAAAAGTGAAAACTACAATTTGTAATAGATTTTATTTACGTATTGGCAAATTGCTTTCATTTATCATAATAAATTTATAACCCTCACCAACTGCTCAGTGCCTAGCTTCCTGATGAGATCCTGCCCATGTTGTGTCCTCTGACAATCTAAATCATCAAAACCACCGCATATAAAATCTAAACATACAACCCCACATACACATTCAGACACACACACATACACACTCGCCTTAAATAAATTAATGAATATTTTAACAAAATATACACATTCCAATAGGCACAATGTACCCATCATTCCTTCAACATTCCTTTAGAAAAACATTTGATTGCATAGTATTTTATCATTCTTTTTACCTAAAGCATTATCGTCATCATCATATCATCATCATCTAAACAGAGTATTGATAACTAGAATGCTGATACATGATTTCTTTAGGTATAAACACTGCTACACTGATCTGAAAAGAAACAGAAATCAAGAAAACAATTTGATATTATTTATTTAAATCACATGGCACTTTTTGCGTTCACATAAAATTGGCAAAATCACCATTCATCCCATAGGAGCAATGCATAGTGATTCTACTTGACAGTATATTATTTCTTAATAATATATTCTTAAAAAATTTCCTATGATACCTGGAAGTGTAAAAATATTAAGTCAGTCATATAATAACAAATACATAAGATTCTCTAGGATGTGTATTTACCTACTATTAAGGCAAATTTCTATATTTTCTTGTCCTGCTCCTGGTGTATTTTGTAAGCATTTTTAACAGTACTGTACATCCTGATATTCAAATGACAGAGATCTTAAAACTAATGTTGTAATCATCAAATATTTAATTTTGAATACAATGTATAATATTGCCACATTAGAGTATTATAATTAACTGAACGTATATTCTCAAAATTTCTGTCTGTTAAAATTCAAATGACTCTTTGGTAAATAGTCATCTTTTCCTTCTTCCTTTTCAGGGTGCACCCTCTAAAAATCGAAATATTTTCATATCTGTATTGTATTTTCCTTTAACATGAGGATATTTTAGGTATAATTTATATATGTCCTTATCATGAAGAGAACAGTTTCATGACTCACAAAACTACATCACACTATGTGCAGAATGATTATGAGTTCTGTGGCGTCATGAGCTCCATTTTACAGGTAAGTAAAATAAGGAGTAGAGAGTGATTTAACTCCCTCACGACCTTGCAGGGAGTATGCAGTGATGAAGCTTGCTCAGTCTTCAGTTTTAGCTTTCAGACTTGGTTTCATGTGACAGACAAGCGATTGATAAATTTCACTAAGGTCAAAAGTTGGAAGCTTTGATTTTATTGGGCTTTTTGCCTAATACTTTCCATAGCAAGTAAGTGAGAGGCCAATTTAAAAAAAGAAATCTGTCTGAACAAGTCTTAATAGAAATAAATCCCTTTGGCAGACTTCTCTAAAATAATGTCTCATTTTATTTTTCAGGATTTGCAATTAAAATTATTTCATCAAAAATTAACATTCCAATTTAATAGGATGAAGTCCGACTTTTATTTTCCTCTTATAAAATCTCTCACTAACCAATGTAGAACTGTGTGGCTTTTGTTGCGTTTGACTTCGCCATTTCTATTATAAAAGCTCTCCATCACTATGGGCTTGAATGTTAAGGAAAAAAAATTAATATGGTTTATAGCAGTAATCCTCTTAAATGCCTGAGACTTTGCCAGCTTTCAACTAACAAGCCAGGTTATTAACGGCTGAGGTCCTACAACACTCAGGGATTATTGTCTAGGTCTGCTGACGAGGCATTGCTAGTGACCAGTTTGTAAAAATGCAATCTGTTATTTTATTTCACAATTTGATCAATGCCTCAAACTGCTGGAAGTACAAAAATCGGCCATTCCAACCTGTTAGGATTCCTGCGATACCTAGAAGTGAATCGCTCTTTTTATGTGTGATTAAAGGTTGTGATTATTACCTGTGTAAGTTATCTGGCAGCTTTTTTAGGCGGGCTTATGGTTTGATCAAGTAAACTTGAAAAGAACATCAAGATTAAGAAAAAAAATTAACATTACCTTTAACTAAAAAAAATGACAGCTCTGGCAGAAGGCTGTCTCTCCTCACCTGATTCTTAATATGGAGTTTCTGACAAGTGCAGAGATTTGCCTTAATTATTTATTCATTTCATTGAAACCATCTTCATCTGCTTTAAATTTCTAATAAGTCTATTTAAATAAAGAGAATCCTATTTGAATGTTGATTTTATACTTTAAAAATCATGAAGGCATCTGCGTGAAGCAATGGTAATGATTGTATCACTAAATGGCCTAAATAAGAATATTAATTATATTAGCTACTGACACGATAGGAGTTTAAAGCACATTAATTTAAAATAGATACACAATATCAGTGGATTAGAAAATAATAGTAAGTCATTACTGGTGCTAAAAATAGGGGCGGGTACATTCTGAAAAGGAAGAAGGAACAGGCTAACATTTATTTCTTCGGCTTTTTAATGGACACATAGAATGCCTTCTTTAGACAAAGTGAAGACAGTAAAACCTGGCCTTTTGCTTTACCATCATGGGTTTCTTGCTTGACTTGGCTTGTAAGACCTGATTTTATTGGAAAAATAAAGTCCCAGTAGCTGCAATATATAGAGTCTTTGCCGTTATTTCTCTCTTTTAGTTTTATTTATTTTTTTTAATTTGTCTTTGTTTGGTTTCCCCTGTGTGTATGTCAATCCCACATGATTTGTTTGCTTATAAACATGGCAGTTCAGCATGACTTTGTCTACTCCCTCCCATTCCTGGCACAAACTGGTCTTTCTTTTAGAGCTTTATGTACTGAAAGCAAAACCGTTGGGGTTTAAAGCTAACACAGTCCCTTCAAAAGAAAAAAATGAGGGGATTTGCAATATGGTGATCATTTTATTGCCAGGTGGTTTGTAAGGATTTTGTTTTCTTATCTTTTAAGTAACATTAAGATAGGGTGAGGTAGGAAGCATTTCCTTGTGATTCCTCCTCAGCAAAGACCCATGGGGGAAAATACTTCAGAAACCTATTGTATTGCGGGAATAAAGTCAAGAGAAAATAGTTGCAGCTGCAGATGGCATGTACTTTGTTTTTCGTTTTCTTTTCTTTTCTTTTTAAATGTATGAGTGTTAGTTAGAATACAATAAACTACGGGATTCATTTAGGTACCCAAATTATATTTTCGTGAGAAAAAAATCTGGAAGAAATAATCTTTCACCCTTATATGTTTGATAATTCTTTCCTTGTTAGCTACTTAATTTCTGGAAATTGAATTGGAATTCCAAAATAATTTCATGATTTTCCAGAATTTTGTCTACTAAATTCCTGAGATGTTATTATGCAGTCCAGCATTATTTTGAAAAGTTCATTATTCTTATTTTATTTTGATAACATGGCATCATGCTTTTCTGTTGTGAAGACTAGAAAAACCCAACATGACATTCTGAAAAATCAAGAATTCCTTGTGTCTAGCCATATGCTGCTTCTCATTTATTTTTTTATGGGACCACATCAGGCCATTGCATTCTACATGAATTTCTGTAAAATTAGATATTACACCCAGGTTTCTGTAATGATAGTCTTATTACTTATTCCCTTTTGCCCCTCTTCCACTTTATTTTTCTTCCTATAGACATAATGATTTAATGGCACAGCAGAAGATCGTAAGCACCAATCCAACAATTTAAATTTAAATTCCTCTTAATATATAAAATCATAGAAACTTTGTATCAGCACATTACACATAAAGGTAAGAAAGTGTCTCGTAACTTTCTAGGTAATTTTGTTTATCCAAGACAAAACTGGAGATACAGATCTAAATTACATTGAAAAGTTTCTTCAACAGAAGAAGCATTTGAAAAAAAACAATCTAGGACCTGAAAAGTTTGGGTGAAAGCAGAAGATTCTTTGCAGTTTTGCATTCATGATAGGATAAGTACTTGTTACTTAAAGTTCTGATGTTATTGGATGGTGAATTCAGTATAACTTGTTATAAATTTAGCAACCTTCCAAAGCACACTGAGGCGCAAAATGAATCCTGAATTCCGATAAATTTTTATGTCGTTTATACAACATTCTCAATACAAAGCTTCATGTAAGTGGATGAAAATCAAGACCCTAAAAGAATCTCAGCATTAGCTCACAAGAAAGTACGTGTATTGTTGCCCTGAGGGGTCAAAGTGAAAGAGAAGAATCATGGTGTATGTTTCTAAGAATTCCTGTCCCAAAGTTGTTATTTTCCTAGATACATTATTCTTCATCCGGTAGGAAAACCATGCTTGAAAAATGAATTATTTAGCACAAAAAGTGTAGATTTGCAGCTATTGAATAGAAGACTTGTTGAGTATAAAATACAAATTTCGCAGAATGCTGAAAATCAATTTCTTGTTTCTTTAGTTCTCTCCATATAAACACACACACACACACTATACTCTACACTGTATTTGCCAGAGATATATATATCATTTGTATGCCTAATATCCCAAAGAGGTGAAAGCAACTTATGTCTTGTGACATTGCTTCCTAATAGAGGTTTTTGAAATATTACTGTTAGAAGCACTGTAGCTGAATCAATGACAGAAAGCATTGTAGGGAAAATTGTAGTTATACTACTGTGGATACCATCTGATTAATAATGTTTTCCGCTACATACTCACCAGCCCTGCTTACTCCATAACTTGGTTGGGAGCTTCTTTTGATGATGGTTACCAAGTGATAATGCAATTCCCACCATACCAATTAAGAATCTGAACAACTTGAATTAAGAGTGGAATACAAATGCAACAATGGAAAAATTAATAACAAGACTGACACAACTGATTCAGAAGAACATAAAAGGTACAGAAAATTCTGTATCATTCCTGATATTCGCAAGGATTTTTTGAAAAAACACTTGGGTTTTACTATGATAAAAAGTAGGGCCTTTGTTCATTGTTTTTGAGATTAAAACAGAAAAGGAACCTGAACTCTTTGTAAAATCTTTTCCTAAGAGCCTTATGACAAGTGATCAAATCATCGAACGCTTCTTCCTGAAAAATAATGTTCAGACGTAGTTTAAGTATATGCCCTGTGACAGGAAGAGCACCCTCTCCACTGTGTTGGCGTTCGTTCTAATAATAGAAAAGGTAGATGGATATGTGACACCACCACACCAGAAAGACCGTGACTTCACATCTGTGATATAAAATTCCTACTAGTGGAGATGTCCTCCTTGTTTAAAACTGGCTTTGCTCTTTTCAACTTTTGCTTACATGTAACCCAAACTTTAATGAATGCAGACATAGAAATATACATGACAAACTTATGATGAAAACTTAAAATCCTTCTCTGATAAATTATGTGTTTCATACAAATACAGAATCAACTGATGTGAAAAAGTCATCATTAAAGATATGTTTCCAAAGAAATCTAAAGCCTTTGAAGCAAAAAAATGAAAGCCAAAATTCACCCACCTGGAGTTAGTTATAATTGATTTTAGTGAGCTAGTTGTTTACTTTTTTGTTTAATATTTTGGAAATGTTTGTAAATAAAACATATCGTTTACAAATGAGGTGGACAGTATGGCTTAAGATTTACTTTACCAGAATAGAATTTTATGAACCCTACTTCTCTGAAGGAAAATGAGGGCTTAAATATTTTCATTATACATATTCATTTGTCCAGTGAAGTCATGCTATTTTTACAAAATGTTACATGAGCTGCACATGCTCTTAAAAGAAAATCATGGTTAGACATAGTTTAACAGACTAAATGTCAGGAAAAAATTTCTGATAAAAGTATACTGAGCACTGAAAATATAAACTAGAAAAATAAAAGTTCCTAAATTATATAACCCAAGAAATACTGGAGAAATTAATAATATTTAAACCAAAGTTAATGTTTGGTCTACACCAAACATTTGGTCACTAAATAAATTATCTTCATAGGTTTGAAGGGCTTAGCTGTAACTTTTAGAATATGATTTTAATTGGAATAAAATAGAACCATTAAAAATTTACTTTATTGATTCTTTACATGAATTTCACAATTAATTGATTTGACTCAAAATAAACTGAATTTTTTTACAGGTGTCCCCCACGATATACAGGTGTGTGTGTGTGTGTGTGTGTGTGTGTGTGTGTGCGTGTGCACGCATGTGTTTGTGTGTATGTGTGTATGTACACACATAACAAATGTGATAATATGTTAGGCACTACTGTTGGAGCAAGTTGCCCATATAGATTGACTCTGTGGATCCTTTAAAATTCATGTGGTATTATCTAGCTGTTCAGTGAAGGAGTCAGCCATGATAAGCTAAATAGAAACAGATCACCCAAAGGAAGTTCTTTACTTCCAACCATTATCACCTGCCAGAGTAGGACTCAGCCATCAATAAATTTAATAAGGGCTTGAGTCTCAGTAGTTTACCTGGCTGCAGGAAGAAGCACACACTGAGATTACCGGAGCACCACCCAAATATCGACCATCTAAAGGAAATGCCTAGCGTTCCAACAACTGTAGATAGGAGCACCTGCCAGCACACATGCACCAGGACACCCCCAGGCTAATGTCAGTCAATCAGGTGTCCTGAACCTCAGAAACCCCTCATCCTCACCTTTAATACTATAAAAACCCAATTGTAACTGGGCTCGGGACTCTGTTTATTCCAATATGTTGGACATGCAGAGAGACCGAGTTGGCAAGCTTGCATAAAATAAAAATTCTTTGCTTTTACATGCGGGAGTCAGTCTCCTTGTTGGCTTTTGCAAGGACTTCGCGAATTTAGGCATAACACAGAGTAATATTGAATGTGGGTGTGTGTAGGTGTGTGAGGATGATAGCAGATGAGTAGATATTTAAACCAGGGATTCTATGAATCTAGAAGCACTAAAGTTGTAGATATTTTCTTTGCTCTCAACCTTATGCATATATTGATAAATAGCATTTATTTAGAAATCATGAAGTGTGCTCACACTTATTCAAGGTCTTCAGAAATTAGGTTTGTTTCTTCTTTCTTTCTTTCTTTCTTTCTTTCTTTCTTTTTTTTGTCTTCCTAATATGAAGAACAGGGAGATGTGAATGGGTATTTTAACTAATATTATTATATAGTAAGTTATAGAAAAGTCTACTTAGTAATTAACCTATCAATTTTTATACTTCTACTTCTAAATGAATATAACCAGAAACTGAAGAGTCTGTCTACAAGAGTTTCACACCCCAAATATAGTTTGTGCCAACATTAAATTGAATTTTTCTGGTTTAATGAGGACTCAGAATCATAGAATTGAATAGGTCAGTAAAAATATAGGGAAACCCAAATCAGTGATCTTCAATGTATTTTTTTTTTGTTTTTTGTTTTTGTTTTTTCGAGACAGGGTTTCTCTGTGGCTTTGGAGCCTGTCCTGGAACTAGCTCTGTAGACCAGGCTGGTCTCGAACTCACAAAGATCTGCCTGCCTCTGCCTCCCAAGTGCTGGGATTAAAGGCGTGCACCACCATCGCCCGGCCTTCAATGTATTTTTATTTTTAAAATCTAGATCAATATTTCCTTTTCTTTAATTTGTTGTGATATCTAGCATGGAGCTAAAACTTCTAGAAGAAAAATAAAACGTTGGTCATAATCACATGAGCTATATAATCAGGACTTTTTTCTGAAATAAGGATAGTATATGTGTATATGTGCATGTATGTGTGTACTTTCACATGTTTGTGTATAAATAATATGCTTAATTCTTATTAAGACAATCAAGAGTAATTAGTTAAGAATGGTCTAGAATATTTTATAATATAATCCTAAAACTCAATATAAAATTAGTAACCAGCTATAGACTCAATATCATAACAGTAACCTACCAAGATACATATAACAAAACCTCAAGTTCTTTTCTGGCAATTGCCTTATTACACTGTAGAAGGATGAGCACTTGTTGGAATTTGTTTTCTAGTACAGATTATTCTTTCAAATGGAGCACTTAATGTTGATAATGCAAACATTTTATAAATTGAAAAGGAAGACTATTAGGACTACTGCCCATAGGGAATTTTGATACTAAAGAAAAAGGTTATATATTTCTCTGCTCCTGTGTCCACCCTTCCTTTATCCCAACCATCCCATTCCCCCAAGCTCTCCCCAATCTCCCCTTCTCACGTTTCTCACCCCATTTCCCCTTAGCCCCATGCCACCTCACCCCAAGTTCCCAGTTTTTGCCCGGCAATCTTGTCTACTTCCCATATCCAGGCGGGTGACTATATGTTTTCCTTTGGGTTCACCTTCCTATTTAGCTTCTCTAGGATCACAAATTATATGCTCAATGTCCTTTATTTATGGCTAGAAACCAGTTATGAGTGAGTACATCCCATGTTCATCTTTTTGAGTCTGGGATACCTCACTCAGGATAATGTTTTCTATTTCCATCTATTTGCATGCAAAATTCGCGAAGTCATTGTTTTTTACCGCTGAGTAGTACTCTAATATGTATATATTCCACACTTTCTTCATCCATTCTTCCATTGAAGGGCATCTAGGTTGTTTCCAGGTACTGGCTAATACAAATAGTGCTGCTATGAACATAGTTGAACAAATGCTTTTGTCATATGATAGGGCATCTCTTGGGTATATTCCCAAGAGTGGTATTACTGGATTTTGGGATAGGTTGCTCCCGAATATCCTGAGAAATCGCCAAACTGATTTCCAAAGTGGTTGCACAAGTTTGCATTCCCACCAGCAATGGATGAGTGCGCCCCTTACTCCACAACCTCTCCAGCAAAAGCTATTTTTAGGGTTGGCAAGAGACTTGACTCTAGAGGGGCTCGCAGGTGTTTAGGGAGATGTCCCCAGCTAGTACTTTGAGCAACTGAGGAGAGGGAATCTGAAATGACCCTATCCTATAGCCATACTGATGAATATCTTACATATCACCTTAGAACCTTCATCTGGCGATGGATCGAGATAGAGACAGAGACCCAATTTGGAGCACCGGCCTGAGTTCTTAAGATCCAAATGAGGAGCAGAAGGAGGGAGAACATGAGCAAGGAAGTCAGGACCACGAGGGGTGCACCCACCCACTGTGACAGTGGAACTGATCTATTGGGAGCTCACCAAGGCCAGCGGGACTGGGACTGAATAAGCATGGGATGAAACCGGACTCCCTGAACGTGGCGGACAATGAAGGCTGATGAGAAGCCAATTACAATGGCACTAGGCTTTGATCCTAATACATGAACTGGCTTTGTGGGAGCCTAGCCTGTTTGGATGCTCACCTTCCTGGTCCTGGATTGAAGTGGGAGGACCTTGGACTTCCCGCAGGGCAGGGAATCTGGACTGCTCATCATTCTTGAGAGGGAGGGGGAATGGAGTGGGGGGGAGGGGGAGAGGGGTAGGGGAGTGGGGGGAGGGGGAGATGTGTTGGAGGAGGGGAAGGGAAATGGGAAACGGGGAGGAGGCGGTAATTTTTCAAAAAATAAAATAAAAAAAAACATTATCCAACACTGCCACACTCGAATGATGTTTCCAAAAATGTGCCAGAAAAGAAACATTGTAACCATACCTAAACTGTGTTAAAATCTTTAATGAAACAAAAGCAAAGTGACATTTACACACAATATGGATCTTTTCATATATGTTACTATCATAAATATGTGATACATGCTATGTATAATTGCTTGTTCTTGTTGAATGAAAAAATGTAGCTCGAATTTTAATTTATCTTCCCTGACTTTGGCACTCCTGTGAAACTATCATTCATAGATTTAAAAAGATGAATTTCCACTAATTATTTTGTGACAAAACTATTAGCATTGTCAATGAATTCAAATTGACACCATTAGAATTCATTTGTTTTGCCAAACATTTGCCTGTTGTTCTGAGCAATAGCTATAATAGAATGTGGGTGATCCTTTTTTAGGGTTATTTATGCTGCCATTTACATAATGAAAATTGTTGAGCTTAAAAAATGCTCTATAGAGGAATGATGTGGGATGTCCTTCTGTATTTGTGTTACTTTTATTGGTTAATGAATAAAGATCAATCTACTTTGGCAAAAAAAAAGGTTTATTGATATATAGAAGTAAGCCATACAATGGTGGCACACACCTTTAATCCTAGCACTTTGGAGGCAGAAGCAGGTGGATCTCTGTGAGTTTGAGTCTAGCCTGGTCAATGGACCAAGTTCCAGGACAGGCTCCAAAGCTACACAGAGAAACCTTTTCTCAAAAAAAGTAAGAAAGTGAAATAAATAAAAATAAAAAACAAAACAATACAAAACAAAAGAAACTAAAACCAGAAAAAACCAAGATAGAGAAATAATTTTTAAATCCATGGTTTCTAACTTCCCATCACATTTTCTCGAATGTTTTATATGTTTTTCACAGAAAATGTGAAAATCTCTTATGAAGTACTATTTAGAAATGCCTACTTGTTTTGAGTTATAGTCAGTAATTGAAAAACAAATACTTTTACAGTAACATGTTGATTAGACAAAAAAGAAATGGGAAGATGTTTTAGAAAATAATTTAGTATTTTATCTAATGTTTTTTAATTATAATGTATTGATATATAATTTATAATTAAGTAATTTAAACTATTGATAAATGTTGATATGTCTAGAAATGTTTAGTTTAGATGTACTCTCTGTTATTAACATATACCACATATATAGTCTTATATCATTTAAATTTTTATAAATTTTGATGTATTCTTTAAGTAATACATAGAGATATACATTGTAGACACTTTTAAAGCTATATAAAAACAGAAAATTGATGAGCTAGTTATAAATTTTATTATGATGCAAATATCTGCATTTTTAAGCTTTTAAATTTAGTAGTCATGTGTTCATTTTAATACAAACATTTATTTTATTATAGTGATGAAATAATGGTAATTCATTTACAAAGACTTACAAGTCATTCAAAAGATAAATCATTAGTAAAATTCTACAATACTGCAATTTTTTTAAACATTATTTCTTTATTGATTCTTTTGGAATTTAATATCATGCACCCTAATTCTACTCAGCTCCTGACCACCCCCATATTCTTCCCTCACCCTTGCAGTGCCCCAACAAAAGAAAATTAAAAAAAATCAAACCAAAATAAAACAAAGCAAAGCAAGCAATCAAACAAAAACAAAGCAAAGCACAGGAAAACAAAACCACTTCTTTGTTCCTTCTTCTTTCCCTTCTCTCCAAGACCTCTTCATCCATCCATGCAGCACTGGCAATGGTGAGTCACATAGTAGACTCTGTTGTCCAATTGGCTTTCCTAGCAAATGTTCATTACAATGGGTCATTGGTGTATTTTAAGTCCTCTGGTTTCCTGTATACATCCTCACTGGGTATCCTTACATCTTTTGGTGGTGGCAACATGAGCCATGGACATTCACATCGACCCTTACTGTTGTAGTATCAGGGACCAATACACAACCTTTGACAGCAGCCCAGCCTGGACATCACCATGATCCCAGGTGGCAAGTAGATCTCAACATCAGCCTTCTTCTCAAAATCCTTCATTTTTCCTTTTGGCTTCTCTCCATGGCATACGAACCATTCTGCTTCTCTTGCTCTCCCATTCCTTCACAATATATTTGTTCATCCTGGTGGGACCTACCATTTGGGCCCATAAATATCTTCTTGCCTGCCAGGGATTTGAAGGCAAGAATGCTGTAATTTCTCCAAGAGTATTTAATGAATAAAATTATCATTCATGTACTAGCACTTTTCGGTACTCTCTCTAAATTATATCTGGGCAGGTATTTCACTTAGATAATGGTTCATTGTATCAAATGCTGACTCCAGAAAAGCTGCTTTAGAGTGAACTCGAAACTCCAGCTTCACCTTTTATGTGATTTGGAGATCACTTCAGTTCATTTTCTTTCCCGCAGCAGCAGAGACACCATGTCATGTCTTAGATATTTTTGATATCCAAACCTTCTGTAGTTATTATGGAGTCAAAGAATATGTGATGCAATAGTCATCTTTCTGTCATTATATCAGATATTTTGACCAATTAGTGGAAGTTAGGACATTTCATCTCTCCATCAGCCATACTGTTTGGAAGCTATAAGCAAGACAGTATATCAGGGCTGCAGGCGCCTGGCAAAACAGAATTTTCCACCACTTGATTGAGAAAAGAAAAAGGAAGAGGCTGTTATCACACTGCCCCCCCCCTTGAAAGAATGCCTTGAACGACCTGATGTCCAATGATAGAACAGAATTCCTAAAGGTTCCATCCCTTCGCATGGACACTACTTGGAACCAGTTTTAACCAATAGAACTTTGAGAAATGTTCAAGGTGAAACTTAAAGTATGTAAATGATCACAGGTGCATAGTAGTCAGGTCAGTGTGGAAACATTGACCAGAATACTACAATGCATTATAGTATGTACATAAACATATGAGCACAGTACTCAAGTCAGTCTGTAAACGATGGCCAGAACACGACAATGCAGAAGAGAAAGCAGAAGCTGAATGATGTGGGAGTGTCATATATCAATCTGTTGATTTCATTGATTAAGTAATAAAGGAACTGTTTGGCCCTCAATAGGTTAAAACATAGGTGGGAGGAGTAAACAGAACAGAATACTGGGAGGAAGAGGAAGTGAGCTCAGATTCGACAGCTCTGCTCTCTGGAGCAGAGAAGCCATGCTCCGCTCTCCCTGGCAGATGAGATAGCTCTGCTCTCTGGGGCAGACGCAATAAACTCTGATCCAGGATGGACATAAGCTAGAATCTTCCTGGTAAGCGCACCTCGTGGTGCTACATAGATTATAAGAAATGGGTTAAGAGGTTGAAACTAATGGGCCAAGTAGTGTTTAAATGAATACAGTTTGTATGTTGTTATTTCGGGGCATAAGCTAGCCAGGCGGCCGGGGTGCTGGGGACGCAGCCCTGCCGCTCCTATTACAACAGCTGAAGGCAGTCTTGTGAAGACTGAAGGACTGGAGCTTAGGTGGGTATAAGGCCACAAACTGAATGGTGAACTTGCAGAATGTAATTTGATAATTGTTTTATAAATTTTAATTTATACAGAAAGGGCAAGAGCATTAATGTAACTGCAAGACACCAAATATTCCTTACAGAACAACTCTCTTTATCTTAATAATCTTAGATATAAAAACTACAATTTTTCAGCATTTCATATTCATGACTGGCAAAGAAGCACAAGTCCAAGAACATAAGTAATAAATATCAAAGCTGTGTTTTCACATTTTCTTCCATTTCATTCTAACATGACAAGTTCTAAAGATGGAAGACTAGATAGGGAGAATGCATTTGTTTTCCTCTGCTGTTAATTCTATTTAAAAGGATCTACCAGATGGTGAACCTGACAAAGCCAAACATGTAAATAACAGTAACAGAATACATTGTCTCAACCTTTTCCAATGCAGTGCAGTTAATACCAAACAACTTCAAGTATCCCTAAACTCTTGAAGTCTTTTCACCTCTTAAAACTGCTATGCTCTGAGTCCATAGTTGCTGATGGAGAGGAAGTCATTTTCTCAGTGATATAGTCACTGGTCAGTTACACGTTCCAGTGGAAAGATCCACACTCCTGGCCCTGTGGGCAAGCGTGGGTAAGTCCAGTGGATCACAAGTCAAATCTAAGACAACCAGAAAGTAAGGAAAATGGAACTGGAATTTGGTGGGCTTAGAGAGGCAAGTGAGCATGAGAGTACCATAATGAAAGGTAGAATAGTGAGTGCGACCAGAATGGATTGTGTGCAAGTCATAAATCGTCAAAATTAAGTTAATTTCTAAAATGTTCTAGCAAAATCAAGGATCTAACACTTGAGTGTTTAGCTTATATGTAAAACATATTCAAACCACAGCATTTATTAATACCAGGATTTAAATTTAAATACTTAAAAGATAACTACATATGAACATATGTGTATTATATAATAAATATAGTGTATTATATAGTTTTATAACGTTGTTATGATATTTAAAACAGATTAAAAGAAGACAAAACCATTTACTAATTTTAAGGATTTTTGTTGCTGCTATTTATATGTATTTGGCTTTTGGCATTTTTGGGCAATATAGTTAGGTATATGTTATATTAAGGGTTAGCTCACTATCAAAATTGCCTGTATTTTTAATAGCCAATTAAACTCTTATTATCATGAAGCCAGAAGAGGAAAAAATGTTCTTAGCATGGATCGTTTTGCCTTAGGCTATCATATAAGCTAAAACATATTTAAAAAAAAAACAAAAATATAAGGAGACTTATCTAATAAGCATTTCTGAGTACCATGAAAGCAATTAAAAATGTTTATAGACTATGTTTCATGCAACTAAGGTACTATTCATTTTATCCTGGCATAAGAAATCTTTATTATAAATAATATAGTAAGTGCCACACATACATCATATAATATATTAATTAAGGTTTTTTCATTCCTTTGTAGAATCTATGAAATAGTTTAGGTAACAAAGTCAACAACAGTTTCCATGAGTTAATGAGTGGTTTATTTCATCTTATATTAATGTCGGTTTTAAAATATCTCTGGCTGTGGAGCCATCTGTTTCTTACCTGCACCGAAGTCATAGGACTCAGGAGATTTTCACATATTTGACTTACTGTAGGAGGCATTATATACTTCATGGAAAACATTTTTTATTCAAAGTAATTGGGAAGGAACTATTGACAAAACTAAAAATTGAGAGCTCTTTATGAGCTCATTTTTTTACTTATTATCTACATTCATGTTAAGTTTAAAATAAGTGAATAGGTCATAAATTTCTTCCTCTTGACAGAAAAACAATCTCCTGTTGTTCAGTGAATCACATTTTTGAACATTTAAGATTCTCACTAAAGCAGCTGCAATATTCTTTTGAATATATGACTTTCACATCACCTTTAGAGCATACTGGAATCAATTAAACAATAAGTATATTCTCATTTACAAAAGAAATCAATCAGCAGTCATTTTTGATTGATTATTCTCAGTTGAAGTGATATTTAATCTATGAATTTATAACATATTTTTCAACTAGTAGAAAATGGCATATGAATTTGAAATGGTGTCCAATAGTCCATGGACAAAAACCACAGTCCTCTTTGAAGTCATTTGTGGAGTTTTGCTGGAATAAAGTCCTTTAACCTTTAAAACCTTTTCATTGAAAGACAATTCCGTGACCAAAACTTGAATCTAACATATATACCTCTGGAAAATTAAGCTAATTATCATATTGCATATAATATATATATATATTTCATTAGAAAAATAATGTTTTTTTTTCAGTGTAAAATATACATTATGTGGTTTAAAAAAATTTTGTGGGTAAAGGACCCTAACATGAACTCCAAATGTCATTCCACATTTCAATGACAGCTCACATTGTTCCAAATAAATGTATGTAAGATAACACCCCATTGAATTCCTGAGATAGAGCTGTCTTTCAGAGGAGAGCCTATGATAGAATAATTTGCCCAGAGGTAAAAAAATATACTCTGCTGATAATCGAGAGAGTTGTGATACAAAGTGAATGATGCTTGATCAATATTATTCCTTTAAAGTGTTTCTGACCTTTTACTCTCATGTTGCAAGCACAACTTCTTCATCTCGGTTTTGCCAAGAAAAACTTGAATAAAAGTATTTATTGAGAGTATGTCTTTCTTTATAAAGTAGAAACCTCAACCCCACTGATCTAAATGTGCAATACATTTCTTTTAATGAGTCTCATTTTACCTTTTAATACAAACTGACCTTAAAAGATAACTCCTCTGTATAATGAGCTTACTTTTTAGTATAGATTCTGAAGAATTAGGACTAACATATAAACTAACAAACATTTATGATAAAAGGGAAGGCAAACCTAATAATAAGCTCTCCCAAATACTATTAAAGTAGCTGAATGTGTAAATTATATCTTACGGATTAAAAAAAAAACTACTTTTTTTGTAAATAAATGAATTTAATCTAGACAAAGATATAATTGGCATACACCTCTGAGAAGAAGCCAGAGGAGGAAACAAAAAACTTACTGAGGCTGAAAGTTTTAACGTAAAAAGAAGTGGAATTAGATGAAGAAAAGAGACAGTGCAGTTGGGTTTGCGAGTGTGTTTTTCACAAGGAAGACAGATATTGCTCGTAGAATTCATTCCGTCTCTAGAGAGCAGGAGCTGCTGGAATGGAAGTGAAGTGGCAGGCGCTGGGTCTGCTTTCCTGCTCAGGGACAAGCAAGGACTGACTTCGGTTATTTCCCCTACAATATGAAGGGTGACAAAATGAACCACCAATATCTGAGACGAGGAGGCAATTTATTTAACACTATTATGTGTTCTGGGGTTGGCAGAAGGTGTTACACAGTATTTGACATAACAGTTGTAGTGCTATGTAAAGTATTAATTTTTTATCCATTTTATACACAAGAAAATGATATCAGGATACTTTCACTAGTTGCCAGAATTCCAATAGAATGTGGTATATAAAATTTGCAAGGAAATTAATCTGATTGAAGTTTGCTTCATGCTGCTTTACCAAAACTATACACATGTAAAATAAATATCTATATGGACAACAGTACCTACTACCGTGTTCTTCATATTTTGGTTGGCAGAGGAAAACTTATGAAGTCTGATTAAGAAACATAGGGAAAATGATTAGTCAGCAATAATTTCCACATTTCCAGCTCATTTCAATTAACTAGTATAATTGAAAAACTAAATGAATTATCCAAATGAACCATTCTCTCTCTCTCTCTCTCTCTCTCTCTCTCTCTCTCTCTCTCTCTGTGTGTGTGTGTTATTTTTAGGTTTTAATAGAAATAGATAATATAAAAGTGTATTTTTGTCATATGCAATAAAACCATCCAAAAAGGGGTGTTTTATTACAGGTTTCACGCTTCCATGCTTTCATGTGTGGCATATAAGAAAGCGCAAATGTGTGAAATATATAGCAAAGCATCAACATTTTATTCCTAAATCTTCAAACATTCTGTGCTTTCAGTGAACATTCAAGAGAACACTGTGCCTGCCACAAGCAGAGGATGCTTTGCCAATGACTGACAAGGAAGGAGAAAAGCTCCAGTGGATATCAACACAAACCTGAATTCAGTGCCCTGATTTCAGTTCCTAGGAAACTTCAAAAGAACTTTTCAACATTGAAAATATGCTTAGAAGTAGGAATTTATAATTTTTCCATCCAATATTTTCTTACTTCTAACTATCAAAATAGACTTTTCAGAATATTATAATTAATTTAAAGACATCAACATTATATCAAAGTACTCTGCACTATACTAATAACATTACATTTTAAAAATAATGTGTTAATTAATTGCCTGATTAACCTCTCAAATTCAAGGGGATAACATATATTTACATAGTTTTGGTGATAGGAATTTTTTTGCGGTTTTTTGATCTATGCACGTACTTTAGAAGCACAGAAAAGATTCATTATCCATAGAATATGTGGACATTAAGAATGTGTGGCTCCAAGTTCCTCGTGGAAATACTTGCTATTTAGTGGAATTTCACCTTCTTTGTTGAATTTTGACCAGAAATTTCTTTAAATTATTGTAAAATTATTAACCATTTAAGTACTTCAACTATTTGCAAACTCAAGAACATAAGAAACACATTATCGAAAGTGTCACGTGTCAAATAAGGCAGTGATACGTTCATGGAAAGTATTCATTTTCACAATTTCAGCAGTTTATGTCACTGAACTAGATTAATATGCTTTGTTTCAGTCTCATCTGTTCAAATGGAAAACACTGGATAACAATAGACACCTTAGTTTTCTACACAGTTGTTCATTGTAATGAAATGTTGTAATGAAAATCTAAAGTGACCTGCAAAACTCTGGGGGAATGTGACTGTGATGTTTTTTCAGTTATTCTTGCAGACACAATATACTGTTGAACTTCCTGACAGTTCTATTGCTTTCTCTACCAGGAGCTGCAGCTGTGTTACTGGGGCCTTTGTCAAGAAATGTGATTTCACCTACCACAAATGTGTGGCTCTGTGGCTTGAAAAGACATAAAGCAATGAATTGAAGTAAAAATGGGGAAACATTAAAGATGAATAGCAGAAAATATGCATTATCTTCAAGTTCCTCTCTTGTGTTTAAACGTGTGCTATGTTAGGAAGCATCACAGACTTTTAGTGTTCAAGGGAAATATCTTTGTGAAAAAGCGTGGAGCGTTATTGGAAGCTAAATTTCACAGAAACAGACAGACTCAGTCCTCAACCGTATTCAATACTTTAAACATCAGCTAATAGCAAGTGGCTGAATAAGAGGCAATCAAGGGGCAGAGTGCTGCCTCTGTTTATCTCTAATCTTTTGACAATTTAAAACATGTGGCAGGAAATTAATTTCTTCCCTTTACAAATTAAGAGGAAATGGCATTTATGTAGCTTAGAAAAATACCAAAAAATATTCTAATAAAACAGTTTTAGCATGAATGCAAATGATATGCTATTAAACACCGCACTGAAGGAGATCCTGAGATGCATGCAATATATTGCTTCAGGACAATGTGTACAAATATAAATGGAAAAACAAAAGCTTGATTCACATTTATGTCAAGTGTTTTGTTTAGAGAGCGTACCACACTGAACAATTAACTTAAAAGGATCAAGTCCATGTGGAAAGAAGACTGAGGAGAATGCAAGGAAGGAAATGTTTTGCAGACGTACTGCATTTAAATTAATAAAATCTCATTAGGTTTTATGTTTGCCAATAACGGCTGGAAAAGTTACCATACATTGTAGAAACAATTACCCAAATCTTCACTGTCTCATTAGGTCTGTCATACTGTTTTCATTATAATACATTAGAACTTGCAAGTGAGCCTTCAGTAATGACATATTGTTCCAATTCTCCTTTCAGCAGGCACTGAGACATTTTAGTATTTGTGCTATAAGCCAGCAGGTGTCTTCACTTTGCTTTTTCTGAATCAGTTTTATACACAGACCTCCAGACACAGAATGGAATGTAAAAGGGCTTTCAACAACCACATAAAACTGAGTCTGATTAGAGTAAAGCAATACACACTATTTTTATGATTTTATGGTAATTCAAGACACTAAAAATGTGCACCTTTAGAGTATATGTCTGCTCTGGTAAGACCTGTTAGTGAAAGCTGTATTAATGTAGATAAACCATGCAGTATATAAAGTTTAAAGATTTGCATAACAAATGGAAGACACAGAGCTGATTTGAATATCTAAAGCATTATAAACTTCAATAAGAACAGCTAACACTGTTTGAGCTTTCAAGGCACTTGCATTCAAATGAGAAAGATTTAAAAAGGATATGATTTTTAAAATGCTTTGAAGCTTCCTATTAAAGGTCTTAGGCAGCTCAAGGTTAAAATAAATATTGGATTTAAGGTAGGTGAGAAAAGATTTAGAAGCAATTTAAAGTAGAAATCACTTATCAGTAGAATAGAATGAATGTTTATAGTTAGTGTAATTGTCACCTGACCTTCAGAAAACAAAGACCTGTTCTACGCCAGTCACAAGAGGAAACATTCCCACAACAAGAAAAAGGAGATCACAAACTGCTGCCCCACTCATCCCTTAGGATTACATAGAACTCAAAAATATTTTGCCCAAAAATATATATGCTTCCTAAATTGTACCTCTTCATGCATGAAACAGAAGAGCAATGCATGCAGTGTTCTTTTTAAAGGCCAGTGGAAGCTCAACTATGTCACACTTGTGGAGAAGTTGAAGAGAAAAATGCATGTTCTATGTACAATGATAAACAATAGAATCTATACACTCCTTGGTGGTATTTGAATACTTTTTAAATTTTATTATTAAAGAATAAAAGTTAAAGCAGAAAGGGAAATTGTTAATATAAAAGATAATGTAAAAATCTTACAAACTTCAGTTAGACAGGAATATTGTTTGGTATGATACATGTGTATGAATTTGTTATAAACACTTTTACTGCACAGTACATAGTGTTTATTCTGACTGATAATACTATGTCAAAAGACTTGTGCAGAAAGAAAAAGTATTTAAGGCTGCCTTCTAGACAAAATGCTGTGGCTCAAATAATAAAAACCCAGAGACAGATACTGGGGTTCAAGCTGATGATCAAAAAAGTCAGGCAACCAGCCACTAGAAAGTTTTTACTATGACTGGGCTATCCTCTCTTCAGTGTGACACAGATTGACAGCAGATGAACTCCAATCTCCTATTGTATTATTGTCCTCTCTCATGTTGGGATTAAAGCTGTGCACCACTACTCCCTGGCTACTATGGCTGAATAGTTTGGCTATTGGGATTATAGATGTGCACTACCATCACCTGGCCTCTATGACTGACTATTATGGCTAGCTTTACCCTCCAATCTTCAGGCAAGCTTTATTTATTAAAACACAAATAAAATGCCACTATAAACAGTGATGGTATAACCACAGTCTTGATTGGCAGGCAACATGTTTAGCAAGTCTGGAGCTTTTTTCTTCTTCTTCTAGTTTTATAAGAAGATGTACCTTCCCAACCACTCCTAAGTCCCTCTTTTATCAATTCTGCTTGCCAGGCTTGCACCACAGGACATAGGTGCCTTAAGTGGAGAGGCAGAGGCAGGTGGATCTCTGTGAGTTTCAGGCTAGCCTGGACTACAGGACAGGCTCCAAAGCTATAAAGAAAAACCTTATTTCACAAAACCAAAGAAAAGAAAGAAAGAAAGAAAGAAAAAAGGAAAGAAAGAAAGAAAGAAAGAAAGAAAGAAAGAAAGAAAGAAAGAAAAAGAAAATAAAAAGCAACATACAAAATTTATCTATATAATGCAGGTTTGCAAGTTGAGAGAATGATCTTATGATCTTTTTGGTCACTGCCCACTCTCCTATCTCCATGGTACCTTACTTTGTAATAAATAAACTCTAACTTCTGAAGGACCTCCCTTGTGTCTTCTGTCAATTTTTGGATGTTTCTCGCAGGAATAAGGAACCTAGGAGAAAACAGAGTGAAATTTTGGCACCAAAAATTATCTAAGTATTTTTACCTAATCCATATTAAGGTAGCACTTTATACCTTCTTATATACATGGATTCTTAAGTGTTTTGCAAATCAATATGTTTTCTAGTAAAGAAATATAATCTTAAATGATCCTTAGAAGAATGGACATTTTCAGATTAATTAGAAGTCAAAACAAGATGCATCAATTTCAACAAGATGAAGAAACTAGAGTAGCTGAACTAATTAGAATGTATTTTGACTTCTCAACTCAGTCTTAAGTAGAAAAGCTGTATGACTTCATTCAAGGCTCAGAAAGTGTTGTACAAGAGGAGTGAGGAAAATATAGAAGTCGGGTAACACAGGTGAGAATGATTTATTACAGGCATGGTGTACCTTGACCGTCACAGACTTGTAAAAGGTGTGGTTGCAGGCATAAGATCAAGCTCTTTACATCCAAGCATATATAAAAATAGAATCATGGAATGTCAGTAAGCCCAAGGCCAAAAGTGTGTGGGAGGGCGGCTGCTGTGTGAGAGGAAGTCATCATTTCCAGTGATGTAGCCACTAGTCAGATACTCGGGACCCAGTGAATAGCCTTTCACCCCTGGCCTGGCGGGACCAGTGAATCACAAAACA
>JABTXL010000002.1:20435459-20529786 GCA_025134845.1 Neodon shergylaensis | reverse complement strand
ATGTGATAATAGAGGTTGGACAATAAAAATAAATACGTTTCCACATTACAGTGAAAAGCAAACCCCACTTCTGTTGTTGATGCCTCAGCATTTATCGGAGGATGCCCTGTTCATTTGCTTTTATAATATTTTCCTGTATCTCTTCTGGAATTATCAGCATCTCATTATGTTAGTTTGCATTATTTCTGTAGTACAGTAAATTACTCCTTATTGTCAAGGTTGTGAGAGTCAGAAACAAATACGAAGCTGGAAAGTAATGAAAACCAAGACTGTGCAGACAGCATCTAAGATGAGAAACACAGTTAGCTAAAGTGCTTTGTGACTATCTGTAACACAGTAACCTACCCTAAATGCTGCTTGATTTTTAAAGACACTTAATTTTGAGTCTGTCAAGTTCCACAAACTGGTTGTTTTTCTTCGCTTCTTGATTGCTGCTGAGCTCTTAGGGGAAAAACTTGGTTCCTCCAGGGAATTCAACGACTTTATTTTAATTAGGGCTTTTTTTAATGGACTTTTACTTTTAGAATTATCAAATGTGAATCCTTTAATGTAATATACAAATTCTATCATCTCTCAATTACTCACAGGAAGAAGCAGAGAAGTTGCACAGGCATTCCAGGAAAGAAGAGGACCCAAAGACAATTATAATTGACTTTGGTATAGACAACACATGTTTCCAGTCAGTAAGGCCTTCTTAATTGTGCTTTTCCTTCTAGTTTCAAGTAAAATCAGTTGCCACGTATTGAACGTACACCTAGAAAGAAAAGGAATGCATTCTATTTATGATAAAAAGGATAAATGGTGTATCTTTTAGATCTATTGACAAGTTCTTTCAGGCAAGTAACCATTAATAAAGAAATACCATAGCCATCTTTAATTATGAGGGTCTTTGCAGTCACATCTTAAAATGTTTCTTAGTAGTTATAAGACTACAAGTAATAAAATGTTGAATTATTTCAAGAACACTTTTTCATTTATTTAATTAAATTATTTAATATTATCATAGAACAGTTCTATCCCACATTTTTTAACAAAGATGCATTTTAAACTCAATAAGGGTCTCCATTATTTCTTGTCTATGGCACTTTGTGACAAGGCCAATGAAGAGTCAAGATACAGCAGAAAAGCACATGCAACCCAAAGCAATATTATTTTATTATGTTCAAAAGGCCACTTTTAATACAACTTTGTTCTTTGGAATCAGTTCCAACAAATGCAATTTTCTCCAGGGCTATTGTTCAGAATGATGACCCACATCTATATCCATACGGCCACCTGAAAGGGGAATCCAAGAAAATTTGAACATACTCCCACAGAAATAGCATTAGATGAATAGAGCCTTTTATCATCTTATCTGTACTCCTACCAAAATGAAAAGGCAAAACATCTCCGAAAATTTGTAGAGCAGTCACACATTCATTGCAAACCTCCACAAGAGATGTTGACCAGACCACTATATCCTACAAACTTGTGATTGCAAACAAGTCAACGGCTTACATTATGAACAGCATCACCACAAAACAGTAAACTTCATGATATAAATGTCAGCATGACATGATGTATTGGTGTGCCACCCCCAAATATTATTCCTTAGATGTTGTTGCAGAAAATGTTCACTTCAGCAAAATATATAGAGACTTCTGACCTTTGGAATTTAACATACCACAGGGGACACTACCAAGTAACGATGAAAAAGAATTAACAAACTCTGGATTAGAAACTCCAGTACTAAAAAGGCATTAAATAAATGAAATGGCCCAGGGTTTTGGTGAGTTACACATTTTGGAGACTCCGTAGGAGAACTGAAACATAACTCATTATAGCTCTGGGCACTAATAAGTTACGAGGCACTCACATGTATGAGATAAACCCCATAACTTACAGGAGCCTATATCATTCCTTCATTATATCTAGGGACATGTGGAATAGCTGAAATTCAGCTCAAAACCCCAAAGTTCAGTAATAAAAGTGAATAGATCAGCACATCTATTGATTTTGCTGTCTTTTTTGTGCTTTTTGTTATCCCACTCTCCTTTAACATCTGAAAGATTTCAGCATTTTTCTTCTGAGCTCCTTCCATGTTGGCATTTTAGGTATGCTGGCACACATCAAAATAAACTAGCTTTCTGCTTCTCTCTCCTCTCAAGAGTAATTATTTCCGTCCATCAAGTCTTAGGCAGTTTCTTCTCATAGTAAACAAAATGTATTGCCTTATTTCCAAGGCTGAACATTGGCAACAAATTCAGTATCATCATGCACCGTGATAAATGAATGGAAGTATGAGAAAAATGCAGTGTATTTTAATAACAGCATTAAGGCCAAATTTCTTTGAATACTGAAAAACTTAAAAAGCAGGTGAAAACAAAACAAAGTGGAAGTGACCTGTACTGGTGTTTGAGGGGAACCAGGTAGATGAGATGTGAGATTTCTGTTGGAACTAGAAGGGCAGCAGGGAGGAGGAAGATTGTTCACATTTCTCCGCAATGGGTTTATCTTAGCTACCAGTGTAGCACAAGAACTTTTGAACCCTCTTTCTAGAGGCTAGTGCCCTCATCCATGCGCATTGTTTAGATAGCTTCTCAGGATGCAGTCATTTCAAGGTAGGCGTTGTAAAGACATTGGTAGAGGGAGTGTTGAAACCAGGCTGACCTGGGATAACTGTGTGGCAGTTAGCTGACAGTTGTACAATGCTGGAGCACAGTGGGGGATGACAGCTAACAATTATTTGTTTAATATTTCAAGACATCTAGGAAAAAAGCTCTGAATTTTTTCATCGAAAGGAAATGATAGATACTTGACCAAACAGGTATGTTGAAACTGCTGCTGATTTTGTACAAATCATTATTGCATCATAATACCACATTCTACGGCCTTATATTTTGGGTATTAAATAAAAGAACATAACTGGGGGCAAAATTGCCAAAATTTAAATTGCCAAACTTTAACCATTTAGTAATGTTTACCTATTTTATTGCTTAAGTACTTTTTATGTCTCCCTTATTGTTAACAATACCAGAGACATTATCTTCACGAAAATTTCTTTCATTTTCAGTAATCTTCATACATGTAAAAGTTGATAATAATGGGAAAAACTCTGCAATGGAGAATATTAGGGAGCACAGGATTGGCACAGTGGCAGTCTATCTCATTCTAAGTCTGTTCCCTACATCTAAGTGTTAGTGGTAGTCACTTTTACTGTCAACACAGCCTGGATTGGTTAATAAAGTACATGATCATGCCGATTTGTTAATCAGTATGCCATGACACAGGCAAACATTGAAGGTCCCTACTTACCCTTAATTCACTACTTTCATTTCATGTTATCAATTTTGGCTATCAATTAATATTTAATCACTCTCAGTCAGGTAATCCAGCATTGAGTGTTATTTGTGGCATGTTTCATTAGTTTGACCAGGATCAGGATAGTGTCATAAGCATTTAGAAATGGCAGCATGAAAATAAGAGAGATCATTACAACTCTTAATCAAACAGCCAGACTTCATTGTAGTTCCGAGGGGAAGACGCAGACTAATCTTATCATTTGTACTCATCCAGCCACTGCGCGTAGGAATGTTTATGTGCGGCTACAGATAATGGAGAAGCTGATTTAATTGAAATCCTGGTGTTTAATAAAAACAGCAGCCGAATAACAGAAGATCTCATAACAACATCTATTCTGCCTCCTCACAAGCAGCCGGACATCCTATTCTGAGTTCTCCTGCAATGCAACATTAATATACTGCAGTAATATAGGGTGTTGGCACACAATAAATCATACTTCAAAGAAAAGAAAGTTTCTGTCACAAAAATTATGATAGTATTCATATATGTTATAATATTTGAAGAGAGCCTCTTGTTTCATTGATTATTTGATTTCCATAACAGATCACTGTCAAGGAGGTGGGGTGTGGCCTCAGTTTAATATAATAAGAAGGAAGATGCCATGCCCAGATCTCTATGATGTTAGACATTCTCCAGATTTACTCATTGATTTTCAGTATTCAATAAGGATTTGCTTTTAATCGTGTGTTACAATTATTGTCACAAAATAAATCATTCCTTTATATTAAACATTCCGTTAGTGCCACATTTTCTTTCTGTATACAAACTAAATTGGGACAGTGATGCGGCTTACAAAATATTTTATTTTTTTGGGTCTTAATTGTGATAGTTATTATCACAGTTACCAATATTACTAATAAACTACAAAACTATAAATAATTTTTTCATACAATTGCCTATAGACATGCCATTTTTCTCACTTGGAAGTCCATCTCCATGGGGTCTTTTTATCTAAATATTTCCTTTTATTTCTTTCCCTTTCAAATCAAATACTCATTCTTCAGACTAGAATACAAAAGAAGACCCTTACCCAACTTATCAGGACAGTTGTCCAGTGTCTTCTACAGCATTCATGTTCCTGCATCATCGGGTTTTGTCTTTCTCATCACATGACACCGTGTTTTAAAAGAAAATGGATTTTTGTCATTCATATCTTCCTACCTTGCATCAAATCAAAGTATAATTTTCATTCTCCTTTGTTGAAGTGTCACATTCTGTGTACCAGGATGCTTTAAAACTTGAAACAATCCCACTGCCCAAACCAGCAACTGTGGGAACCACCAGGCTAAAACACAACTTATGAGAAACATAATAAATTAACACTGCTATAAAAATACTAGGTGATAAGTTAGCATTTTGTCATTTTTTTCTGTACTGGCCACTGAAATTTTGAAGATATAAACAAATCGTTGGTATTAAACCTGGGTCTTAGAATAAAATAATAAAAAAAATTCGTATTTAAGGGAGAGTCTAGAGAGATAAATGCAAACTGGTTTGTAGTAATGTGCTAAAAAAAAATCTTTAAATGTTTTTGCAGTAACAATGATATGCTTTCTTTGTGCTCATCACTTTGGAATGGGACAGAACTTCTTAGTCTCCAGACAAGTGTTTAAAAAAGCCATCTGAGCCGGGCGGTGGTGGCGCACGCCTTTAATCCCAGCACTCGGGAGGCAGAGGCAGGCGGATCTCTGTGAGTTCGAGACCAGCCTGGTCTACAAGAGCTAGTTCCAGGACAGGCTCCAAAACCACAGAGAAACCCTGTCTCGAAAAACCAAAAAAAAAAAAAAAAAAAAAGCCATCTGAAAACACACCAGGACAATACATATTCTGCCATTACAGAATTAACTTCTCACTTCTTGTCTTCACTTAATCTTGATTTCTTTTTTGTTTTTATCACCAACATTATAGCTGCCCAGTTATCCCTGCTGGCTTAAATCAGAAGCACAGATGCAGCTGCATTCATGACACTTAAATAAATGAGATACAATATTGGTAAGAAAAATATCTAGACAATATGATGAATGGTTTTATAATTCTTCAGTTAAAAGGAATAATTTATTCTCTTAATAAATTCCTTATTGCCTTGGGGCTGTTTGAATTTGGATGAGCACTATTGCCGATTACCTTTCTTTCCTTCTTACATGTTTCCAGCCCACTGACTGACAGATGTAAATTTCTGCACAAATGTCAAATAATAAAAGACTGCTAAGTGGCTTCAATTTGGGGGCCTTCGTTTATAATGCAACAAACAGAAAAGGTGAAAGAATGCTGTTTCTATTAGAAATAACTTTACTGCTTCTTACAGATGAATAAAATAGAGATTTAGAATAAACAAAACATGTTCAACATAAAAAGTAACATGCATTATTGAATAGTATGTAGAATAATATGTGTGTGTGTGTGTGTGGTTTGAATCTGGAATTTGAAATGAGTTGTATACATTGTACTGAGTCTGAGAAATAAATGCAAAGAAAAATAATTTTATTTGGTCATCTCTGTCCTTCTTCCATGAATTCACTTCAGGCAGGAGAAGACCCTTGTAATGTATTTTGCTACTCTTTAAAGTTTTTGACCATCACCATGTGATGATGACTGCTATACCCTTATGTGTACTGGTGTGCAGACATGACTTTAAAAGGCCTGTTCAAATGTGGCAAACATGTGCGGGCCTGGCTTCCCACCATCAGTAGAGTAGTTTCTGTTCATCTTTGGGATGAATTACATCTTTACACATTTTAACTTCCTTACGTATCCTTTATTTTCAAGATTCAGAATTAGTAGTGGTCCTTTACTACTCTTAATCTGGAATGTGCACAATACCTTAGATCTGGAAATATGGGAGATGCTGACATTTATAACTAAGCAAGAATATTATGCTTACTATTATTTGAAATTGGAATGAATTCTAGATAATTTTTAATCTCTCCATGAAAAATCTGGAAAATATATATGACTGATTACACTGCTATTTTCATAGATGCCCAAAATACTAAAAATAACTAGCAATTATTTCCTCTTTAAAGACATATTATTAACTATTGATTTTTCCTCCTGAAGAGTTCTCTAGATCATCTTAGATGTTCTTAAAGTGCTGGTAAGATTAGGGGACCCGAATTAACACTTACCACAGTGGCTGTCCACCTACCTCACAGCTTGTAGACGTCTTTCTTGTGATCCATGATGAACAGCTCAGGAGAAACTAAGATAAAACACCACAATGAAACCACCTCCAAATTACAGGCATGGTTTACAGACTCCTTATCATCCATAGTTTGAAAATATCAATTTTTCACCTTTTACTGACATGGCCATTGCTTTTCTAGCATAGTAGTCAGTTAATCCTTTGATTGTCTTGACTTTTATAACATACTTTTTTAAAAAATTTCTTTATAAATGTATTATTATTAATTGGCGATAACAATTATTCTACTGCAATTACCTATTAATGAGATGCTAAACTGTTTATGACTAGTTATACAATACAGAAGATATATTTATTTTTATTAGTCACTTGAAAAGTAAAGTGGTCTTACATTTGTATTTACCTCATACAAATTATTTCACAAAAGAATATTTTGTATTTGCACAGATTTCATTAAGGAATATAAAGGAAAAATTACCTCCTAGTTACACTAAGTTCTCTTGTAATAGCTTCATAGATTTTAGCATAATTTCTTGCCTATGCATTGAAGTTAGGGAACCCATGAACCATTCTAATTACTATATGGCTATTTTTGTAGCGAATATCCAAAATTTTGTCTATTGGTTCCTTATATGTTAGATGGAGAGTTATGGAAAGCCCTATTTTATTTTTTAATTTCTTCAGCTCAGATAAAATCATATTGTTTGTTGAGACCTATAAAATTAAGGTCTTGAGAAAATGTGATTGGGTCTGCCCACTGTCCGGAAGCCGGGCTCATCTGGAAGACTGACTCAGAACAATTGGTCATAGACGTCTGCTCTCAGTTTCCTCCAATGTAAAAAATGTTTTGAGGAATCACTTACTGGTAATTACATGTTTCATTACATCACAATATTGTATATTCTAAGTCTTGCAAAACTCTTCAGAGTCAGTAATTTCCAGTATTTGAAATTTCAATTAAATACAAAACATAAAACCTTAAAATATTTGGTGTTTCTTTATGCATTGTTGTGACATCCATGAATCATTTATCATCCTTCCAAAAAGTTACTCACCATTAAATTGACAATTATTGAGCATCTGCTACATACTTGATCTTGTACACATTGTTGAAATAAAAATATAATGCTTTATTAAAGAATTCCATATAATACACAATTATTTAATCAATGTTATTCACCATTGAACTAAGAAAGACATTAGCACTCAAATGACTAAGAGGATTCTTGAACATAAACATATAACAATTACATTAAAACACAGCTTATACTGTGTGCTTTGAGCTCTATAGACAAACCTTAGAAAGAGTGACTGACTCTCAAGTGTTTGACAAAGATTTAGAATATAGAGTATTTTGGTGTAAGCACATCGGACATGTGATTACCAATAGATTGTCATACTCATGTACATAGTATCCAATCCTATCTTCCAAAAATTTGCAAAATCTACTGAGTCATTCCTTTGACTATCACTTGCTGTTTGCAAAATAAAGGCATAAATATGTACATAGACGTTTTCATGCTAAATGGTGCAGGAAAATGAAAACACTCTGAAAAATTAGGGTGGGTCCAGTTTACTGTGAACTTGGACCATAAGAAATAACACAGTACAAGAGTTGACATATGAACCTGATCTTGTAGAATTACAAATCAATATTTTTGAAAAGGTGATCTTGTATAACAACAAGGGACAACTTGGTGTTTGCAATGCCTTGTTAGTCCATGTTAGTTCAAAGAAAGGGTTTCTGTAAAGAACAGAAATTATACATGTGGAGAAGTTTGGAAGGTATATATAGTGAGGAAACCTTGGCAGCGACAGCTACTCTAAGATTTTCAGCTGCACATTGTCAGCTACAAACCTCTTCAGTGTGGAATTGCACAAAGCTGCTCTCCCGTCCCTACTGAGGCATTGGGGATTTCTCTTGCTTTTCTCTTTTCAAATTATTTCCCCTGGGTTACTTCCTTGATTCCCCAAGCCAGTAGTAACTCTTGGAGTAAATAAAAGAAAAACATTTTGAAAAAAAATGTGTTTGGTCTCTTGTGAATAATTGTCATTTCAATAAATCATCATATCAATAGTTGTGTGGGTCTTTGGGTCTCTTTTTCAGGGGCCCTTCATGGTATATAATAATGCTTTCTTTCATATTAGAATAGTTTTGAACAAATGAATAGAACTTAGATGTAGAGACTGAATAAAACTCACTACAAATAAAGTAAAGTATACTTGTGTGAATTTATGCTCAGGACTGACTTTTAATTTCATCATCAAAACTCGATTTCCTGTACAATTTCCCTTTGCTAATAATTGACTAGAAAGAGAGTGATAGCAGATTACTTTTAGATCATATTCACAGAATATTTGGAATGCTTCCTTAATTTGTAAGGTGTCTATTTTAACTTACTTCCTGGTGAATAATCTCATTATATTGAAGGTGCTTTACTGCAGTCTTTTGTTAATCTAATTTGTTTTCTGGTCCTGGATTTACATTTTTTTGTCTTTGTTTTTGACATAAAGAATCTCTATGTATATGCATTAATAAAATGAAAATGTTAAAGCATTCCATAATTTCATTTGTATATTTTTTGTGATCATTCAAAGATTGGTTCTTCATATTCTAATGAACTACACATTTTAAAAACACTATTCATGAAGGAGTAAGCATGATAAATAACAACTTACGGATTGCAAAGAAAAATAAATACAGAAAATGCCTGTAATTCTTTAAGATTTGTTCACAAAACACAACTTTGATTTTGAATATAAAAGCAGAACCCATAACTAAAAGAGAATTAGGCAATAAGAACATTATATAAGAAATTTTAAAAAATTGCTATCTATATGAAATGTGAGATTCTTTGGACTTCATTGGCTGTAATAACAAAGATTGACATATTTTTATACAGAGAGAACAAGATTTTTTTAAACTAAGGTTATTTCTCAACTTAAATATCTAGAGTATAGAGAAAACTCAGTATATAGTTACTTCAAATATAGATGGATATTTCTTATGCCTTTTAATCATGAGAACATTCTACAAACATTAACATTTTTAGAAATACAGTAAAGAAGAAAGTAGTCATTTCTATAAAATCCCAGTCAATAATATAACATACAGAATGTATTCAAGTTGCAAAATTTATTGCAAAAACAAATTTTGCTATGACTTTATTTCTTGTACTTTTCTGAAGATGCCTAGAAATAGAATATAGTTATTTTGTTGAAATTTGCTCATGAGTCTAGTTTATTTGTGGGGAGTTCTAAGGTAAAATATTTACAATGGAGAATTATTTTTATAAGAACATGGCATCATTGTCTAAATGCTGACTGTAATGTATGCAGTCTTAGATAAAACATGCAGGCTTCATTTCCTGAAGCAGGAGAGTTTGATATAACTTACTTAAAAAAAAGATAAAAAAAAAGATCTGTTAACTTCCAATGTTTCAAGTTTCTCTGACTGTTTGTGATGTTACATACAAAAGCAAGAAATCACTACAAATTACTAAAGCAGATTAAAAAATAATATCCAAGCTGCTCAGAAGTAGTAATTACTGACTGCAAAGGAATGCAAGAAAAAGATATAAAAATCAAAGCCAAAATTAGACAATCATAAATGCTTTAGAAAGGCTTTACCTACCCAAGTCAAATGGTGATTCTAACACGGTCATTGATATGGGCCAATTACAAGAGGCCATTTCGGAATGCTGTTTTTCACCATGTTCCTTCAATTCTTCAGAGTCTGCGGTTATGACCAACATCAGATACTATTAAGGAGTCTTCAAGCGTGTAAAATAATATGATTTCACAATGATTACATATTCACTCTACAGCTGGCTGAGTTTTTACATCTCCATTTGTCATTGACGATTGTGTCCAATTAAATGATTAGCTTTTAAAAACTGCTGCACATTATGAGAGTGAACTTGTGTTCCATTGCACTGAGTGATGCAGAAACAAACTCATTACAGCATGTAATTCACCCATATTAAATAACAAACAGATGGCTGCTGTAAATGAGAGCTCCTTTTTCTCTTCAAAAGTGCCAGGAAAAAGGTGTTTTTATTTATCTTTGTTTCCAGCTTCTTTCTGTTTTCTTGACAAGTGGGCAGCTGGTTGCTGAGGTTTTCAATTGGTGCAGAAGAATGAAAAGCCTGTTTCCATTAATTTCCCCATAAAATAAGTCTTTGAATCATTTCTGTTATAAATGCAAGTGCAGTAGCAAGCTGCTGCTTGATTAATTCACTTATTATGAAGATTTCATCTTTTATAAGAGGGCCTGCAGGTAATTTATCTTGTTTAGTAAGATTAGAAAAATGTAATTATCTTGATACCTTTGGACCCCTCTCATTTTAATTGTGTTCCCATAAATTTCAAACATAAAGATGGGATTTTTTTTTGCTCACAAATGTTCCAACATGTGGTCAAAAAATGTGCTGTAATATCTGCATAAAAAATTGTCAAGTAAAATACATTAAGGCTGTGCTAATACAGGAATGCATACAAATAAAGTCAGCCACAACTCTAGTAGTATGCACAAATAAATATCTGTATCTTCCGAGCCCTAGTCATCTAACAGCTGGGGTGAGGTAATGGGAATTGGGATTTGTTAAAAAGATTTTTTAATTATCATGCATAAATGACACAAGGGAAATGAAGAAATCTGTCTTATTTATACTAATAAAATTAAATTTTTGTTTGTCCGGAAATGTTCCAAAAATCATATGGATTAACTACAAAGGTCTATTTCATGGATGTTTTCTTATTGCTTTCACAACAACTTATGGCATTTATGGGAAAATCAGATATAGTTATGATTTTATATTGATAATGTGACTTTAACTATTTTAAAACCCTTCTCTTATAAGATTAAAGAATAGACATTGAAAAATTCAGTCTCACAGTTTCAGATTCTCTTTATGACAGAAATATTTTTTTAAATTATTAGAATTAGTATGATCAAATATTTTATCTTAAATAAAATACATACCCAGGTGTGTATTATGATCTTCACACATGGTTATTACCCAAATTTCACAACGCACAAATATCTGAGATAGGTTCCTAAAAATCTATAACTCTGGATTAATTCACTGACCTGACAAACTGTTGCAGAGCTAGCAAAGACTATGTTATGTTGCGTCCTCAGTAAATATGGAGTGAGAGCTTAGAATTCCCTTCCAGTCTCACCCTTTATTATTGAAACCTCCTTCGGTGACCTTCACCTGCATGTCTTCTGCTACTTGTCTTGGTGCCATTTTTATAGCATAAGTTAGAAAATCGTGTGTGGGATATCTGGAACATTTTTGCTCACAACTTTTTGTAGCTTCGTTTCTAACTAATACACACATAAATAAAAGAACATCTGATTTTCCACCTTAAATTATAAATGGCATTAGTAAAAGCCTAAATGAATTAGTTTTACTAATGAAAATGAGAGAATGGTCTACTCCAGTTGTTTGATTACAGGGCAAAATCAAGGGCAGTTTTGGGAATCGCCCAAGCGAAAAGTGAATCCCTAAAAATTGAACTGAACTAAGCCCACTACCTCAGAAACGAAGTAACTGTGATTCCGATATCCAGGACAGTACAACTGCATCTGTACTCAAGACAAAGCAGTTAATGTAAGCTTCTGCTCTTATTAAGAAAAAGATCACAGAAACAAAACAACAAAATTAGTGTGCTGAAATTTAGTCTCTACTTTATTTCTTATTCAAGGGGCTATCTGTTGTCATTCCTTTCCAATTTCAATATGGCATCATCCAGGCAACATAATATCCCTATCTTGAAATATAATTTAAAGTAAAAAAAAAAGACTTTAGTTCTTTAAAATTGAATGGATTTTATTGGTTACTGATTTCAAACACAAATACACATCTCAAATTCAAATTTTCCATAAAGTACCACAGACATGCATGCTTTCGGTACTTAATGATAGGAACAGAAAAAATAGCAACAATGTCTTTCCTTCAATTCTTTATTTAATCTTTCTATTGCGATGGAGCAAGGTACATGAAAAAATGGTGGCTCAAATCAATAGTATTTTATTCTTTCTGATGTCTGCACATGGTGAATTGTTCTGCTTTTTTTTAAGGGGAATCAACCTAGTTTCTGTTGTCGACTAGAGGTCCAAACTGATTTAATTACAAGACTATAAAGCACGCTCCTAGACACGTGATTACACTGAGCTTTTACATACATATTTCAGCTTCCACTTAAAAGAAACTTTTAAAATAGGAGAATTCTAGCCTTGTTTAAGAACCCAAAAGTAAAATCTACAAGACCACGTCAACATATGACATTAAAATATTAGCTTCCCACACTGGTTAAAGGAATGTCAGACAGGAATCAAGAGAAAGCACTATACAGAAGCATAAAAACGGGGAGATACTTTTCAAAGGAGCCACCAAAATAAACCCCATCATATATGGTTAACAACAGCAAAAAGGACATAACCTTGCCATATTTGTAGGAAGATGTCAGTCTCTATTGTACTGGAGGTAAAGGGACTCCCTATATAAGAGTCCAAACAAAAACCAACATGAAAAGGTGAAGCGAAACCATAGTGAAATATAAATTTATATAATTCTATGATGAAATTTATCTCACTCTGCTTCATAAGGAGGTACCACTCCACATTTTAGAATGACTATTATCAGAAAAAAAAGGAGGCTGCAAATGATGGAAAAGTTGTTTAGTAAATAATAAGTGAAAATATGCAAAGTGCATACAACTGACATAAATTTTTAATAAATGTTGCAATTTTGGACAAGATTATTGAGGTTCATAAAAAGAGATCATATGAACCAGGAATCACTCTATTTAGTATGACCCTAAAGGAAATAAAACCATCATGTAGTAAAGGTTTTTGCTTCCCAGGCTTATTGCAGTATTATTCAAAACAAATAACATATGAAAAGAATGCAAATATCCACATGAATAATGAAGAAATTGTGAGATACACACACACACACACATTGTGAAATAGTAATTAGCGTTTTAAAACGAGGAAATTCTATGTGATGCAGTTGTGTAGTTTTGTTGTTCAAGCATTTACCTGGAATGAGAACACTGCAAGTTATAGGTTATGTTGTGGTACATTGTGTGTTAAGTATAGCTAGGGCACATAGCGAGTCTCTATTTTGATGAAATAAAACTAAAGAGCGGTCCACTTGGTGAAATAAGCTCAAGTCACATAGTAAAAAGTAGTTAATAATCTCATTACTATGTGACATCTAAAAACAGATGCACATTTCCAAATATGTGAAACACAGAGTAGAAAGATGGTTACTGATGTGAGGGGATTGAATAGAGAAATTCAAAGGTTACCATTTTCAGTTATGTACAATATATATTTAAGAATGAATAAAGAATACTTTTCAAATTGATCTTGATTGTTGAGGTATGAATCTGGGTATGCCTGTGAGGGCATTTTGTAAACTCTGGTGCTGGGAGGATTCTGTTTGAAGCTTCAGAAGTATTATTAAATTAAGCCACAAATTCTCCAAGAAAGACTCGGTTAGTGTCCCAAACTAATCATTATTTACCACTATTTATTCTCCAACCAAATCTTAAACATCAGATAAATTCAATGTTTATCTTGCTTCAAAATTCTATGAAAATAAAAATATACTCACCTTGTCCTTACTTCGAAAAATTAGCTAACAATATAATCACACAAATTTTGATGAAAGTTACAAGATCATATTCTCATTATAAATATGTATGCAGGAATTCCTTAATAAAGGAAAACATGAGTATAGCAACTATTAATAAAATACAAGGATGTTTCAGGAACTGTATGTACCTTATAATATTCACTGTAATCACCTTAGGTGAAAAACATACTTATAAAATGTCATACTTATAAAAAAATCCTTATAAGATGTCAAAAATCCATTATTCACATATAAATTTATAAAACATGTGTTTTTCAGGCTGAGAGATGGCTCAACGGTTAGAAACACTGGCTGCTCTTCTAGGAAACCTGGGTTTGATGACAGCACTCATATAGCTATTCATAGGCTATTCCAGTTCCGGACAATCCAGCGCCCTCTTCTGATTTCTAAAGGCATCCAGCACACACACGGTACACAGAGGTCCATGTAGGCAAGAGAGCCTGCATAAATAAAATAATCCATCACTTTTTAAAATGTGGACAATTTTCAAAATGTATTTCAAGGATAAAATGAAGACATTCAAAACAGGAATGGCAAGGAGATATTGCTCCTGTAAAGTCATCTTACCTTCCTTGGAAGTCAACAAAATTAAAATTGCTTTCTTTGTTGGTAAAGCAAACCCATAATTAATGCTATACATTAGTATGTTATGCTGCTATGTTAAGTATTTTTTGCCATACAATGAATTAAATATTCTTTGTAAGCAGACACTATTGATACTAAGCAAAGACGTTGCTTCTGAAAAAGAAAATGTATATAGAAATAAAGGAACATGAGAGCCATATAAAAGGGTTTCCGCCAATAATCTGTCTCCAGAGTACCGAGCAAATGAATGCAATTGATAAGTGATGTTAACTCAGCATCAATCAACTAACAAGTAGTTGCTTTAAAAGTATTACTATAGAGAAAACCAGTTTTGAACAGAAAAACTTGCCTGTCAGAAACGCCTCTGTTCTCAAAACTATGTAAAGTTGAAGAAGTGAGTGAGCTGAAAGGAAGTGTGAAGGCCTGCTGCTGTGCTGCAATTTCCTCTGAGATAAAACAAAACAAAACAAAAACTTCCACCCTGCAGTGTAGTTTTTTTATGATCTGGAGGTAAACAATACAGGCTTCAGAAAATTCTAGAAATAGACCAGATTCATTAGGTCCCTTCTTCCAAAAGCTTAAGTTTATGTGTGTGTTTATGCATGTATGTATTTATGCATGAATACATATACACACATATAATATGTATACTTGTATACATTTCTGTGACTGATGTTTATATATATGCATATACATTTATATATAGTATATATAAATGTTTACTGTTCTGTGTCAGCTGAGAGAAAGCAGTCAGCCTTAAGAAAAAAGTTGAGCTGTCTAGAAGCAGAAAACAGGAGAGCTTCTGGGAAAATATATTATCCAATTGGTTGTACTAGCCTGTAGTTTGTGTACTGAATTCATGTTTCCAACTTTTATTAGCAATCTGCATGTTGAAGGGGTCTTCAAGTCATCTCTGCTTCTATTACTAACCCTGGAAAAACCCTCTTGTTCACAAGGTGGACTTTGGTAGTATCTTTATTTTGATCAGTAATCAGTTTCTTATTTCACTATCTGAAATAAGTAGATTTTGTTCATTAATCTAATCTCTGGGAATGGTGTCAGCAACAGGTGTGAAATTCTACCCTCTAGATAGGTATTCACAACTTTGGTTGCTAACGCAGGTTTATCACAGGACTGACTGGTTGTGTGATCAATCAGTCGTAGCTGAGTAGGGAGATTGATTATTGTCTCACTGCTGAACTAGCTGAGCTAGTAGATATTGGTAGATTCTTTTTTTTTTTTGAGATAGGGTTTATTGTGTAACAGCCCTTAGACCTGGAATTAGACCAGGTTGGCCTTGAACTCAGAGAGATCCACCTGCCTCTGATTGCCAAGTGCTGGGATGAAAGGCGTGCACCACGACTGCCCAGCTGATACTGATAGATTCTTAAAGAAAGGGAGTCATTCTTCTTAGTTGTAAACCCACACAGGTGGGCAGACAATGTACCTACAGGTTAACAGGCTTCAATGAATAGAGGAAAATTCCTGGTATCACAGAAAGCCCTAGTTAAACTCAACAGATCGAAACCAAAACTTTGGAGATGAATGTGAAAGTTTTGTAAGGAATGGGGTAAAGAGGATGGACAAGTTGAGAAGGGATTTAGGAAAGGGTGGTTTTAAAGTTAAAGTAATCAGTATATATTTTGTACATATGCAAAAGTTTTCAAAGGACAAGTTTACATAATAATATAACTTCTTTAAATGCTAGGGCAAGACAGCAAAAATAACAAAAGAAAACAAACATCATCAAAAAATGCCATAGGGGAAAAATATTTGTTAAATTAGCTTTTTAGAATTTTTAAATGGAAATATCCTGAAAAACAAATATTAGAGAAAAATAGCAAATATATTAGGGAAAGACATTATAAAAACCTTCATAAAAAGCCAATAGGGGTTTGCCTCTTGTTATGTTACATAAAATAAACGTGGACAAGAAAAAGTTAGGTATTTCATTAATGCTTCTACAAATCAAAAGAGAAATATTTTAATTTGTGTAAGAAATGCCAGGCAGTGGTGGCACATACCTTTAATCCCATACTGAAATATAAAAAGAAAGAAAGAAAGAAAGAAAGAAAGAAAGAAAGAAAGAAAGAAAGAAAGGAAGAAGGAGGAAGGAAGAAAGAAAGGATAGGTGTTTCCTAAATGAAAACAAATAAACAGTAAAAAATAATCAAAAATGTGTCTCAAAATTATTATTCCATTTGAAAACATATGCACAAGTTTATAATACATATTCAAAACTGAATGTGATGAATGAATTTTAGCTTGAAGATCTAGTGATAGATAATTAGATTGTCCTGGATTTCTTAGATTCATAAATACCAAGCAGAGAGACTTAAACAATCTGTCTCCTTATTTCAAAACTGCACATTCTATTGAATGAAAACAAGAAAGATAATGTTGCTAACCTTAAAAGATCTTTGAGAATAAAATATGAATGGAATTTGAGCCCAAGTGTCCCTCTACCACTTAGCAAATATGATGTTATTTAATGATAAGCACAAGTTAGCAAACAATGTTTGACTTGGGTTTTATTATATATTGAGATTTCAAAGGGTTGATCTACTCTCATTTTATCAGTGGTGAGAATGTCTATTCTCTAATATACCAGTGGTGATTTGAAAATGGGATTTTTGCTGGACAGTGGTAGCACATGCCTTTAATCCCAGCACTCAGGAGGCAGAGGCAGGCAGATCTCTGTGAGTTCGATGCCAGCCTTGTCTACAAGAGCTAGTTCCAAGACAGACTCCAAAGTGACATAGAAACCCTGTCTCGAAAAAACAAAAAGAAAATAGGATTGTAAGTACCTATTTTCTCTAGACTTTTGATTATACAGTTTTATAAATTTATTTGTAGCTTAATAATGGAAGTAATATTTTTATAACTATATTTGGTTCAAATAATTGTTTCATAAGATTTGTAGTATTTGTGTTATGATGCTCTCATTTCTAACTCTTATAATGAGTTTGATTAAACTATTTGAAGTAACTCCTGGAAGAAAGAATTATTGATACACCTGACTCCAGTGAGCCACAGGAGATTCTCAATTTTGTTTAATCACTGGCTGTGACAGACTGTTGGGGTAGGTCTCTGAAATTTGAGAGGTCTATTTCATCATATATGTCAGACTAATGTAATGATGACCTGCCTCTTTGTAGTATTTTAGAGTAAAATAGCTTTAAAGAAAATTCTGTTTAACATAATAAAACAATGTCAATTTTATTATTTCTTGTAAAATGTATATGTTTGTACTTTTTGTTTTCAAACTGTTCATGTTTTAAAATTCAGCGTATTAAAGTAAAAGAAATAACAGTTTGCTTAAAATTGTAATTCATCATTTATTTCTCATTCTTTTCACTTTTATATTTTATAAATTAAGAATGAAAGTAGAGACAGTAATCACTATTATTCTCTTTATTAAATAAGAACTAAAAGTTGATTTACCTGTCACTGGGTTATTAACTGACAGATTTTTAAAGTTAGTTTCTTAAATGAATGGAATTAGAGAGTAGAAAATTATGCTATAGAAGCATGTAAATCATGTATTTTTCATCAATATTGTCAAATGCTACTTTATATTAACATGTTATCAAAATTTTAAATTCTATATATCTGTTTTATAGAATATATATTATTGTATAAAGAAACAAAAATACATTCTCTTTTCCTCTCTCTCTCTCTCTCTCTCTCTCTCTCTCTCTTTCTCTTTCTCTCTACCTGAGATTTGAAATCAAATTCCCAGAAACCCAGCAATTAGGCATTTTTGACTCAGAATGCCTATCTTATCTAACCTCATGGCCTTTCTTTCACTTGTCATGACTGGAAGAACCTGGACCTTTCATTTCAGTAGCATTATTTTTGCCTCCTACAATTTACTGTGTTTTTCTTACAGAGCAATTTACCAGAAGGCTTTACCAGCTATGCTGTTTCTGATCTTTCTAACAAAGTAAGTTTTAATACATATGCATAATGTTTTTAGTGCTGCATTTACCTCATCTGGTAACCAGATGTGCGTCCAACCAAGCTGCCTACGGAAGAAGGTGTTTAGGCCTTTGCTACGTTGGCTGTTGCAATTGTTCACATAACTGCTCGGCATAGCTCACTACATTCCACTCCATGGTTTTGAAATTTGTAATGATGCATTGATTAATCTTTTTATCATCTCAACAACCCTGCCAGTTGTCGAAGCCCAAGTCAATATTTACACTTTTATACTTATTTCAAAAATGTTAGAATTAAGATCCTGGATAATGGAGAAACTGACAAATGATATAACCATGACACAGTCAGAAGAAGATTAGGAATGTTTGTTTGATGGGTCTTTTTCTGATGTTCTTTCAAGTAAGCAATTTTTTGTGATGCTTTCTAGCTGTCTATTTTATTTTCATAGTCACTTGACTTCAAGGTCCTAATAAAAGTATAAAGCCATGTAGTAAATTTAAGCTTAATCATGCCTCTGCATAGGGTAACTCAGCCCGGTCATAGAACAAAAGGTTCTAAAATGAAGATATCGATCAATGCACATGGCAGCCATGACATAATACGCATTTTCTTAAAATGGAGAGATCTTCAACTACGTACTATGCACCACATATTAAACAGAACATTTGAAACCTTATATCATGAACAAGGTCTGCTATCATCCTCTTATATCCCCAGGCTGGTGTAAAAAAAAAAAGCATGAACCCATATCTCAAGGGCACCCCTTACAACATAGCATAACCCCATCTGAAAAGATGGTGAAAATTTATATCATGCATTCCATAAGAAAAAACATCAGCTTGATGTTTTTAATAGTCTCGATTTACAGATGGTAAAATGATGTTCAAAAAGTTCAAGTAAGTAGCCCAAAGGCATACAAATAGGAAGTGTTAGACTCTGAACAAGTCCTACAGATTTACTCTGTTTCTGATCTTACCACATTTTATCAATGTAACAAATATTTATGTGTGCAAAACACATTCAAAATGACATCTAAACTTATCACCTTATCAATCATTACAGAATTCCTCTGACTGCCATGTTTCATGTACTCACAATTTAAATAAAATGTAGAAAATATGGACTCCTTTCCAGATCTTTAAAATTTTGCAGGAGTAATGGGATAGAAGGCTTCATGGCTCAGCGTGCCTGCTGCCCTTGCAGAGGACTGTGCTTCCAGTCCAAGCACAGACACCTACTAGTTTCCAAAGTCCTATAACTCAAGTTCCAGGAGATTCTACTCCCTTTTCCAGTTTTTGAGGGAACCTGCATTCACATGGTTCACATAAATACCACCCACACATATACACATAATAAATTAATACATTTTTATAATTTAGGAAAATCCAAATCTACAGGATTTTCTTCCTTTTTCTTTAAGACATAAACAGATCTTATTAAAAAATATTACAATATGCAAAATTTGTATTTCCCTGTCTGTGTTCCAACACTCAATATCATAGTTTCTAGTTTCATCTATTTATTTGCAAAATTCAAGATTTCATTTTTCTTTACAGCTGGATAGTATTCTGTAGTGTATATATATCATATTTTCATTATTCATTAGCCAATTGAAAGACATAAATTTTTTTTCCCAGAAATGAATACATCTGAGCAATTATCTCTGTAGGATTCCAGTCCATTTTGAGAATGGTCTATACTTGTTTTCATAGTGGCTTCATCAGATTGAAGTCCCACCAACAACAGTGAGTATGGGTTCCCTCATCAGCACAACCCCTTCTGCATTTTTTGTCTTTTATTTAATTAATCTTTCCCATTCTGACTGGAATTGGTGAGGGGAACATGAGGCCCAAATGAGATGTTAAAACAGAGCAGGTAGCTTCTGTGTCCATAAGGAAAGCAATGGACTTACCCCCTACCTGCAGCATTACCCTAGCTCAGAGAGGGGTATGGGAGTCAGCAAGTCTGGTTTAGAAGTTCGAATGCTGGCACAGTCTGTCTCACTTGCCAGTGTTGATGAGGTTGGACCTCTGTGGCGTGGCATAAAGGACGAGCCCACATGGGGCCATTGTGATTTCCAGTGCCCAGGTTGTTGGCAGATAGGGCATGGCCTCATAGGCGGAGGCCTGGGGCAATATCATACCAAATGGCCATTTAGACCACATTTCAAGCAGATTGCCAGGAAGGTTGACATAGGCTGAGCTTCAGTGGGATGGAGCCTCGTGGATGACTTCCCTTGTTCCCCTTGTGGGGGTTCCAGTGGCCTCAGGGCAGCTGCAAGAGCTTCGGTTTGGAGCATTGCAGCCTGTTACAGTCTCATGTGTTGAGAGGACTCGTCTGTTTTTTCTCGGGCATTAAAAACTATAAAGGCCATTTTCACCATTTCCACCATGGGAATTTGGGGACCTTCCTCAGCCTTTTTTTCCCCCTAATATCTTGTGCCGACTGAGAAATAAAATGGGTAGCCAGGACTGTGGCTCCCGCTCAAGAGGCAGGGTCCAGTCTAGTATATTGGACCATGGTCTCTTGTAATCAGTTTAAAAAAAAATGGCTGAGTTTTCGTCCTGAGTTCAATTCCCAGCAACCACATGGTGGTTCACAACCATCTGTAAAGAGGTCTGGCGCCCTCTTCTGGCCTTCAGGCATACAGACAGAATATTGTATACATAATAAATAAATAAATATTTTAAAAAAAAGAAGTAGGTGGAGGAGTGGAGGGGGGTAGAGATGCAGTAGAAAGGAGGGGAGGAGGAAGGTGGGTAGGAAGAAAGTTGACCTTGAAGTTACAGTTTGACTGGAGAGGGTGGGTAAGGGGAGGAATGTGGATAATGTTGTTCCACAGGAGGGCTTGGGTAGTAAGGGTTCCAGGGAGTGGGGGACAGGCCAGTGCCTCAGAATGCATGGTCATAGGGGAGCTATCAGGGTCCCAATTCCCAGACGGTTGGGAATTTGGAGGCAGCATAGCCCTGGCAACCAAAACCGGTGCTGCAAGACACTGGCTATGGAGGAAGGGGCAAGAACACAGGATATGTGAAAGTTCTCTCCATTTATCTGATTGGAATTATTTGTGTTGGCAGAGAGGTTCGGTTTTTAGGAATATTCCTAACATTTATCATGAAGGGGTGTTGGATTTTGTCAAATGCTTTTCCTGCATCTAATGAGATGATCATATATTTTTCTTTCAGTTTATATTATTTTAACCCCTCTCTTACTTGCCACTCAGCTCTGCAACTTTCCCTAGCTCAGAAAAAAAAAGATAAAAATAAAATCTACTAATGCCTGCTTTTTCAACTGAATTTCAACTTACCTTCTTAGAGATAGGATGGCCTTTTTGCTCTTGGAACTTCTTTGCCTAATGCATTTGGTCTGCCTTTGTTTGTGCTCTACCAACCAATATAGTAGAGTTTGTTTCTACTTTTTGGTTACTTTTCAGGTTATTCTTCCCCCATCTGAAGATACATAAAAGCTGGACACAGGTAGTTCCTGTGCAGTTTACTATATGAGTTTTCTGTGTACTCATATAGTAAGATTAAGATTAAGAAGTTGTGATAATTTGGATAAGAGGCACTCTCATAAACTCATCTATTAAAATTATTGGTTCCTAGGTGTGGAGCAATTCTGGGAAGATTAGGAGGTAAGGTCTTGTCAATGGAATTGTGGCCCTGTTAGAATAGAAGCCTTCTTAGGGGAGGTATGCCGCTGGAGTGGGCTTTGGCATTTCAAAGGTCCATAACTTTCCTATTTAGTTATCTCTTTCTGTGCTCGCTGGACATTGTCTCAATAGTAAGCTCTCTGTTATTGTCCCAGCACCGTGTCTGTCTGCATGCCTGCTGTCATTCTTCTAATCAGAATGATCATGGGCTTACCTTCTGAAAGTGTAAACCCAATTTTTTATTTCTTTCTTCTGTATGCTGCCTTGATCATGCTGTATATTCCCAGCCATAGAAAAGGAACTGAAGTGTTAGAGAATACTGTGTTAACCAACAAAAAATAGTGAAAGAACTATAGAATTGACTGGGTGCTGCTGATTATAGCAGAAACTGAAACTGGAACTGAGTTTTGTCTAAGGAAAGAAGAAAGAAGTTACTCTATTCCTTTGTAACAAAACATGTCTGTTATTAAAGTAATAAGTAAATGCATAAAAATGGAAAACATAGTAGAAAATGCAAGCCTTTCTTAAACAGAATAATGCTCACTTTTGTGAAATGAGAAAGAAAATGTTTTCTACCAGCTATAGAGTACTAGCACCAACAGTAAATGATTATCACTGCTAGGACTTTAAGATATCTTAACTGAGAAGGAATAATAACCCAGCCAATAAATAATGAGGAATGTCAAGAAAAAATATTTTCTTTAAAGATGTAAACATTAAGATATCATCTATTCTTGGTAAGGGCAAATTACTCCGTTACATTTTAAGTACAAAGAAATTACCAACAATGGGCTCCAATTTTCTATACAGCAGTAATTATTTGTTAATAAATTAGTGGCCTTTCTCAATAAGTTTGTGGTGCTCAGTGGTTATCACTGTTTTCCTTTGTATTCATTTTTATAAAAAAGCAGAGTTTTTAACTGTCATCTATTGGTTTTAAAATAAGGTAAGAAAATCATTTTGTTTCTTATGTACAAGCAATGAAAACTATACAAATGTCTATGTGAAGACACACCAACTCTAGTCCTCCTATCATAGCAGATTCTTAAAAATTTCTTTATTTCTTACTAAATATATTATAATTTTAAGACACCATGAGAAACACAAAACCAAATTCTAGCACTTATTTATATTTGTATATTTTTGGTTCAATTACTTCTCCAGACTTATTAATTTTAATGGTTTATTTGGTACTTCTTTCTTCCTGACTAAATCTATTCAGAATTAAACAGAATGTGTCCTACAGATGCAGTAACTTTTATTTTACTAAGGATTTATGCATTTAATTATCCAAAGGATTCATTACAGAGATGTTTGAAATCAACTGTGACAGAAACATTGTCAATTAGTTTCACTGGCTTCTTATACATGAATAGTTGAGTTTATTTTATAAACAACTGTTAATATAACTTCTCCAATTAGGAAAAGTTATCAGAGAGTAACTTTAACAACTATGTTATGAACAAAGGAGAACATGGTTACTGTCCCAGTGATTCACAGACAGCATAAGCGTACTAAATAAATGCAGAATATTTAAATTGTATGGACTCCCAATGCATGCACTTACTACATTGGTTCTCTTTTCTGTTAGCAAAACTTTGCCTGCAATTATTTCCAAGGAGTGTGCTGTACAAGAAGCTTATTCTTTTTTGTTTTTTTCTGAGTGAATTAGGTAATCAGTTTTTAACTGATTTATTTTTTTTGTAAGAGTACAGCATGTTTTGGCTATTTTCAAAAATGGCTGTTGAAATAAAGTATAACTTCTGTTATTGTGCCTGCGTAGTCGAGAGATTTACAAATGCAGAGAGCACAAGAGTGGAACACTGAGGATTCTTGACAATATTGCTCAAATTCCTTTCTACTTCAACAAAGAATATCACTCCAGCTTCTGTTTATAGTCCATGGCCAAAGCTTCTTTGATCTTCTTGTCTTTTGTTTATAGTGTGAGGACAAAAAGATTGCTTTGGTAATTGAGGCACACCACCTCACCCAAAGATCTTTAACTCAGGTATGCATAGCTGCTAAATTTCTTCCTATCATTTAAGGTGCAATGCCACAAATAATGATGAAGGTTATAACTATTTTGGTACAGGGGGTGTGTTATTTCTATCACCCTTTTACCTTCATCTAAAATGATCAATCTTGAAATCAAACCTTTGTCTATAAATAATGGGCATTTTGATACATAGCATTATTTTTTATATTGAATATAAAAATCATTTACTAAATGTCTACTACAAGCTAGTATCAAATAACTCATGTACTGGTCACCCAAGACATAAAAAATTCTAACATATTTTGATATAAGAAACTGCCTGATAAAACTTAACTCTCTTCTACAGGAGCATTGTGACTGAAGTCTAGAATTAAATGTGTGAATCAAGGTTTCCAAACAAAAATTACATTTTGAACTAATTAAAAATACATTGATTTTGGTCTGGAGAAATGGTTCAGAGGTTAAGAGCAATGACAGCTCCTCCAGATGTCCTGAGTTCAGTTCCCAGCAACCGTATGTTGGCTTACAACCATCTATAATGAGATCTGGTGCCTCTTCTGGCTTGCAAGCATACATGCAGGCAGAACACTGTATACATGATAAATAAATAAATCTTAAGAAAATACTGATTTTGATTTTATATGTATAAGCGAATTGTCTGCATATAAGAACACTCTGTTCATTCCTCCTGATTCTCGGCAACAAGAGCTGTAACTTATGTGATATAACTTAGGTATTCTGACATATGCTTGATGGAATCTCAATTAATTTTGCTTTTAACTGATGGCTAAGGATGTTGAACAATTCTTTGAAAGTTTCTCAGCTATTTGATATTTATCTACTAAGAACTCTGTTCAGATCTGTACTTATTTATTAACTGAATTGTGTGTGTGTGTGCACGTGTAGTTTTTGGTGTTCTTTATATATTTTGGATATTACACTTCTATTCCAATAATAATCTGTTAAAAACCTTCGTCCATTGACTGTATCCTTTGCCTTATAAAAGCTTTTCAAATAAATGAAGTAGCGTTTATTAATTGCATTCAAGACTAATCCACACTTTGTCCTCTTTTGGGCTCAGTGTGGGTAATTGGGGCCTCATAAAATGAATGGACCATGTTTTTTCTGGTCCTATTTTGTGCAATAATTTGAGTAGTGTTGGTGTTAAATGTGTAGGCTATGGAAATGTATTTAAAGTATAAATATTCCATATGAAAGCAAAAAATAAATTGATAACACATAGTATGAAGTTAAAGGATATTTTACAAAGAAATAAAAAATATAAAAGAACATTGATAAGTAGAATTACAACTCCTGAGCTTGAAAGAGAATTATGATTCTCACATGAGAATCATAACCTTGCTTACAACCTTAACTTCAGTCTTGGATGAAAATGCAGGGCTACCATTTAAAAAAGACAAACCTCAAAAACCATTGAAACATGTATTTTTGAAACAATATTATTAGTAGTAATGAATTATGGGACCAATAGAAAATATAATTATAATAGACAAGTGTTTTCTGTTATATGCTTATAATTTATCAATTCCCATATTAAAAGTATAAAAGATACACCTAAAGAATTTTAAAGTCTGTCTCTAAGTTAAAAGTGCAAAGGTCTCTGTAAGGATTGCTTAATTGGATTGGCTTTGTGTTATTGTAACACATACCTCAGGTAATCAGCTTATTAGAAGAAAGTATTTAATTCAACTAATTGTTTTGGCGGCTTTACTTATTAATGGTAAAACAGTTCCCTTCAGTCCTGTAAACAGACGCTGCAATAGGGATAGAGTGTAGAGGCAAGAGAGCCCATTGGCCTCATATTTGAAAGAAAATGGAGAAAGATGAAGATGTGGCTATGTTATGAGATTCATGGATATATCATTATATACAGAAGCTCCCAACCATGTCTCTTCATTAAAACATTTCCACACCAACAAATAATAGTAAAAGAAGGCGAGGAATCAAACTTTTAAAACATGGACTTGGGGGGGATACAACGCAAACTGCAGCAGAGGACAAACGTTAATCGAACTACCATAAGAATAACTTTGAGGCACGTATGACACAGAAAGTCTAAATAGATACAGATACTAACATCTAATACTTTCATAAATAACTACCTGAGTGTCATTTAGAGTATAGGCTTTAGACATTACAAAATTTAACCTCACATTATGCTGAATGTTAAAAACTATCAACATCAGACCAAAGCTCTATCTAAAGATAAGTTGGCTGTCAGAATATACAGAATAGTGTTTGTTCAGTAGAATCAATTTAGCTACTGTAAGCCAGTCCTTGCAACAAAAAGGTATGGTGCCCATTAGCAACCAAATTTGACAGATGGCAAACTGCAAATATTCCCAGGTTTCAAAATGCTACCCAAATCATGTAGCTGGCAGAAGAGAGCCCTGGAATATGAATCCAGTGAAATTATGCCAAACTTTAATTAATTTTACTGTATACATCTTTTTCACACTGTACTTTTTCCACCTGTGGATGGGCTGAAGGAAGCTTCAAGGCTTGAGCTTCAGCACAGATAATCAAATGCACTCAAAGCAGTCTTTCAGTTTTGTATGTGATTATCTAAGATCTTGGGATAATGAACTTTTCTTCAAGTATTTTTATAAAACTTACAAATACAATTTTGTATTTTTCTGTTGAATTTCATGTTCTTCAGTAACAAATCACTAGTTTTATTTGCAACACCGAATAAAAAAGAAAAAAAAATAGTTCAATATTCAGACACTTTAGCTAAATTGACACAATGAGGTTGAGAGATTACTACTTATCAGGTTAATAATTTGTGAACTAAGAAGGATTAATAGGATTTACTGTTCTTTTTATAAACATGAAGCACAAGCTATTCTAATTATATTTTCATTAATCTTTGAGTTTAGATTGTGTTCTAATAATTTAGTCCTATTATAGACTAATCTACTACTTTATTATTAACTGAATATAAACAAAAATAATGTTAAAAGCATGAGTATACATACCAGAAGGAAAAACTGCTACCATGATTTTAAAATCTAAACCTACTAAAGAAGAAATTATTTTGAATTGATCATTGTCTTTTTGTTTCTAAATTAAACTTTATTTCCAAAAATTATCCATGTTATTTACATTTTAGCTTAAACCTAAGATATTGAGTAAATAAAATCTTTCTTACACAATATGTAGAGTTTGAAAACCCTATTCTTTGGCTGAAAACTCTGTCAGCTAATTCTATTAGCTTATGGAGGTCATGTTCTTTCAAATCATCAATGCTCTAAAGTGATTATGGCAGGAACTATTAGTTTTTATGTTTAGTCTTTCATATATAGACCATTGTAACAAAACAAAATGATTTCCTATTTTCTCTTGCAGAGAGATACAGACATATCTTCATATATCATTTTTGGGAAATACATTCACTGAATTGATGAATATTGATTCTGACTTTAACTAACAGTGTATTTCAAATCCTTCTTTATCTTCCTACTAGAAAGTGGATGAAATATCAGGTTTTGAAGTGTATATAATAAACCAGTACTGAAGTTGATAGAAAAAAAATTATATAAACTTTCTTCAGTCACGTTGTAGACCTCTATCAGCTTTGGAAAGGTAGAAGAAACATTTTGCAAAAAGTATGTCTTGTTTAAGCCACTAACAATGTGTCCAGCTTTTATTGTAAGTAAAGTGTCATCTTAACTAATACAGATCTCTATTTCAGTCTCCACTTACCCATATAACATTATTTAAAATTTTATCCCTTCCCCAACTTCCTAAGTTTTTCTGGCAAGCCAGCAGGGAGTGTTTTTGCTGCTGGGTTTTTTCCCCCAAGCCACCCTGCCTCCAAGCCCACCTTTTCACCTGCGAGGTTCTTGGAACCCAACAGCACAATCTGCTCCAGTGCTGAGGGGACTATAGAGCCAGCGGGAGTGTTCCTGCTGCTGGGTTTTCTTTACTCCAACCCACCCTGCCACCAAGCCCTCCTTTTTGCCTATGAGGTCCTTGGAACCCTGCAACACAGCATGCTTCAGTGTGGAGAGGACCTGGGAGAGAGGGTAGACCAAGAAAAACTTTCAAGTACTCAGACAGCCACAGCAAAGATTGGACCAAGATACTAAGACACTGCTATCTTCTTTTGAAGGAGGAGATGGGTAGGCACCAATGCAAGAATTCCTCCAATATCCTAAAAAGCAACATGGTAACACCAGAATCCAGCACACAACAGGAATTCTTGATCATCCTAACACAGAAGAAGTAGGAGAAAATGATTTTAAACATAACTTTATGAAAATGATGGAGACTTTAAAGAGAAAGTGAAAAACTCCTTTTAAGGAATGGAAAAGAAGACAAACAAAAAGTCCAAAGAAATTCATAAATCCCTCAAAGATAACCAAGAAACCCAAGAAAAGGCAGTCAAAAAGGTGAAAGAAACAGTTCAAGACTTGAAGACCGAAATGGAGGTAATAAAGAAAACAAAAACTGAGGGAAGGCTGGATATGGAAAATCTGGGTAAACAAACAGGAACTACAAAGACAAGTATAACCAATGGAATACAAGAGATAGAAGAAAGAATCTCAGGTGCTGAGATACTATAGAGGAAATAGACTCATTGATCAAAGAAAACATCAAATCCAACAAATTCTTAACACAAAACATTCAGGAAATCTGAGAGAGCATGAAAAGATCAAACCTAAGAAAAATAGGGGTAGAAGAAGGAGAAGAACTCCAGCTCAAAGGCACAGAAAATATATTCAACAAAATTATAGAAAACTTTAAAACCTAAAGAAGGATATCCCTCTGAAGGTACAAGAAGCTTACAGAATACCAAAGAGACTGGATCAAAAAAATCCCCTCACCATATAATAATTAAAACACAAAACATACAGAATAAAGAAAAAATATTAAAAGCTTCAAAGGAAAAAGGTCAACTACATATAAAGGTTAACCTATCACAATTACACCTGACTTCTCAATGGAAACCATGAAAGTCAGAATGTCTTGGATATATGTTCTGCAGACCCTAAAAGACCATGGATGCAAGCCCAGACTACTATACGAAGCAAAGCTTTCAATAACCATCAATGGAGAAAACAAGATATTCCATGACAAAAACAGATTTAAATAATACATATCTATAAACCTAGCCTTACAGCCTTACAGAAAATACTAGAAGGAAAACCTCAACCCAAGGAAGGTAACAATACTTAGAATAACATAGACATCTGATAACCCTTCACCAACACAACCCAAAGAAGGGAAACACACAAACACTACCACAACAAAATAATAAAAGTTAACCACTGGTCATAAATTTGCTTAATATCAATGGACTCAATTCACCTACAAAATGGCACAGGTTAAGAGAATGGATACAAAAACAGATCCATCATTCTGCTGTTTACAAGAAACATACCTCAACCTCACAAACAAACACTAGCTCAAAGTAAAGGATTTGGACAAGGTTTTCCAATCAAATGGACCTAAGAAACAAGCGGGTGTGGCTATCCTAATATCTAACAAAATTGATTTCAATCTAAGATCACCTTATGCAATCTTCACTAAAGTTGATCACATACTCAGTAACAAAGCAAAAATTCACAGATACAAAAAATTGGAGTAACCACCTGTGTCTTATCAGATCACCATGGAGTAATGTTAGAATTCAACAGCAATACTACCCCTGGAAAACCTACAAACTCATGGAAACTGAACAGTCAACTACTGAACCACCCCTGGGTCAATGAAGAAATAAAGAAAGAAATTAAAGTCTTCCTTGAATTAAGCTAAAATGAAGGCACAACATACCCAAACCTATGGGACACTATGAAAGCAGTAGTAAGAGAAAAGTTCATAGCACTAAGTTCTCACATAAAGACAACGGAGAAAGCTCACCTTACCAACTTAACAGCACATCTGAAAGCTCTAGAAAAAAAAGAAGCAGACTCACCCAGTAGGAGGAAAAGACCGGAAATAGTCGTACTGAGGGCTGAAATCAACAAAACAGAAACACAGAAAACAAAGAATCAATGAAACAAAATCAACAAGACTGACAAACCCTTATTCAAACTAATCAAAGTCTTAGAGAGAACACCCAAATTAACAACATCAGAAATGAAAAGGGGGACATAACATCAGACACTGAGGAAATTCAGGGGCACTTTAGGTCTTACGAAAAAGTCTATACTCCACAAAATAGAAAAATGTAAAAGAAATGGACAATTTTTAGATAGATAACATATACCAAAATTAAATCAAGTCCTGGTGAGCAATTTAAACAGACCTATAAGTTACAAGGAAATAGAAGCTGTATCAAAAACCTCCCAACCAAAAAAAGCCCAGGGCTGGATGGTTTTAGTGCAAAATTCTACCAGAAATTCCAAGAAGAGCTAATACCTATACTCCTCAATATGTTTCACATAATAAAAACAGAAGGGTCATTGTGCGGCTCTTTTTATGAAGCTACAGTTACCCTTATGCCAAAACTGCACAAAGACTCAACCAAGAAAGAGAATTACAGACCAATATCACTCTGGAACATCAAAGCAAAAATCCTCAATAAAATACTGGCAAAACAAATCCAAGAACACATCAAAAAAAGCATCTATCACGATCAAGTAGGCTTCATCCAAGAGATGCAGGGCTTGTTCAACATACGAAAATCTATCAATGTAGTCCATCATATGAATAAACTGAAAGAAAAAAAAAACATATGATCATTTCATTAGATGCTGAAAAAGCATTTGACAAAATTCTACACCCTTCATGATAAAGGTATTGGAGAGATTAGAGATACAAGTAACATATCTAAATATAATAAAAGCAATATACAGTAAGCCAACAGCTAACATCAAATTAAATGGAGAGAAACTCAAAGCAATTCCACTAAAATCAGGAATGAGACACAGTTGTCCACTCTTTCCATATCTCTTCACAACACTGCTTGAAGTTCTAGCAATAGCAATAATATAACATAAGGAGATCAAGGGGATTCGAATTGGAAAGGAAGATGACAAACTTATTTGCAGATGATATGATAGAATACACAAGTGACCCCAAAATCTCTACCAGAGAACTCCTACAGCTGATAAATACCTTCAGTGATGTGGCAGGATACAAGATCAACTCAAAAAAAAATCAGTAGCCCTCCTATACACAAAGAACAAAGAAGCAGAGAAGGAAATCAGAGAAACATCCCTTTTCACGATAGCCACACAGCATAAAGTATCTTGGGGTAACACTAACCAAGGAAGTTAAAGACCTATTTGACAAGAACTTTAATTCTTTGAGGAATGAAATTGAAGAGGATACCAGAAAATTGAAAGATCTTGCATGCTCTTGGATAGGAAAAATCAATATAATAAAAATGGCAACCTACCAAAAGCAATCTATAGATTCAATGCAATCCCCATCAAAATCCCAGCACAATTCTTCATAGACCTTGCGAAAACAATAATCAACTTCATATGAAAAAAACAAAAATCCCAGGATAGCCAAAACAATCCTGTACATTAAAGGAACTTCCAGAGGGATCACCATCCCTGACATCAAGCTCTTTTACAGAGCTGTAGTAATGAAAGCAGCTGGGTATTGTCATATAAACAGAGACGTTGACCAATGGAATCAAATTGAAGACCCGGATATTAATCCACAAACCTATGAACATCTCATTTTTGAAAAAGAAGCTAAAATTATACAATGGATAAAAGAAAGCATCTTCAACAAATTGTGTTGGCATAACTGGATGTCAGCCTGTAGAAGAATGAAAATAGACCCATATCTATTACCATGCACAAAATTCAAGTCCAAATGGATTAAAGACCCCAATATAAATCTGACCACACTGAACCTGATGGAGGAGAAAGTGGGAAGTCGCCTTCAATTTATGGGCATAAGAGACCACCTCCTAAGTATATTCCCAGTAGCACAGACAATAAGAGCAACAATGAATAAATGGGACCTCCTGAAACTGAGAAGCTTCTGTAAAGGAAAGGACACAGTCAATAAACAAAAAGGCAACCTACTGAATGGGGGAAGATATTCACCAAACCCACGAGACAAAGGACTGATCTCCAAAACACATAAAATCTCAAGAAATTAGACATTAAAATTATAAATAACCTAACTAAAAACGGGGTACAGAACTAAACAGAATTCTCAACAGAAGAATTATAAATGGTCAAAAGATACGTAAGGATATGTTCACCTTCTTTAGCTATCAGGAAAATGCAAATCAAAACAAATTTGAGATACCATCTTACACCTGTCAGAATGGTTAAAATCAAAACACTAATGGTAGCTTCTGCTGGAAAAGATCTGGAATAAAGGAAACAATCATCCATTGCTGGTGGGAATGCAAACTTGTGCAACCACTTTGGAAATCAGTGTTGAGGTTTCTCAGAAAATTGGGAGTCAACCTACCTCAGAATCCAGCAATACCAGTCTTGGGAATATCTCCAAAGCATGTTCAATCATACTACAAAGGCATTTCAACTATGTTCATAGCAGCATTATTTGCAATAGCCAGAACTTGGAAACAACCTAGATGTCCCTCAACAAAAGAATGGATAAAGAAAGTGTGGCACATCTACACATTAGAGTACTACGCAGCAGTAAAAAACAATGGCATCTTGAGTTTTGCATGCAAATGGATGGAATTAGAAAACACTATCCTGAGTCTGATAACCCAGACCCAAAAATGAATGAATATGGTATATACTCACTCACTAGTGGATACTAGCCATAAACAAAGGACATTGAGCCAATATTTCATGATTTTAGAGAAGCTAAGTAATGAGGTGAATCAAAAGAAAAACATATATAGATGCACCTTGAAATTGGAAGCAGACTAGATTGCCGTGCAAAATATGGGAGCATAAGGTCAGGGGTTGGAAGGAAGGGAGAAGGGAAAGAGGAGGGGAGAATGGGAGCATTGAGGAGAGCTTGAGGGAATGGCATAGTTGAGATGGAGGAAAGACAGATAGAGAGCAATGAAAGAGATATCTTCATTGATTAATGGAGCCATTTTGGGATTAGCAAGAAACCTGACTCTAGATAAATTTCCAGGAATCCACAAGGATAACTCCAGCTAAGATCCTAAGCAACAGATTGGGTGCTTGAACTGGCCTTGCCCTGTAGTCAGAGTGATGATTATCTTAAATATCACCATAGAACCGTTGTTCAACAACAGATGGAAACAGAGACAGAGACCCACATTGGAGCACTGGACTGAGCCCCCAAAGTCCAGTTGAAGAGTGCAAGGAGGGAGAGTATGAGCAAGGAAGCCAAGACCATGAGGGGTTCACCCACTGAGACAATGTGCCTGAGCTAATGGGAGCTAACCAACTCCACCTGGACTGCGAATGAACGAGCATGGGATCAAAGTAATCCCTCTGAATGTGGTTGACAGTTGGGGCAAACTGAGGAGCCAATGAAAATAGCACTGGGATTCGTTTCTATTGCACGTACTGGCATTTTGGGATCCTAATCTTTTTTGGATGTATACCTTGCTCAACTTGGATGTAGTGGGGAGGGCCTTGGATTTTTCACAGGGCAGGGTGCCTTGTCCTCTCTTAAGATTGTTGGGGGGTGGAAGGAAGGTGTGAAGGGAGTGGGAGGGAAGTGGGAGGAGGTGAAGAAGTGGGGATTTGGACTGATTTTTTACAGTAATAAAATAATAATAATAATAACTCAAAATTTATCCCTTGATAACACATTTTTTAAACATCATAATTTTGGAGTAAGCTACCACATGTCTTCTTTGTCAGTATAAGAAAGTTTTAAAAAATAAAAAAGTAAAGGAAGATATGCAGGAATTGCACAGTTCTGGTCATCATTGCTGTCTTTTGGATGTAAAATGTGCCTCACATACTCATATGGTTGAAAGCTTGGTCTCCAGCTGGTGGCGGTATTGGGAACGTTTTAGAACAAGTGAAAAGCAATAGGGAAGCAAATAATACATAATAAAAATCAAACTACACTAGAAAATGTATAGTTTGTTTTTTATTATGCATTATTTGCTTCCCTATTAGGAAAATAAATGGTTTATTTATAAATTAATATTTATTACTTTATAAAATATTACCATTTACAAAAGAGATTTTTAAAAATTCAGTGTTCAAGGCAATTATGTATAAATTTTATAAAAATACAGTCAAATACCAATTCAGTTTAATTTCTTGTATGCCCACAAAGAAAGCCTTCCAAAGAATCTTAGTTAAGCTATTTTCTCTGCTTGTCTCAGAATAAAAACTTGAGTTAAGGAAGAACATTTAGTCTCCTGATGCTGAAACTCTAAAGCTTTAGAAAATGTCTTTGTTAGTCAGTACTGTATATTCTAATCAAGTATAAAGAAGAAAGTGAACACTATCAAAGGACCCATAAAAAGAGTTTATGATGTTTCAGAATCAGACAACATAAAACAGGACATATTCAAATTAGAAACACTATTATAAAGTGTGATTCTATAAGGAATCTCCATAACACTCTTAATAATGTGATTAAGGAGACAAAGTAATAGCAATATACACAAGTACTAATTAGAACATCGAAACTATTACGCCTCATGTGGGAGGCAAGTCATAAAATTCAAAGAATATTTGTAAGAAGCTCTATCAGACTAGCTTTTAAGTTTTCCAGTGCCTGGGGCTGATTTAGTGAACTTGTGGTATGAGTTGGAAATGTTTAAGAGAGTTCAATTGCCCTAATAATTTACATTAAGCATCAGATCTTATTACAATATAAAAAATAACTTAAAGGAAAATGCTTTTTTTCTCTTGGCTCAATGGTATAATTTATGTTCAATCTAAAAACAAACCAAATCTTGCAATATTCAGTATAATGATGCTCCAATATTGTAAATATATGTCTACATTTATTGTACTAGCATGACTTCACTGTTACAAGAGATGGTAATGGATAGAATTATTCTATAATTAAAACAATATTATCAACATACATTCTGTGAAAATAAATAAAATTTAAAAAATTGCATTTATAAAATAATTCATACAAAGGAAATAAATATCTGTAGCTAAAATTGCAATGAATATTTTTATATTTTCAGATGATCATAATGAATGATCTACTTCATATACAGAAAATAAAGTCAGCCAAATCAATTTTGTAAATACTGCTTATTCAATAGAAAAAACATATTTGGCAAAATAAAAATTTATTTTAAGATTGCTTCTATTCTTTAAATATTAAAATTTTACATGGTAAAAGTTTGAAACACAAGGGGCTAAAAATACTGTATTTGTACTGCTTAGTGATTAAACCAATATCCCTAGTAGTGAAGTAAATATATCTTAAGGAAGAGCATTTATAATTAATAATAAATCTCTGTGTGGTTATTTGGGAAATGACCAGGACAGAAAACTTTGCCGACAAATGGAATCCAATGTTCAGGGCCATGTACATCCACATAAAAGCCTGAGAAAGTCTTTTAAAAAGTGTGTGAAACAGTGTCAAATGCTGTTTCCTGGTCATGACCTTCTCTTGGATAAGCTCAGTGCTAGCAGCAGAGAGGCCCTGCTACTGAGCGTTTGTATGGGATTTATGAGAGGAGGTGGCATGCTACTCAATGGCATGAGATTAGGTAAAACTCCTGCAGCAACAGAGATATAGATACTTTACAGAGATGGGGCAGTAAACATAACTCCCATTAGTACCTCTGCCATGAGGCTAGCCTCTCAGAGAGTGAAGATGGGTGAATCTAGCCTCCAGCATGTCATAAACTAAATTGCACAGTGCTTTAGGGTATAGACAGTCATAAAATTTGGTTTAAACATAATAAAATGAAGTCTTTAAAGAAAAAATAAAATCATATTTTAAAAAAGAGACATAAAGATAGAAAATGCATAGAGATTATTGCAGACACTGGAAAAACCTGTGGAATGAAGGAAAGTCGAGTCACCAGGAGATGATGAGAGAAGCAAGTTAAACATGTCATGTTGAAAAAAGGTACCAAACCATGTGGTGGATCATAGATAAGAAATGTTAGTTAATTTAAGTTGTACAAACTAGTTAGCAACATCCTTAAGCTATCAGCCAAGAATTTAGAATTACTAATAAGTCTTTGTGTGGTTATTTGGGAGCTGGCTGGTGGAACAGAAAATTATACATACCTATATGGACATGTACTTACTCCTATACTTGTTCTTGTTTCTTCAGCTGCTGACTGGAAAAACTACGGTTACTAAATACAAGGGCTTTCAGTCAGTGCTAGTGCTACAACCACTAACTATTTAAACCAGCACAATCTCTAAAAGAATCTAGACATTTTCTTCAAACCCACAATTATTATTGTTTTCCCTCCTCACAAAGAGGCTACTTTTTGCTACAGACATAGAACACTACAGAAAACTACAAACAATCAAAATACAGAGTTTTGGAAGCCAGTCACATTGGATACATTTATAATACACCTTAGAATCTCAGGCTCAGGACACATTGCAGAAGAGAGGCTGGTGATATTATAGGAGACAGGACCAGGGAGCTTGTTTTAACATTCTTTCTCTTAGTAATATGAGGATCTACACACACAAATTTTCAACAGCATGACAACTTATGCATGAGTTGAACAAAGACAACTTTAATAGATATACTAAAATGGATGTGGGGAGACTACGGAACCTTAACCCTAAACAACGAATGAAAGGTGGTTAAGAAATACTGAAAAGTAGACAAATAGCCTTCCCTAGGAAAGAACACACAAAGTGATGATTCAATACCAAAAAGTCAGTTCCAAAAGATATACAAATAACACTATACAAACTGAGTCAGATATATTTAGGAACACATATGTATCTCCATATATGACAAATAAAAAAAGAAGAAGATATAAATATTAAAGAGAGAAAATAGTGGTATGGGATGGTTTAGAAGGAGAAAAGGGAAGTGTTTTGATCATACTATAATCTCAAAAATAAAAAGATTGCTAATGTGTATGCAGAAGGCAGTCAATGGTATTGCGGCTTTTGTGACACTGATGACAATAATAGTATAAATGGAGATAAAATAATCTGGAAGGTGGGTGCCAATTCAAACAAAATAGTATAACAATGTTGTTCCTTTCACATAAAAGACAACAGATTATTTGTAGATTTTTGTGAGAATGTTATGCTGTGGCGTGTGGCAACCTCTTGGAGCTCCATGTGGGCTGTGTAGGCAAAACTTGGCAGGAGCATGTCAAGACAAACCATTTTCCTAGAAGCAATCTGCTTCATTTTTCATCTACTTTTAAGAGAATCACTCTCTTTTGTAGGACAGCACCATCCACATTTCTGTCCTAGGGAGACATAGAACTTGAATATAACACCATATTTTAGTCTACATAGCTATCCAGTAACAGCCCAACTCACTACTGACAACATTCACATGGTTCCTCTGGATTAAATATTTATTGATGCAGAGGGTTTATTTATGCTTCTGTAATAAGCAATAAACCAATGCAAATATCTGACCATATTTTCTTCCTAAAATCTGAATATATGAAATTGTAGGCAGAGACTGCTTGTTCATTTCTTGGCTGTGCAGACCTAAAAATTACACAGAAACTATAATGATTACAATACTGTTTGGCCTATTAACTGAGACTTCTTACTAACTAACTCTTACATCTTAAATCAACACATTTCTACTAGTCTGTGTATTACCACAAGGCTGTGGCCTACTGATAAGGTTTTAGTGGGTATCTTTTCATTTTGGCAGCTACATGGCATCTCCCTGACTCTGCTGATTCTCTCTCTCTCTCTCTCTCTCTCTCTCTCTCTCTCTCTCTCTCTCTCCCAGACTGGCTGTATTCTGACCTGCTATAGGACCCGAAGCAGCTTTTTTTATTAACCAATGGCAATAAAACATTCATAGCATTCAGAGGGCGTTCTCACATCATGTCAGCCCACCATGTAACTGCACTTAGTCAGGGCTCATTACTACAACTGAATTACTCATCTTACTTTAGCGGAGATGTCAAACAAGATTAAATTTTAAGTATTCTGAATAGTAGGAAACACAGTGGAAATAAATGAGATGTTATACATTTATAAAAGTACTTGAAAAAAAGAGTATTAGTCACCTAGGCTAGGAACAGGAAGATGCAATTAAGAGCATTTTAGACAGAAATGAGGAATAAACTATAAAGAAAATGGAGAAAGCTCACATAAGTGACTTAACAGCACACCTGAAAGCTCTAGAACATAAAGAAACAGACTCACCCAGGAGGAGTAGAAGGGAAGAAATAATCAAATCGAGGGCTAATATCAACAAAATAGAAACAAAGAAAAGAATACAAAGAATCAGTGAAAAAAAGAGCAATTCTTTGATAAAATCAGCAAGATAGACAAACCCTTATTCAAACTAATCGAAAAGCAGAGAAAGAACATTCAAATTAACAAAATCAGAAATGAAAAAGGGGACAAAAGACACTGAGGAAATTCAGAGAATCATTAGATCATACTACAAAAACCTGTACTCCACAAAATTGGAAAGCATAAAAGAAATGAACAATTTTCTAGATAAATACCATATACCATTATTAAATCAAGACCAGGTGAGCAATTTAAATAGACCTATAAACTGCAAGAAAAAAAGCTCAGGGCCGGATGGTTTTAGTGCAGAATTCTACCAGAACTTCCAAGAACTAATACCTATATTCCTCAAAGTGTTCCACATAATAGAAACAGAAGGAACATTGCCAAACTCTTTTTATGAGGTTGCAGTTACCTTGATACCAAAACAACCTGAAGACTCAACCAAGAAAGAGAATTATAGTCAAGTCTCACTCATGAACATGATTGCAAGAATACTTAATAAAATATTAGAAAACTGAATCCAAGAACACATCAAAAAAAATTATCCATGATCAAGTCAGCTTCATGCCAGAGATGCAGGGCTGGTTCAACATACAAAAATCTATCATTGTAATCTATCATTTAAATAAACTGAAAGAAAAAAAAAACATATGATCACTTCATTAGATGCTGAAAAATCATTTGACAAAATCCAACACTGCTTCATGATAAAGGTCTTGGAAAGATAAGCAATACAAGGAACATACCTGTATATAGTAAAAGGCAATATACAACAAGCTAACAGCCACCATCAGATTAAATGGAGAGAAACTCAAAGTGATTCCACTTAAATCAAAAACAAGACAAGGCTGTCCACTATCTGAATATCTCATCAACATAGTTCTTGAAGTTCTGGCTGTAGCAATAAGGCAACAAAAGAAGATCAAGGGTATTCAAGTTGAAAAGAAAAGAGTCAAAGTTTCATTATTTGCAGATGATAAGATAGTATATATAAGCAAACCCGAAATCTCTATCAGAGAACCCCTACAGCTGATAAATACCTTCAATAATGTGGCAGAATACAAGGTCAACTCAAAAAATCAGTTGCCCTCCTATATACAAATGATAAAGAAGCTGAGAGGGAGATAAGAGAAACATCACCTTTTACAATAGCCACAAATAACATAAGATATCTTGTAGTAGCACTAACCAAAATTTAAAGACCTGTTTGAAACAAACTTTAAGTCTTTGAAGAAAGAAATTGAAGAAGATACCAGAAAATTGAAAGCTCTCCCAGCTCTTGGATAGGTAGGATCAACATAATAAAAAAGGCAATCCTACCAAAAGCAATCTATAGATTCATTTCAATCCCCATCAAAATCTCAACACAATTCTTCACAGGCCTTGCAAAAACAATACTCAACTTATGGAAAAGCAAAAACCCCAGGATAGCCAAAACAATCCTGTACATTAAAGGAACTTCCAGAGGGATCACCATCCCTGATATCATGCTCTGTTACAGAGCTACAGTAATAAAAACAGCTTGGAACTGGCATAAAAACAGAGATCTGGATATTAATCCACACACCTATGAACACCTGATTTTTGAAAAAAAAAAAACTAAAATTATACAATGGAAAAAAGAAAGTATCTTCAGCAAATGGTGCTGGCACAACTGGATGTCAAGCTGTAGAAAAATGAAAACAGGTCCATATATATCCCCATGCACAAAACTCAAGTCCAGATGGATTAAATACCTCAGTATAAATCTGACCACACTGATCCTAATAGAAGAGAAAGTGGGAAGTAGCCTTCAATGTACGGGCATAGGAGACCACTTCCTAAATATAACTCCAGGAGCACAGACACTGAGAGACAGTGTAAATAAATGAGACCTCCTGAAACTGAGAACTATCTGTAAAGCAAAGGGCACAGTCAATATGATAAAAAGGCAGCCTACTGAATGGGAAAAGATCTTCACTAACCCCACATCAGACAAGGGACTGATCTCCAAAATATATAAAGAACTCAAGAAATTAGACATCAAAATTCTATATAACCCAACTTAAAAATGGGTTACAGAACTAAACAGAGAATTCTCAACAGGAGAATTTCAAATGGCCAAAAGATACTTAAGGAAATGTTCAACATTCTTAGCCATCAGGAAAATGCAAATAAAAAAAAAACTCTGAGAAGACATAGAATTGGCTATAAAATGCTAGGTTATTAGCATGGCACAAAGTCATCATGACTTAACTTCTGTGGCTATAGGTTTGATTTTTATTCAGACTACAATATACAGATATCCTTGATATTTTTTCAAAGTGTGTTTTAGTAGATTTTTCCTCCTCCATAATGTCTCCCACCTTCCTGTGTCCCTCCCTCTCTTGTGTCCTTATCTCTAGTGTCTTCTGCTTTCATATTATATGTCTCATTCTTCTCTCACTGTGCACCCCTTCTTCTTGTGAACCTTTTTACCATATCTGTCTGCTTCCTAGGATTTTAGGCTTTATCCAAATTTAGACCATTTAATATACATGTATGACTACCTTTCAGACTAGGATCCACATATGAGAACAAGAATGTAGCTTGTATGTGTGTCTGTGTATGTGTGTGTATTCTAATTTGGTTGAATGAAGTGCTAAGATCTACCAACCAGTTGATTTAATATCCGTTTCAGTCCTGAAATTGCATGTCTACTCAATAAACAATTTTGAGAATTGAAATGCAAGTCTTTCTGCACATCTGTATTATAATTTTTGTTGGGAAATCATCTAAAAGTGAAATAATTATTTCATATATAGATGGATGCTTCAGTTTTTAAAGAAAGAAACAACTGGTAAACTGTTTTCAAAAGCATTTTACAATTTTGTTTTGGAAAGCAGTGTGTGAGGGTTTTATCTTTGTATCCTTACCAAGCATTGATGTACTCAACTTTTTTTTAATGTCTGACAAAATTGCATATAATTAAGTATAACATGCTATTTTAAAATGTATATGCATCATGCTAATTAACATTTTCATCATTTTAGACACTTTTCATTTGTGACTGAATCCAGGACCTTTTAAGCTGCTAGGCAAAGGCCCTCTCCTCCTGAGTTATGACTTTCTTGTGTAATTATTATATTTAAAATTATTTCAATTTTGACAAGATTTCAGTGATTCTATTTTATATTAATGAGAAAAGAGCAGATAAAAAAGAGAGAGTTGCAAATTCTTTGTTGTTCCACTGAATCCAGCAACGTAGCATTGGCACTTTGCAAACTTTATCTTGACAGTTTCTCGCTATTTAGGGAGGGAGACAAATTTCTCTAATTATACCTCTTGTCTTTTACAGTACTTCCCCTAAGTCTTACCTTCTGCCTGCTACAAGATTTGCATTCCCTGTTTGTCTCCAGGTATATTATATGAATACCAAGTGTCTGCAGCTATGTATAATCAAATTCCATTTTTCATGTGCAAAGTTCATCAAAGGCATTTCCCTCTTCACTTGAGTAATATACAAAGCATTTCCCCCTCCATCCTGGGAAACATGATGGAGATACACACGTTAGAAGCAATAATGAATTTGATGAGAAATAATAAAGTGGTAACAATGATGAGTTTGTTTTTGCCATCTGTTACAGACATGCCTGAGTTCATTTTCTGTTTTTCTAGTTAATTTATAGTGTTATTTTTCTTCTTAATTGCTAAAACTTACTTGAAAAATTAAATGATAGAGCTCTATGCTAGCAGAATGTATTTATTATTTAGATTATTTAATCAGATTAAGATAAATATAAGCAAGACTCTCATAAATTATTCCATCAGAGTTAAAATTCATGAGTACAGTTTTCCCAATTCAAATTTAGAGATTCATTCCTAATAGGATGATTGCGCACCAGGTAGCACATCCTTATTTTTGCTGAGCACTCTTCTGCACTTTGGGGCTTAGTAGTGGTGCAATAAAGGGTTCATAACAATTACAAGAATGGACAGAAAAAGTTCACAATTGTTAAGTCATGTTTCTACTATCTCCTGATATGTTTTTTTTAAGTATTTTTTGTTTCTTTAGGAACTTCTAATTTATAGAAAATGCACTGCAAAGTAATTCTGTGAGCGTTGAAATGATTCCATGCAGAGACTGATCTGTAAATTCCTAATAAGGACAGAATAGACACGGACCTGAGCTCGATCAGATAGGCACTTCACACTACAGTGAGGGGGACTAGGTTCTTTCTCACATGGCTGCATCTTCACTGTCCTTACCACCCCTTCCTCAGAATCACCAGGGATCCCAGTCATTCAAGACTGCTTTCACCAGCCTTTCTCTAGACTCTGTGTTCTTAAATTCTTTCCCACAAATTATACTTGTTCATTTTTTCTAAATCACTAGCCTCATTTCTGACAATTAGAAGGCTAGTTTTTCATAAAATTTTCACATTAAACTAGTGAAGAATACAAAATTTATAGAGAAAAATGAAATATTTCAGATACTTTAATATTTTTTGCTTAATATTTTATGTTATTCAGTTTACTTATTTATTTTAGAACCAACCACTGTTTCCCCTCCTGTTTATTCTTTCGTTTCCTCCCCCTATCTCTCCTCCCTAACATCCCCCCTCAATCCACTCTTCCTCTGTTTCTGTTTGGAAAGGGACAGGCCTCCCATGGGTATCAACAAATCATGGCATATCAAGTTGCAGTAAGAGTTAGCACCTTCCCTTGCATTTAGGCTGGACAAGTCCTTTATGAGAAATGGGTTCCCAGGAGTCAAGAAAAGCATTAGTGGGACGGCCCCTGCTCACATTGTTAAGAGTCCCATAAGTAGACCAAGTTACACAACTGTCATATATCTGCACAGGGCTCCCTGGTTGTTGATTGCTTGACAAATATTTTCTTTATCTCTATATTCTCAATAAATTTCTACTAAGATATTTTTTTTTTGTATCCCAGGATAGATCAGGGGGCTTCAAGCTTACATTCTATAAAATGGAAACAATTAATAGACTCTAAATAGCTTGTCTTGAACAGAATATACTGCTTAAGAAGAAAATAGCTGTCTTCTAGAGATGGGAAAAAATCTCGAAAGTGATGAGATAAAAAGAATGTTTCTCCAACAAGTGTAAGCAGGATATCTATGAGTTTTCTTTGCCTTTTTTGTGTTTATTGCTGAAGTAATTTCTAACTTTGATCTGACCTGGTAGTGGTAAGTGCATAAATATCACAACTTTAGTATTTAGATCTCAGTTCCAGAGGACAGAATTTGAAAAGCACAGACCTTCTAAAAACATGTAGAGAAAAATCCTATACACTGAGGCCTGTGTAGAAAGGGATTGAAGACAAAATTAAATGTGAGAACAAACTGTCCAAATCCCATAGTGATTCATCACTATGCATGTGTCAGCTTCCAGAAAAAGGCTATCAGCTGGCAAGATGACTGAACATGTGAGAATAGGGGCTGAGATACTTGTCACACCTGGATCGCTTTTGTTCCTGCTCTAGTCTCTGATTCTTACCGTATAGCTTAGGTCACAAAGGATGGATTTTAGCAATGCTCTCAAAGTACATACCAGAAGTACTATCTTTTGAATGTATCCCTGAAAATTCACATGGTAAAAACATAATTTTCCATGCAGCAGCATGAAAGGTAGAAAAATTGAAAATAATTGGGTCATCAGGGCATTGTACTCACAAGTACATGATTTAACTCTGCTTAGAGCTTTTAAGAATATGATCTTGTTCTTCTGTTCTTCAGTCATGACAAAACCTATTGGTTACCCTTATATTTATGTAATCTACCATAAAAGAGAATAGCAAGAAGTTCCTCAACACTAGGGTTTTGTTCTTGAACTTCCTGGCAAAATCAGTAAAATGGTAACAACACAGAAAATCAAAACAAGGCACTGAGGAGTTGGATACTCAAAGTTTTATGTGACTTGTTAAGGAAAATGTGCTCTGATTCTCTACACACCAAAATTCTTCCACTATAAAATTGTCAATGTTATTGAATTCCTGTAGATTTATACAATTATCCATCACTGAAATCTGATTTTAGATCTTTTCAACACACTAAAGTTCTCTCCGCATTTGCAAGCAATTACCCCCTGCTAGCTCATCCTAGCCCTAGATAAATAATATGATTTCATTTTTGAGAATTTTATATTCTCTAGAATTTTTGTGTAAAGTTAATTTATTCATTATATGCTCAGGTGTATTTGATGGAAGTCTATGGTTTAACATTTCATAATAATACAACCATTTCAGTTAGTTATTTTATCAATTTATTGACATTTACAATGCTTTCAGTTTGGTTATTATGAATAATAATGTGGTATATATTCATGCACAAGAATTTGTGTGGAAAATGTTTTACTTTCTCTTGACTAGATGCATAGGAAAAGAGATCTCAGATTGCTCGTTACCACACACTGTGTTTATCTTATTCAGAAAAACCCATACTCTTTCCCCAAAGTGGCTATTCTTATGTACGTCCCCACATGGCCTATGCATGTTCCTAGTACCTGATGCCATCAGCTTTCCTGAATATCACCATTTTTATTTGTGCATGATATTATTTCAATGATATATTGTGTGCTTCCTAAACAACTCATGATTTGTAGTATTTTTTGCTGTTTTTATTAACTTCTCATATAGCTACATATTAAATGCTTATTTCTTTTACAATAATATTAAGACTATAAAATCAAGGGAAAATTCTATTTACAAATGCATTCAAAAACAAACACCTGGAAGCAAGCTTCACAAAAAAGTTTAAGATATGTCTTAAAGATAACAAAATAAGGCTGAGTAATGGTTATGAACATATGAAGATTTAAAGGACCTCATAACAGTCCTGGATTGGAATGTTTTATTTTAAGAAGATGGCAATTTTCTTTCAAGTTATATAAATTCAATAAAGTACTTATGCAGATGTCAAGAGCAATTTTGTACAAGTTGACAAATATATCTTAAGTTAATATTAAAATTCATAGGAGTAATAGTTAATATAGTTTTTAAAGGAATATGGTTAGAAATCTCCCAGCACTGGGTTTTGAGCTCATATATTGTAAGAGACGGGTTCTGGAATAGAGATAGACACATGCTGGATATCTCATATGTTGTATGCATCATTTACAAAAATTTTACTCACTTTGTACCTTCTTTAACTTTCATTGGAAGGTAAACAGAAGAAGAATAAAACTGAAGGTATTTTTATTCAATAATCTCTCATCCTGATATCTACAAAATACCCATATAATGCCATACTTTTTTCTGAAATGATTACAAATTCTTTGACTTCTATGATTAAGTATTTCAGCTTCCCACTTTTCCAAGTTCTTCTAGGAATGGCTCACAAAGCTCCACTGACAATAGTCAACATTCTTTTTATTGCCAGTGTTTCAAACTCTTTACATTTCTCCCAAGAAACACATTCAAAGCTTTAAAACCAAATGGCTAAACTTATTAGAACAATAACCCTTGCTGCTACTAATTTTCACTCTATTTTCCTTTTTCTTACTGTAAAATAGTCTGACAGAATCAGTTTTAAGGTAGGAAGGATTTCTTGACTCACAAGATATGCAATTAGCAACCAGTTTATTGTAGGAGCTAGCCAAAAAAATACTAGCCAGAAATGAGAAGAAAAAAACAAAAAAATGTAAAGGAAATCATATTTATCAAAGCCCCTTGATTAGGGTTCTTATATAATGCAAGCTTGTAGGAAAATGGGGTTAGAATAATATAATGTGTTAGAATATGTGGGCATGCAAGTTCTGCCTCACTGCACCCAACCTGCCCGAGGGAAAACAGCTTGTTTTATTTAATTTCTCCAAAAGTTAGTTGTATACTAAAGAAAGATGATTAAGTATTAGAGTTCTTGTTTTGTTTGTCCAAAAGAAGTGTGATGCTGGTAAATCTAATTAATTCTGGGAAATGTTAGCTTAACTTACATAAGCAAAAAACAACATTGCCACCATAATGTCACCAAGGTTTTGATTTGCATTGCCTTTATTACCTGCGTTCACACGCCCACATTTTTATAGTTTTCCAGGGAAGGTCAGTATGTAGTATTTCAGGGGAACAGTTTGAAGCCGCCCCCAGGACCATTTCTTTCTTCCGCTCACTCAGCAGGTAAACTAACCGGTCTTTGTTAGTTCTTCCTCAATCCTGGGCCCTAGGTGTATAGTGTTGATGTGTAGTTTTTGTTGAAGACTTACGTGTAATGGCAAAACCTTTGGAAAGAAGAAATCTGCATCAAAATCTTCACGTTTTTCTTAGGAATTTATTAGCCTTTCCAACTGTATACAACCATTGCTATTTCTACTTGCAATCTCAAGCCTGTCTTAAACTTCTTTTTACAGATTTATTCACTAAAGTAAAATGGTTAAATTTCACAAAACTAATAAAAATCCAAAGTAAAATTATCAAAATACTAAGTACTCATAATTAGTAATGTACAATATAATATTGAAAAAAAAACATTTTCAATTTATACAATACATACATTGTCTTATTTTTAATCCATAATTTTTATTTTTATTTATGTGTTTGTGTCTACATTTGTGTTTCCGGAGCACATGTGTGTAGTAACAATGGCGTCTAGCAGAGGGTGCCAGATACCATGGGAATTCAGAAATAGTTGTGAGTCATCATGGGAAGGGCTGGGGATTGAAACTTAGCCCGATGAATGGGCACCTGAGCCATCTCTCTGAGTCTTATTGACCATTACATATAGCTAGTTGGATTTTTCTTCATCAAAGAAAATAAACTGATTCTAAAGGGAGTTCCACTCAAGTCTTAAATCACTTTTAATTGGTAATTCCTCCAAAACTAGAAAAAATATAGACAATACAATGGATAAAATATGGAGACTGCTGAATGATAATATTATATTAAAACTAATAAAATAGTGTCATAATAAAACAAATTATTATGATAATGAGTAATATATAACAAAGATAGAAAGTGTATCTCAAATGTAAAGTTTTCTTGACCATTGAAAGGATTCACTGTGTGTGATTCATTTGTCTTAATTTAAATGAGATATTCCTACCAGAAGAAATACAAAAGCATTGGATACATTTTGTATTATCACAGACTTTTCCTCAGTATCAACTATTTGAAAGGAATACCATAGAATGTGTTTCTGATTACAATGACAAGTCATAGTTCTTCCTGTCTTGAAAAATAATAAGTTGAAATATTCCTATGAAAAATAATGATGACGAAATATAGAATACATTCATATATAAATGTATAATAAATTTGATATCTTAAACGCTGCTAAATGGGAATATATTAAATATACTGGAATATGATATGGCCATATATATGTATTCCATATATATCAACCATGTGTATGTTCTAAATATATATGCATACATGATGAACATATGTTTTTGATATTTTTAAGTTATCATATGAATCCATTTTTATAATTTCTCACAGGATTTGATCACCAAAGATACCCTAGAGCCTGCCTTTTCATGTTTCTTGCTATTTGTGACCTTGTAGAAGATAAGATTACACTATAACATAATTTTGTTTACTATCTTATAACTTGGATAAACTTCCATGTTCACTTTGTTATTAAAACACAATGCTGAGAAGTTAGGTAAGTATTACTGCCATCATTTTTTTCCTTGACATCTCATAAACATCCTTAAAGAAAGACTAATGTGAAATGCTCTGTTAATTACCTCAGTCTGGGCAATCTGCTTCTGCTGATAGACAAGATATTCATAAAGACAAGGTTTCCTCATTCTTAATAAGGATCAAATTCGATGGATGCTAATATCGTTCTCAAATTCCACGTGAAGGGAGTTAAAGGTGGGCAGTTAGAAGAACATGTTTTGCCAAAGCTGATGTGACTTCTGAAGCATAGTAGCCACTACGGTGTTCCCAAAGCAGCTGTTCTCAAATATGTTATTGGACTCTGATGTGCAGCTAGGATTTTTTCAGAATATTAATAATATCAAACTGATTTTTAAAAGATAAAGATCAAACTGATTTTCCTCCTAATTGTTGCATTACATGAGAACAGATAACGCAGAGACAGGAGTAGGATGCACTTCTGATAATCAACTGAAATCTAATGTAGTGGGAGAAAACCACAGTGGCAGTCACTATTCTCTGTTGCTATACTCAGTGGAGATGGAGGACTATGGACTCTCTTAAATGCTCTTTCCAACGCAGAGGATGTATCGCTTTTGTCACACATTATAATGTTCTACCTATACACTCCTGAGAGGAAAACTTGCATGACCTTACGAGTTCCAAAATTTAGGAAACATCAATTTTATTTGAAAAATAATATTGAAGATGCTGAATTTAATACAATGATGTTAATTGGTAGTTGTTTCCTCATAAATCAAAGAATTCACCTGGCTCTTATATCAGGCATGGCAGCAAGGTTTGTTAGCAACTAACAAACTGAATATAAATGAAAACCTAAATTCTGGGAAAAGTATCTATTGCTTTGAGTTTCATTGTATCTAGTCAATGGAATATTTTTTATATTAAACTACTTAAAATTATGGATTCTTTTTTTATTATATGTATTCTTTGGTAAAATCACCATCAAAGTATCTCAGACTGTGTGGTCTTAGTGACATAAAATTTTTCCTCATAGTTCAGGTTATCAGAAAAATTTGATCAATGATGAGAAAGATTGAATGTTTTATGTGAATGAGTTTATAGACCGAGACTTGTACATAGTCCTCGTCTTCCAGTGCTTAAACTGTCCCTCCACACACCTTCATCCTAACTACTGTTTGTACAATGTGTGTGCTGCAGTATGGTCAACCTTACACTTATATCTCAACTCCATGTTATAGATGTTGTCTTCAAACCCATACTCTGAGTACTCAGTAAAAGACTCTTCTATAGCCCAAATGTTTGTTCTCCTTTTCCCATCATAGGCAAACATAATAGGTGAAAATTCAAGACTCAATCTTTGAAAGATGATTACATCAAAAGCGAAATTTACCACATATAAGATTTTTGGCTTGTAGAACACAGGAGAGATAACAGTGGCATTCTTTGAGAAATTATTCTGATTTCATATTTGGTAGCACTGACTCAAACTTGTAAGGCATTCCCCAATTAAAATCTTCCATATTATCCCGTACACTTACTTAACTGCATGATTTTTATTGGTATAATTTAACCTGCAATCCATATCAGATTCGACACAGATATAATCCATATCTAAGCCACAGAACATTAGGCTGCAAAAGCAAACATCAGATAACGTTCTCAGAAATCATTCTTAGGATTAACTATAGCATATGTATCTTAGAATGTGTACCATTTAAATGGATAAATGACATTCTTTTTCAATTATGTTGATAGTATGTGATATTTTACTAAATTATTGTTATAAATGGCAATCACACATATAAAAGTTTCTGAAACAAATGTTTCATATGCTTGTTTTCTGAATAAGAGTTTTAAATTATATTTATCCCAGGATTGAAAAGAATTTAATAGAAATATGTATATAAAAAATCTAAACTTTAAAGACACAATAGAAAACAATAAAGCACACATTTACTCAAAATTCATTCCAAACTTACTTGAATTTATCAGAGTGCACTGGTTAATCAATGGATAAAGTCCATTTAAATTAAATTCATTAGTTTATATAAAATGATATTACAAATGGAAAAGGATTTTATTTAGACAAAGTTACCTCACTATGTATTACTATTTCTGGCATAATGAAGATTCAGCTTCAATGTGAATTAAAATGCTTAAAATATAAATAAAGGCTGTATTTTATTTGTAATATTCTATTTTTTTCACAAATTGCTAACTTAGACCTAATTTTCATTTGAATTCTGGCCAAATTGGTAAGGAAATTCATTACAAATAAAAGCTTTACTGTTCATAATAGCATATCAAGAAGATTGATTTGCACAACATTTATTATAGGGTAAACAAATGTTAAAAGTGCACAGTCCAAACAACCGCCTCAGGTGAAACATTGCAGGAATCATTCATCCAAGAAACAATGAAACTAGCCAGCATATGCAGGAAAACTAAAATTTTACTGTTAATTCCCAGTTATTCTAAAGCTAAATCTCAGTTAAGTTAATTATAACTAATAAATAGAAAAACATATTTTGAATATTAATCTCATCTACTTTTCTAAAATTAAAATAAAGTAGGATATATATGTGTGTGTGTATATATATATTGAATAAAGAGCATGGAATTAATCAATTTTACATTTCAAAGTTTATATTCTAAATCGAAAAGATAAACACATGGGACTGTGTATATACATCACTTCTGTTTCCAAATCCTCTTCCTCACTGAAAATGGACTTCTGCAGTCAGTGTTCCATTTTCCATCTCTATAAATTAGTCTGCTTTAAGAACCTGATATAAGAGGAATTATTAAAATATTTGGATATTTCTATGTGCATTGTACTCATTTACTTCAAGAATCATTTAATCTGTTGATATATATGTGTGTTGTTTGCAGCTTCTGTTATGGATCATGCTCTTATGAATAGTCCTTTCTGAGTGAGAGTTCAGATCTCTGCTCTCAATCAACATTTGCGTGCTAGCTACCATTCTTGATGTTGTTACAATATACCTGACAGAGGAAAGAAGTTGAGATTTCCATTGCTCAGAGTTTCAGAGGCACCATTGAACCTGAGTGAGTGAGGCCTTGCAACAGCGGTTGCCCTGAACAGAGTAGGATCAGGTGGACCTTGTGAGTTGGTAGCTGAGATGGAAGGCAAGGTCAGAGTCTTAGCAGAGACAAGACCTTCAAAATTAACCCCTACCTACCTATATCTTCCAGCCATGTCTTTCTTCTGACAGTTTCTACAACCCCCCCACAACATTAACAGTAGCTAGACAGCAGCTCTTTTAAATCATGGACCTGTGGCTGGCATTTCAGATCCACACCTCAGCATCCCTTCATTGCCACAGCTCGATCATAAGAAATCCTGCTTTGAACTTTCTGAGGAGTCACTATATAGTTTTCTGTTGATGTGTTTTAGAGCTATAAACATCACCTGTAGGGCAGTTTTCATTGCATCTCAGAGGTACTGTTGTTTTATTTTCATTTAGTTTTAGGAAGTTTGTCTCTTTTTTTTTCTTGACCTCTTCTTTGACCCACTTATCATTTGGGAATGAGTTGTTTTATCTCCATGAGTCTGCGTGTTAACCAGGGTGTTTTTTGTTGTGAATTTTAAGTTTATTTAAGTATAATTATGAGGATATTTTAAACCTGATGACCAAGACACATAACCAGTAAACTAATGGATGGAAAAAGACTGCAAATTATTTCAATATTAAATTATGTTCATTGTTTATATGAAGAAATTGAATAATTAAAAGTTTAAACATATTTTCTTAAGGTTGCATGTCAAACTTGCTTCTAAATTTTGAAGGAAAGAACTCTTTCCTCAACAAATCATTATAAAAGAAAATAGTAAATATTTTCCCGAAATTATTTATATTTTTTCCAATTTTTTAGCTGATTTCTGTTAAAGTTTGTTTTTACATAAATATTATTATGTATAATTATCTAAATCATTTACTTACTTAGCAATGCACTCCCATATAAATATGTTATCATTGGACATTATGTTAACTCCCTGTTATTTATAGAAAACGTTCTGAATTACTTTCAAAATAGTATCTCTGCAAATATTTCTATAATTAAGATATTGTCAATTTGCATTTGTCAATTAGTATGCTTACATTTCTAGGTGATAAATTAGATATTTTAAATATTTTACTTGCGTAAATCTTTAGTTAACTTTAGATATAACTCTTTTCTTTCTTCATTTTAATATTTCTTTCTATGCAACATTATGACATGAACAAGCTAATATTAAAAATTGCTCTTTGTTACAATATTTCCAAATACAAGATATTTTATCTACAATTTAAATTTTATTCTTCAAAGCAAAATTGAATTAAACTTGTATTTTCAAATACAAGGAACAATTGAGTCTATAAGACATTAGAATTAAATTTTTTTCAAGTCTCAATTGACCGGATTTAAATGTAGTGAAACCTACTGGTAATCTACTTATCTGCATTTCAATTCCTAATTTGGATACCATTAAATTGGTGATCAGTTATTAATGAATGAATATGATAACATAAATGGGAGGTAATTTTAAGCAAAACCTGTATAATAACTACTTATTAGTTTAGAGTTATTGATGTTGTAAAATTAAAGCTATTTTACTCCGAAAGCACATAATGAATGAAATAAATGTGGAGATTCTAAGCTCAATTTGTTATTAGCAGCTGCTTTCATCAACCACAGATATATATTGCTAATTCTGAATTTTTGAAGATGTCACAATATGTACTTAAAATTTCGGCATCTGAAATGCAAAAAAAAAATATTTGTATGATTAATGTACACTAACATTAATTTTCATCTAAAATATAAGAAAAATGTAACTCAATCAAATGAATGCTGCTTCAATATTTCTAATGTAAGTATAGATTATTAAATTCCCATCAAATAAACCTGCTCTTTTTCCACATATATGTTAGTACATTGCTCATTTAAAAGGCTATATGTGTATTTTTCTCTTTCATTGCATAGATACTCTTTGAATTGACATCATAGGAGTCATTTGTGGAGTTACTTAGTGAATATTAATGAGTATGCTTATTCTAGAAGATAAGGTCTTTAAAAAGCTTACTACATGAACATTGCTTACAAATAATTGAGGAACAGTGGCTATATTTACATGGAAGGCAAAATACTAACAGGGATATTAGTTACAATGAGAACACGAGATAAAAGAAATTATTTAAAATGATCTTCATTTGAACTATTCCTAAAAATGTGCAGAAATCTCTGAAGCTCCTGGTCTGCATTGCTGGACATTTTCCTTCACCTTTATGTGGAATTGTATTTCTTGAGTGATTTATTACTTTTAAAATGAAGCCACATTTGCAAGATTGCAAGCTTTCATGTGCACAAATAAAGCCAAGCCTCGGATAGCCATTAACTTACGGAAATTTCCTCTTCTCTTTGTCCTGTCACTTTTTTACTGTTAAAAAATAATGATGATATAATGGAGTTCATCTTCAGCCTGAATCAACTTATGGAAGGAAGTTAATGACAGAAAAATAATGTATTACAGTGTTCTTTGTGTTATGTTACCTTAATGCAAAAAATAAATTGCATTGTGTGTTTCAGTTTCAATGGCGTTGGTTATGAATTCTGCAAGCAAGCATAACTTTGTTTAGTAACCCAGGTTCATCACAGAAGCCAGACAATTGCTCTCAACCTATGACAGCCACTGAATCTTTCTATTTGCTACTAATATCCTAGCCATCCTTAAGTTGATTCTTACATCTCAGCTTTCAGAAAATGAGTGATTGCATCTCCATACCCTTTTCCTTTGGCTTTATAAAATGGACTGAATTACTTAATAGGTCTTGTTCTGCCCTTTGAATTCCAGGTCTGAATTCTCTGCTGAACTATCTTAGAGACTTAAGAATAAATTCTCAATGAAGTCATAGCCTGCATTTCTCTTTGAACTTTTATACAAATGTCACAATGTCCTATTATATAAAGTTAATTCAAAATGTAATGTTACATAGACTCTTACCCTTTAGTTAACTTTCAACTTCAGTGATTCCTCATTGCCACTGCTGCAAATATCAGACATAGAGGCAAATGAATACAAGGGAATTAACTAATAGAAAAACAATATTGAACTTCATCTAGTTTGAATCATGAGCAATGCACCACTTATGAGAAAGAGAATAGGTTATGATTATGTTTTTATCCTTCCAATGGTAGTATTTCAAAAATAATTAGTCTAGCTTCATGATAGAAAGCATATAATCAAGTAATAAAGCAAAATCTGACACCAAGTAATGGAGTTCTTGAAATAAAATGGGGGTAGGATGAAATCCATAATATTTAACTGCATTACCAAATTATATTTGTCAAACCATGTTTGTATTTCCTAACTGCTAGTTATATATCTTTGAAATTATGTGGATAAAGTCTTATCCAAATGACCTGAAGGAAATGAAGATAAAAAGAGTTTGTGCAATAATGGGCAAAGAAAAATCTGGGGTATTATGGATGGGAACCCGTAAATAACCCCATGAATAACATTTTGAAATGGAAAACCATGCCCAACAAAAGAAACTAAATTGCATCACTTAAAATGTGTAGGAACAAGTTGAAGAGTGCATCTTCTTTATCACTTAAGAAAGCTACTGAGTCAGTATCTTGTGAAAGAAAAGTTTATTTAATTTGGCTTTATTAGAGCCCTTACCTAGCAATGAGCCATATGTGTACGTGTGCATTCTGTTATAACTTATTAAGGAATTTATTATAACTGCAAAATGGCAGTGATATAATTCTCCTTTAAATTTTTAGTTCATTTTCTCTTGTGTTTGAATATTCTATAATATTATGACAAGTAGATTCAAATATAGCTTGGACAACTGCTATAAAAAGTTAGATAATCATAAATAAAATATTTAGGAAAGAGAAGTGAAAGTAGTTTAAAACAAAAATAATATAATAAATTATAAGAAAATTCATAACATTAATAATAAAGAGCATATAATGTTGCGGAATGAGATAATATAATTCTGAATAATATTATATTTTCCCTTTTTCTGTTTTCTTTTTGAGGTTAAAATATAATTGCAATAATTTCCTTATCCTTGTATTCCTCCAAAGCCTCCCATCTCTCCTTGAAATTCACAGCCTCTTTTATTCACTTATTATTATTCATGCATTTGCGCATATTTATAAGCATATATATTGCCAACCATATACTGTTCAGGCTGTACAATGTTACTTGAAATGGGTTTATTTTAAAATTAATTAATTTAAAAAGTAACTATCTTTTCTCATTTTACATAACAATATCACTTCCCACTACCTCCCCTCCTCCTGCTCCCTTCACCTTTCTCATCCCCCATCCCACCCCTTGTCCCCTTCTCAGAGAGGGTAAGACTTTACTCCCTTAGAGAGTAAACAAAGTCTAGCACATTGCTCTTAGGCAGGACCAAGGCCCTCCCCACTATATCTAGGCTGAGCAAGATATCCCTTCAAAGAGAATGAGTTTCAAAAAGTCAGTACAAGCAGTAGGGATAAATCTTGGTGCCAGTGCCAGTGGCCCACAGTCTGCCCCAGCTATACAAGTGTCACTCACATTCAGAGGGTCTAGTTTGGTTCTGTGTTGTTTCCCTGGTGTCAGGCTGTAGTTGTTGGGCTCCCATTTGCTCAATTAAGCTCTTTCAGTGGGTATCCCCATGACAGTTGTGACCTTATTGCTTATATTCTCACTCCTGTCGCTCTTCAACTAGACTTTGGGAGCTCAGCCCAGTGCTCCCCTGTGGATCTTCTTATCTTTTTCCATTAGTTGCTGGATGAAGGTTCTATGGTCATATTTAAGATAGTCATCAATCTAACTATAGGGCAAGGCCAGTTCAGGTACCCCCTCCACTGTTACTTAGCATCTTAGCTGGGGGCATCCCAGCCGCTCACCACGCACCCAGTTTGAACTCTGTGCTCTAGAACCCAGTTCGCGAGCTTCAGGCAAGGGGCTGGAGGTTGAGTAAACACAGGCAGAGACAGACCTACACACGGACTTCCAATCGCTGGTACAAAAACCCTCCTTTAATAGCACCTTGGAGGCTTAAATACCCTGCAGTCAATGGAAAACAGATGAAAATCCCATCCTCTGATCCTCTAGGCAAAGTACAGCTTTTAGTAACTTCAATTAGAAAGCTCTAGACAGGGAAGAGCAGCTGAAGGCCAGGACTCAATTGGTCCCAACACATCCTTGTGAATTCCTGGTTACTTCTCTAGTGCCAGGTTTCTTAGTAGCCCTGCAATGGCTCCCTCAATCATGATATCTCTTTTCTTCCTCTCTGTCTCTGTCCTTCCTCCATCACTACCATCCCATTCCCTTAAATTTTTCTCCCACCCCCTTTTCCCCCTCTTCTACTTGGACAACATGTTTTGTATAATCTGGGATTTTTTACAAGATGAATAGAATATATGTTCTCTTGCATGGATACATCTGCATTAACATTTCATTTTCTTTTTTACAAAAATTAATTTTGCTACCTGTATTTTTTTAATAAAAATTAAGACCGTGATCAGTATCTGATGTAAAAACAAATAAGCAAAAACAAACCTTCAAGATAGTATTTTTAAAAGAACACTAACTTGACTGCAACAATATAGTTAAATTTTTTGACTTTTCCTTTCTGGGAATCATCTTAAGATATTTTTGGTTACTGACCTTAAATATCCATTCGTTAAATGTTCATGTCAGTGGTACTATGTATATACTGCCCTAAACGTTAGATTTACAGTAGTTACCCATGGTTGATATGATGCCTTTTCCCGTAGTTGAGGATAATATAATAAAGAAAACCAACTCAACTCTGTGGTCAGTGTTCTAAGGAACAGCATAACATGAGATCATATAAATGGAGACATGCCACATTTGGGATTCGTGCCATTCTTCCAGATGATTCATTCCAAATTGATGGACGTACATTAACAAGAACAATTTAAAGAATACAAGAATTGCAAGGGAGTGAAAGAAGAACAATTTAGAATTCATAAAAATGACGTTTCATTTTCTTATTAGAACACATGCCATGTATCACTACATCTTGTAGAACAGAAGAGCTAATTACTCCGTGTCTGTGAGACCCTCCACTAGATGATGTGCCAAAATCCAGTTTTTCAGGTCCTGCACCTGTGCAATTCATCCACTTGCATTTCAGGCCAGGAAAAAATTGCTATATGATTGTCTTTCTTGATGCCTGAGCTATAGAAAATAATGAATCCTATTTTAAAAATGTATTTTAAAGGTTCAAAAGAAGTCACCATTACAGCTTTCAAGAAAAACTAGTATATGAAAAGTTAACTGTTTACACAGGGTCTTTTTTTGACAAACTTATAATTTGAAAATGTTCACTCTTGATAAGTCAGCAAAAGATAGTTAATCAATTTGACTGAGGAAAAAAACAACAACAATCCCAGTGGTCCTTTTCAGTAGTTTCTCCTTTTGTTTTGAATAAGCTATGTAGGTAAAGGTTCAATAGCTAGAAGTCAGTTCCTGTGTCTACCAAAGACTTTCTTTATGCATCTCTAAACCTTGCTCTTTGAAGCCTGAAAATGTTATAATTCTATGATCACCAACAGAAGACATTGAAAGCTTCTATTTTATTATCAAAAGAGAATATATGAAGATCAGATTCTTAATGTTGTTGATGTTTGTCTGTTTTATGGTTTATTTGCCACTGGAAAGAAAAAAGACCCTGAGATTATTAGAGAAGGCAATCAGGTTCAATCTACATGAACTAAGGGTAATCTACCAAATTACGAAGAACAAAAATACTTTACATTTTATGATAGGACCTCTGATAAGTTTAGCATAGCCATCTCATATGATTTTTCAATGATTAGTTTGAAATAAGAGACATTTATGTCTTATTTTTGCTGTTTCCAAATCTCTGGCTTCTTTCAATTTGGCTGATAACCATGTCCTTACCTTCGCTTTTACTTTTTATTGCTGCTTCTCTTTTGTATTTATTGATACAAAAGTTGGCTAAGTTTAAATCAAGTCTAGACTTATTGATCACAACTCACCATTTAATTGTATATTCTGTTATATAGTAATAACAGGAAAGCATTCTGAGATGTTTGCATGAAGGGTGTCATGCAGAGAAAATATAAGTGATGGATGGATTATATGCTCGGTTCTTAAAAGTATTAGCAAACCTACTTACTAAACCACTTAAAATATTTTTGAAAAATCTTAGGATCTGGGGAGACAAGGAAGAGTGGAGGACAAATGTTATATTGATTATTCTTAAAAGTTAAAAATAACTTGAAAGAATGACATCAATACTTAATAAAATAATGGAATACATATCCATAAAGGAAATGTTAAGTCCAGAAGCAGTAAAATCAAGAACAACATGAAATATGATTTTCAGGTAGAAATGATGACAGATTATCAGTATTTCTTTCCAGCTGAATGTAAAAATAAACCTAGGAAACAAAAGGAAAACTATGTCTATGTATGTATTTCTTAGTTAATAAAAGAATCCTAAAGGACATATTTTTTTTAATATTCTTGAAGTCATCTTCAAGTACTCACAGCCATGCAACCCAGAATTTAGTTTATATTTTCAGTTTTATTTCTCATCTGTCCCTGAATATTGAACTACAACAAACAGGCTGCAGAGTCTGTGTGCTGCTGTAAATGCTAAATTTCATTAAGGTTTCTGAGAACAAGGTTTGCCTATTTTCAGAGGTTGTGAGATATATTCATATATATGCAAATTTGAAGTCTGTTGACCTTGGTTAAACTTTGGTTCCTTTAATGATCTAGATATGTAACAGTGTGCATTATTTGATGTTTCGTAATTTCAGTGAATTATTCCCTTTAAGATGATGAACATTCTCTTCAGCCCCATGAGCATTCAGGATAATACATACAAAATGCATTATAATTCACAAAAATTAATGTCTTTTAAAATGTAATAACTTATTTACTGAGCTATAGACACCCATGCACGGTATCATTATTTGTTTACAAAACACTAGTGAAGAAACAAATTCATTCCATATATTCTACTGAGCACTAGGAATGAAACAGGCAGGGGGAGAAAGTTTTCCTCTTACAACGCGATGGCATACAGAATCAAACATGAAATCATGAGCATAACATCTCTGCAGACAATGTGTTTATAAGTTCAAGGCAATATAGTAACCATGAAAATTTTAAGTTCATATTATGCTGAGTTTCTATTGATTTCAACATTTTTCTTTTTTGTATTTATTTATTTATTTATTTTTAAATTTCATTCCAACCACAATTTTCCCTCCTACCCTCCTCTTGGCTCCCCCTGCCTCCTCCCAGTTCACCCACCATCCACTGCTTCCAATGGGTAAAGACTCCCATGGGGAGCCAACAAAGCTGGCAACTAAGTTGGGTACAGGACCCAGCCCTTGTCTTACACCGCAGGCATTAAACATGAGCATCGCATCCCACAATAGCGAATGGAGTCTAACAAGGTAGACCGTGCACCAGGTATAGATCCTGGTCCTACTGCCAGGGGCAGATAGCCCAAGCTTCAGCATTGTCTCCCACATAAGGAGGGCCTAGTTTGATCCCATGGAGACTCTACAATTGATCCGGAGTTCCTGAGTTTCCTCGAGCTTGGTCATTGGTCTCTGAAGATTTCTTCATCATGATCATGACCTCTCTTACTTGTATATTCCCTCCTCCCTCTCTTCGATTGGATTTCCGGAGCTTGGTCTGTTGCTTGGTTGTGAATCTCTGCATCTGGTTCCATCAGTTACTGGATGAAGGCTCTATGATAGTAGGAGGGTATTCTCCAATTTGATTACAGGGGAAGACCAGTTTGGGCACTCTTTAGCTGGGGTCATCCTTGCGGATTCTTGGGAATTTTCCTAGCAGCAGGTTTCTCCCTAACTCCACAGTGGTTGTTACTATCAAGATCTCTCTTTCATTACTCTCCTGCCTCATCTCTTTCCTTCCTTGACCATCCTGTTCCCTCATGTTCTCATCTCCCATCTCCTACCGTTTACCTCCCTGCCTGGCCTCCAGTTTACCCAAGAGATCGCATCTAATTCCCCTTCCCAGGGCAAGTCATATGTCTCTCTTAGTTTCTTCCTTGTTACCCAGCATCTCTGGAGCTGTGGATTGTAGTCTGGTTATTCTTTGCTTAATGACTAATATCCACTTTTGAGTGAGTTCATACCATATTTGTCTTTCTGAGTCTGAGTTACCTCACACAAGATGTTTTTATCTAGTTCTATCTGTCTGGAAATTTCATGATGTCATTGTTTTTACAGGTGAGTAATACGCCATTGTGAATATGTATTTTTAAAATTTTTAAAAATAATCTATTTTTTAAAAAATCTATTCTTCAGTTGAGGGGAATCTAGGTTGTTTCCACATTTTGATTATTAGAAATAAGGTTGCTAGGAACCCTGTTAAGCAAGAGTCCTTGTAGTATGATATTGTATCTTTTGGGAATATGCCCAAGAGTGGTATTTCTGGATTTGAGGTAGATTTATTTCCTTTTTTTCTGAGAAACCTCCATACTGATTTCCAAAGTGGCTATACGAGTTTGTACTCCCACAAGCTTTGCAGGAGTGTTCCCCTGAATCCACATCCTCTCCAACATAAGCCTTCCTCACTGTTTTTGATCTTAGTCATTCTGACAGGTGTAAGATAGTTTTTCAGGTTCATTTTGATTTGCATTTCCCTGCTGATTAAAGATGTTGAGCACTTGAGTTCAATCTTTTTCTTTGTAAAGTCATATTGATTACTCTCAGCCCCTACCCTCTCTTCTTTTCCCCCACCACTGACTTCTGCCTTCCTCTCTGCAAGATCCTTTCCCATGTGCAGATATTTTTGTTTTGTTTCATGATTCTTTGAGTTCAATCAAGTTGGTCCACATGATCACAGGTGTGAATCTGTTCCCTATTATTGAAGGGATGTGGGCTCAGCAAAGCACAGTCAGCTGGAGAGAGTGCCACACTGACCAATATCCACTAATAACTACTATTTTCCCCGGAAATGGTAGGGTCTCAGGAACTCCTCCTCTCCTGTCATTGACCAGTGTTTACAAGCTTAGTCATATGCAGTCCCAGAAAAAGCAGTCACAGGCTTTTTTTCAGTTCAGTGTTATGATTGAAGTGACACTTCCAGAAGAAAATATTTCTTTATTTTTCCCCCTATAAACTGAATCTACATTTTTTCCAGCTTCTCCTACAGGAGTTTCTCTGGGCCTTAGGAAGGATAGTATGAAAGTCTTGTTATGGGACAGCACCCAATAGTCACTTGTTCTTAGTACTATGATCAGCCATGAGTATTTTTTTCTTCAATACCATGCATGGTAAAGTGTCATTGCTCGAAGATTAGAGAAATATTTTTCTATGGATATAAGCGCAAACATTTAAAAGGCATTTTGACACTATGTCTGAGTAGCAAAACACAAGTACTAGGTTCTCCTTTAGAGTTTAGTGTCTTTCACGCTGTGAAGTTTTGACCAGTACAACAGTTCTGTGAATGAACTCTCTGCTGTGGATAATACCTCAATTCTAATCATATAGCAGACATTTATCCTTATAACATTCATACGTCATTGGATACTAATGGCCACTTATTTTTTTTACTGGTTAGTACCAGTTCCAGTATTCAACATGGAGAGACTTTCATAAAGACAACTGAATACGGTGCTCACATGTAAGTACAGGAGTAGTAGATACATTTTTAAAGTGTAAAATATTGTTAAAACACAGAAATGTGTGTAGATTTTTTTTCAAGTTTGAGAATCTAGATATTTTCTTACATAGTCTCCAAAGAGTATATGATAACGTGAATGTTATTATTTGAATTTATAGGTGAGGAAACATTCCTCAGTTGTACAGCATGTTCATCAGAGTCAATTAAAATCATTCATAAGACCAGGATTCATCCCTGGGGCATGAACTGGCTTTTCGAACCTATTTCCTATAGGAAGATACCTTGCTCAGCCTAGATGAAGTGGGTAGGGGCTTGGTTCTACCTCAATTTAATGTGCCAGGCATGGTCTTACCCTTTCTGAGGAGTGAATGGGGAGTAGATTGGGGAGGAGCAGGAGGAGACTTGGGGAGGGGTGTGAAAGAAGGTAGCGAATACATGATAATGAGCAAGGCAAGACAGAGCTCTGCTTAGTCATCATGACTAGGTCAGATTCCACTAGCTTCATATACAAATCCATGAAGCAACTCTGTGTTTTAAATCAGAAAGACCTGACAGAAAGTTTAAAACATCTAGTTGGCAGGATTTGAAAGACTAGATGGAGGAATGAGGGAAAAGAAAGATTCATTACTCAATTTGTTTCAGGCTAGGATATCAAGATGAATGGTGGTCTAGGGGAACTCTTTATTTATTGAATTGTTGCCCATTACTGTGGATTTGGCATTACTGTTGAAGAAACGGTAAGCATTTAATGTATATAATAGCTTTCTGTTTGGTAGTTTGGGAAAATTAGGAAATGGAATGGCCTCAGAATCACTCTTCATGTTCCTTCAGACAAAGGAGTCATCAGCTCTTATCATCAGCTCATACAGGTGATAATTATCTCAAAAGCAATGAAGTCATAATGGTTATTTGTAGAGTGGGAAGAAAAGGTGAGGGTTCTTCAACAAATTTGAAACTTACTGATAAGGACTCCAAAAATGCACAACCATATGTGAGGAGCTAGAAAAGACAAAGAAAGCAAAAATGAAACATGTTTGAGGAACAGGCTATTAGTGTTTCAAAAGGTAAACTCAGAAGAACAGTTAATAATGATATATCTCAAGTACAATAGGGATCAAAATTCAAATGTTTGTTATCTGCAATTCAGTGGAAAACTTGCTAAAATGAGTTTCAAAGGAGTTATAAGAACAAATAGGAAATTTGGAAAGCTTGTATACTATACGGATAAATATAAAGAACAGAAAAGAAAAAGCTGATCTATAAAAATATATTATATAGTAAGTAGTTTGTGTTGGACACAAGAGATGCATACTTAAGAAACACGCTTAATATGAAATACTTATTTTACTGAAATCATGACAAAATCTTTTAGTACTAACAGTTCAACAACCATGAAAACAACAATTAAGTTTAGAAATAGTATTTATGCAATGAAAAACAAGTTTTAATAATCTATTTTTCCAAGTAGGATATTTATAATGTATTAGACTTTGATTATCAACAATTAATATTTATACAGATAAAAATAAATCAAAGAAAGATAAAAGCAATCTTTAATAAACAGGTGAGCAGAAAGAGATTTGAAAATCAATGAGATAAAATTGCCTTCCCCTTAAAGTGAATTAAGTTAAAATCAATTTATTGCCAAACCATGAACTATAATTTATTTAACCATTACTTTCAGGATGCAGGGGACTTAGCCATTAAACCTCACCGACTGCAGAAGAGAGAGACTTGGCATGTGTCACCAGGGAAGCTGATGGACTTATTGATATGGAAAACATAAAATCATGATGATCTTAGACATCCACTTCAGCATACATGTACTTCAGGGGGTATTGATGGAGTCTCCAAATATATGTTGAAATATGGGTTTTGGTTTTTGAAAAATATTTTTTAAATATAATTCCATCCAAGGAGTTATTGTATCAATTTAAAGTTGAAATGTAACAAATTCATTGCCGTGTAAACTCACGTGAAAATAAGGATAAATCAGCATATTAATTATAGCCCTAAGTTTTGTGCATCTTTTTATAAAGTCCTCTCCTACATCTCTTCACAGACCTCTATTCAGAGTCCCTCATTTCCATCAATTTCCTTCTCTAGAATTAAATATTTTTGAAGTCTAATAATAAATATGGGCATAGAAAATATACTCATTTTATTTAGTTCTTAAGGAATTAGCATGGTTATTTAATAATTAATTAGAGTAACATATAAAGGCAGACAACACGAAAGGAACTCAGTAGTTATACACACAGACACACATACAAACAAACATATATGTAACAAAAATGGACAAAGAAGAGATGTTATGAATTTGAGTTAGAGGTCGTACATGGGGGTGAAGAGAGAAGATGTAAGAAGTTGCTTAATTATATTATAAACTTTAAACTCTAAAAGAATTCATTGGACTTTCCTATTAGTACAATAAAATAGATCAATGGGAACAAGAAGAGTCCACAAATATGTGGATACATGCCTAAGCTGTGATACAGCTAAGAAAAGAAATAACTTAGCTTGAAGACTGAGCTTGTGGGTAAACATTAAAGCATAAAAACATGAAAATGTGCTGTTTATAATAATTAAAGAATTACAATCATATATGACTTCAATTTTACAACAAGCTGAAGTATTTGCAAAATTCATGAATTGAGAATATCCTATTTACAATCTAGTATATACATGGTTTTCCTATTTTATGTGAAAAAGTGTTACATGTATGCAAAGTTATATCTCAATTTGTCATCTTGGTGGTATTTCATGTTAAAATGTCAAGGAAACCAACAATTATATATCTATTTCCTTCATAACTATGCAAAAATTTTATGTAACCTATATGTCTATGTGTGTGAGGTGTGTATATATGATGTATGTGTGTGTATGTGTATGTAATGTGTGCTAGTATGTAACTATGAACAATTTGACTATCCACCTTTGCTTTCTGCCTTATTTGAGACAGGGTCTCTTGTTCATTCTTATGCACTCAATTTTGATCAGGCTAATGAGATCTGGATGGTATTTCTGTATCTGCACCCAAACTTGCCACAGAAGCACTGTCTGTACAGCGTACACACTACTGTTCATGGCTAATGTAAACTCTAGGACTCTGAACTCAGAACTCAGTTCTGCTTATGGCAAATACTGGTACTCACAAAACCATCTCTCCAGTCTCCAGTTATGTTTATTTTACAGTTTTAGATTTTATTTTCCTCAAACTTGTATTTATCAAATTTCCTTTACTTAAAAATCATTTCTGGAATTTATGGGACATTTATTTTCTATTCATATATTTCAAAGTTTCACAATAATATTCTGAGATTTTTTTCCATTTTGTTGAATATATGCTACAATCCATGTTAAGATAACTGTAAAATGATAAAGAAGTTTATTAAACTTGGATCTTTAACACATGTCACCCATCTTTTAATAACTCTTTATTTTATTTTTTTAAAAAGAATCCACACAATATGTTCTAATTATATTACCTCTTCCCCAAATCCTCACAGGTTGCCCCATCTACTCAAAGTCCAATGTCCAACCTATTTCTTTTTCTCTATTTTTAAAAAACAAACAGGCAAACTAACCAAAAAGCAAAAATAAGAAAAACACACACACATACACACAAAAAACAAAAGTACAAAACAAAAAATTGGAAGCCATAATATAAAAGCAAAAGACCTCTGAGCAGTGGTGGCACATGCCTTTAATCCCAGCTCTCAGGAGGCAGAGGCAGGAGATTCTCTGTGAGTTCGAAGACAGACTGGCCTAAAGTTCCAGTAAAGGTAGAGATATTGCACAGAAAATCTCTGTCTCAAATAGCCATAAAAGAAAAAAAATCAGCACAAGTCCCACTGAGTTTGATTTCACAGCATGTTTAATAATTCTTAAAGGACTTTACTATTTTGAGAATGTGATTTTATTTTAGGTAACATTTTAGGTGTTGCTCACTAACTCTCTTCTTGAATTGTGTGATAACAATCAGGTTATTTACATTTTTGTTTTCTTAGCTACAATTAATATTTTACTTTCCTGGAAAACCATGGGTTTTTTTTTTTAGATTTTAAACCCCTAATTCTGAAGGTCATTTGTCTTAGCTTGGAATTTGTTGCTCTCTAGACTTGTGGTTATTTCTCTGCTATTTTGACACCATTGATTAATTTAGGACTTATTTTGTGGTCATTGCTCTTGAAGGGATAGCTATGTAGGTATGTTTAACAACTGTACAGAATTTTCTCTATTAAAATATTATTTGGTTTTTATACTGCTTTGTTTTCCATAATTTAATTGGAATGTAACTTGAAAATTTCTTCATTCTCAGTTAGAAAGCTTACAATACAAATGTACAAGAACTATATTACCAATGCTTAGGGAACAAAACTTTAGGAAATTTATGAAAATTACCTTACTTTGGTCCAAAATTATGCAAGAAGAAAAAAATCACACTTTGTTTTGTCTATCATTCCAAACCACTTTATCTCTGGTTCTCTGGTTCCTGAGAATGTATATAGCCTTAATTAAGGTCAGTCCTTTATACTATGCTTGATGTCCTCTAATAATCTAGTAACTTTTACAAATTGAACCTCAATGTTGTTTTTAGAGAATAACATGGCTCTTATTATTGATACTTCTTGAAAAGTATACCTAGGAAGAAGATTCCTATTGATAATGAATTGTTCAGTTCTTTAGTAGCTAGATAGTTTTATCAAGTAAAGTAACGTGGAGAAGAAACAAACCACAGATTCAGAAAGGAATTCTTAACTTTATATTTCTTTCCCAGCCTTAAATTGCTTAATGATTTTTATATCACATAAGAAATTAAAGACAAGCAAAGGACTCTATTTCTATTTGGCTGGCTCTAATTTGTACAACTGTAGAAAATGTGCAAACCCTTTCAGACTACAAGGAAACTGTTTCCAGTAGAAAACGATTTGTGGAACAAAAAATGTTCCTTGAATAATGAGTTCATGTGTTGTTCTAAAACACTCATAAATTATTTCTAAAGGTTATTTTACTAAACTTGAAAAATATGGTCAAACAGATAACTTTCATTCTAAGAGTTAGTGCATTTTGAACTTTCAGTGTTATCTGCATCACTTATGGTAGAATTTTGTGCAGGCAATTATGCAACATTTGGTTATGCTTGGGGAAAAAGCCCCATAAAATAGCCAGACCTACCAGTGACATACTGATGAGCTGCCACGGTGTTGGTTTCCCTCACTGATGTTATTCTAATAATTTTATCCTTGTATTAAGATGGTTAACCTGACACTTATTATGATAACAGCACACATGAATAAAAGAATAAATTATGAAGTGCACGATTCCTATTGATGTAAGCATTTGTTCCCTATCAGGAATGTGCCTGGAAGCAGCATTCAGACAATGCTCTTTACCTTCCACATTGAATACTGCACACTGCCTGGCTTTAGATATAATTACTTCACATAATTGTTTCTGTCAAGAATAAATGAAGCCTTAAAAGAACAATGTGATCATTACAAGTGGAGCATCTTAAGATACATATTACATTGGGTCATTTATTGGTTGTGTTTTCCAAGCGGATATTAATGACTGCCAATTTTCAGACTGCATTTTAAGACACGAAAATCAGAAGTTTGAGACTCAGAAAGGCTCATGGGTCATTTTAAATGTATTTTTGCCGCTCAGAAAAATTCAATAAAAGCAATATTATTTTCTAGTTATTCTGTTCAGTCCTGTGAAAAAATACATGAAATTCATCAACCGCTGCCCAACCTATTTATCTTTAATTCCAGCAATGAGTAAGAAATCAGTTAATTTTAGTCTTTTGGGATTCACCTTATTATTATACTTTCCCTTAGAATATTTGGCTCATGGATCACAGTTACTTCTTCTATTCCCAGATGTAAATACATTAGATGGGAGAGGTGATAAGGTAGCATTTACATGTTGTATTGGCATAAGGTAGCTATAACTATATAGCCCAGAAATATGCAGTGCTTTTCTTGCATTTATCAGGAAACTTGTTGTACTCTGGAGAAACCGATTTAAAGCAAAGTTTCTGGGTTATATATTCTGTATAGGTATTTGCCCTTTGATGCCTTCAATAATTTCATCCAATACTTTTTATAAAGAATAAAACTGAATTCTCAATGTAGCATTCTCTACACATTAATTGTCCTCTAGATTTGTTCCAAAACTCATGTAGCTGAAACGATGTGATGACAGTTTTTGCCTGGGTTATATAGGTACCAAAGAGAGGAAGATATATAGGCTTGGTTACTGCTAATACAGCACAAAATTTCTGGTTTTGTGTTTTTTATGCTTTCTATCTGCAATTAGGTAAAAATCAGTTGACAAAGGCAGAAACAGCATTTGTGGAAAAGTCAGAAAAGTATATATGTGATTATGAGGATAGCATGTGTATATATTTGTGTGTATACATTAGTATTTTTATAGCTCATATGAACTTGAATTAAACTTTTATTAATTTATTTACAATATTTAGCAAAAAGCTGAAAACTGTTAATATAGAATGTGTGTGTTTCTGTGTGTATGTGTGTGTGTGTGACTGTGTGAAAATTCTGTAAATTTAACTAAGTGACCAATAAGAAAGAACAAAAAAGTACTCTGTCAGTTCATATAGGGACCCCAAACATTATTGGAATATGAGTTGTACAAATTGTCTGAAAAGATATTCTAGATGTTAGTGTGGGCCAGAGTCGGTGAAGAACTCTATTCCAGACTGAGATTGTTTTTAAAATGCTATACTTTAGGGGAAATTATTTATTAAGGATCCTTCTTATATGAGTGAATTAACTGCTTCGTAGAAGAGTATTTACATAAAGAGAGTATATCTTTTGTGGTCACCTTTTCAAGACCAGGACACCATGTGTTTCCTTGCCTTGTCCTAGTGTTTTCTCTTGCATGTGAGGACACTGATTGTCCCCTGGGGAAAACAACAACAAAGTTTCTGTAGAGAAGCAAAGCCATTCATGTTCTTACTGAATCTTGACAATTTTGGGAACTTCATCTTTGACATTCAGAACTGTAAAATATGTTTTCTATATGATGTCTCGTATGCTTTCGTCATGGTAAAAAGTGGATTAAGGCAAGAAGGATCAGGTAGGAAACGCAAAAGGCAACACTTTAAGTAGCAGCAAGAAGCTCTATCATGATAGGAATGAAGAGAAAACACAAAGAATCAGATAAGGAAAACAAATTTAGTATGATGGTGAATGAGGGTAAAGTAATGTTACAGGTAGAGTAGATGACCATACATGAAGCTTAAGAGATACTTGGAGATGTATTTCCAATTGCTAACAAAAATAAGAGATTTAAGTATTTGGTATTTATAAAACGTATTTGTAGAGAGTTTTCGGAAGATTGAATTTCAACTAAGATAAACCCCCAGGCAAAGAATGGGAGTCAAAAGAAAAGAAAGCACCTAAGAGTTGTTGCAATAGTGTACACCAGTGGTGAGTAAAATTCAGAAATGGGAAACATAGACAGTAGACTTAGCCAGCAAGAAGTAATGCATAGGTAAGGTGATGCATTGAGACGTGGAAGGGGAAGATACTTAAACATGACTCCTAGTATTCTCTTTCTGTGGGTAAGTATATAATGATTCAATTAATAATAAAGGTATTAGCGAATTTTGATTGGAAAAGATAGTATTTTGACTCATGAAGGCAAAACTCTTGAACTCTCCTTATATGAACAGGTTAAATAGCTTAATGAACATATCTCTGGATAGTCAAGGATGTTTGGGTGAGAATATGCAGATGAGGGTAGAGGGTGAACAGTTATTCTACATATGATTATGCCCTCATAGATTTGGAAAGAGAGGAAATTTCAAATAAAATTTTAAGGTACCCAGGAAGGCCTAATATATTATGGTTTTTTATTTTGTGTCTTTTTGAGATTTCTGTGTGTGGATGTATGTCTTGGCATCTAGATATGTATCTTGTGCTTTTGTTTTGGCTCTTTTTTCTCTTTGTTTGCTTCCTTTGCTCTATCCAGATCTGTTTAGTTTTATTTTTCTTTATTTGTAATTATGACTTTTCCTTCTTTAGGTGTCATAACCTTAATGAGAAAGAGCAAGACAAGATGTAGATTTGGTGAGGGGGAGGATCTAGAAGAGTTTGGGAATGGGAAAGAGAAATCGTTTATATTTTCAATTATAAGACCACAGCAGCACATTTTTAAAAGATAATTAAAAGCATTTTCCCATAGGAACACAGATCAAATTCCTGAAAATCCTTTAAGATTTAAGATATACACTTAGACTCCTTTAAGGTCTGACATTTTCTCCTATACAGCCATAAGATTCAACTGATGGCATTGTCATGGTTTTTTATTCCAATTTTAGAAAAGAATCACAGGTTGAAATTTGAAGATATCTGAAGTCATGAGAGTAAAAACTTGTAATGATGACCTAGAATAGAATCAGCCTGTGTGAGGTGTCCTAGGCTCAAAAGACATATAGAGTTTACATTTGCTTAAATGTAGATGTCAGAGGTAAATGTTCAACAAGCAGACTCTGATCCATATAACCAGAGAATCTAGGCTTGGAGTAAGGAACTTGGGGGAAAGGGTGGCTCTTTCTAGTAGGGGAAATAAAGTTATTTATGTGTGGGCAAGGGGGAGTGACTGGAATTGAAGGGACAAGGTGCAGGGAGAGAAGGGCGAGGGAGGGAAATCCAGGATGGACAACTACAGCTAAGGGAAATAAGAGGTGTTTTATGACCTAACACAATAGGAGATTCGAAATGTGTGTATGTACAACCCACAATAAGGCTATTGGTTATCCCCTTTTCTTCTATTTGTTTGTTTCATCCCACTGTTGTTCTGTGATTTGCAGCTTGGTTATCATTGACTTAACAGCTCCTCTCTACACATATATACATACCATTTCTCCTTCTCAGCTGGCAATATTTTAATCAGGATGACATTTTCAAGTTCAAGTTCTATCCATTTATCATCCAATTTCATGCCCCCTTTAAAACAATGAGTAATACTTTATTTATCCATTCCTCTGTTGAAGGACATCAAGGGTCTTTCCAGTTTCTGGCTATTATGAATAGACCAACAGTGAACATTTTTTGAGCAACTTTTTCTATGGTAGAATGAAGAATTGCTTGGGAATATGTTCAAAATTAATAAATTTAAAGAATGCAATGTGCAAAAAATATTTATCATAAATTTTGATACCGCTTAAGTGTATATATATATAAATGATATATATAACTTTTACTTGCAAATATATATATATATATATATATATATATAGAGAGAGAGAGAGAGAGAGAGAGAGAACACCAAAATATTTTTGTTCAAAATTTAGCTTAATTATTTAAATTATGAAAGTCTAAATGTTGTAAATATACCCGGATTTTTCATAAATATATCTATTTGAAAAAATATTCTTCAAAGCAAAACTCAATGACTGAACATAGTGTTTTATTTTACATTTGGGATAAATCTAGATGGCTATGATCAGAATTCATTCATGGTCACACTTAGGATTAGTGTAAATCTCATGTTCACAACTATTGATTAACATGGAAATGTTTGTTTTTAAATTTCAGTCTTTAAGATAAGAGCTATTGAAAATTTTCACTTCTGGATTTTCTAAGTCATTGATTAATATGTTGGGATTTTCCATAGGATAAATACAATCAGATACACTTAGAGCTACATCTAAAACTTTATGAGCCTGACTTTTAACAAGCGATGTTCATACCATGAAATTTGTGGAATTAACAAAAATACCTACTAGATAAGAGATGAACTTGTCTTTTTAAAGAGTTGGCATGGTAAATGTATGTCAATAAGATAACATTAATGCTGATTTTGGAGCATTTCAAGAAGAAAGAGTTGCTTGGTCTTAGAATATGATTATTTTTTAATGTCACACAACAAATCCTTCATAATTGAACATTTTTAATCATTTCAAGGTGATTTACTTTTACAGTAAGAAATACTGTGTTTGCATTTTCATCACCTTCCCTGAGCATAATCACGTATTAGTTGCAATTTTCTTTTCAACATAAGACTTAATTATGATAAAGAACAAATTTTCTTCTTTAATAAAAAGTATAAAATTCCACAGATATAGAGCTTGACTGATATTGAGATTGGAAAGTCATTACCACTAAAAATGTCAGTTCTGATGAAGCATTAAAAGAATTCCAAGTATCAAATTCTGAATGTCTTTACTAAGCTGTTTCGCAGTATCATGTACCATTGGAAATGTGATGAGTTCTCATGTAAAAATGCTGATTTGAATTAGATTTAGAATGTATGCCATCCTCAATTAGCCTTCCCTTCATCAAAATGATCTCACAAACACAGAGAATGAATCTTTATTTCCTCCTTTGCACATGGGAGGTCATTTGTCAGATTTAATATACTTCTACCTATGTCTTCCTACATGATTTGAGTTCAAGATGGATGACCATGGACTCACAGGAAAAGTTTTAGTTTAAAACTTAAATTTAATTTTAGTATAATAACAAAATCATTCATATAGAGGATTAGAGTGATATTTATGAAAGCAACTGATTTATTTCATTTTGAGGAGGGAAGATGACGCAATTTATTGTATCTTTCTCATCACTCTTCTACCTTCTAGTTCACATATAAATTTTCTTGTATGTTCCTGCATTAAGAGTAGGTATTGAGATTTTTATTCCTGAATCATTCCTGTCTTCTTACAATTCAGACCTACATTAACAAAAATGTATTTGATACCCTACAATTCGCTTATTTTATCATTGTTTGAATGATTCTTAAAAAACTATAATTATGCATGGAACAGTTAGAATATTCTGGTGCCCTTGTACTCTATTTATGTATAAACAATGAAGACCATTCAAACTGTAATCTGAATATGCTGGTGATGTAAAATATCTGTACTTAGAATTCCCAATACATGGTTATGGCTTTCTATTAAAGATAATTTTGTCTATCTATAAAGAAGACTATTTGTAAAATAATGTTCATAAATCTCAGAGAAGTTATAGTTCATAAGGACATTTGTGTTATTGTATTTATAAAGAGAAACTTGATTGTTGCTGCAGAATGTTAAAATCATGGAAAATCTTTCAATATTGAAGTGAAAAGAATCTTTTTTGAAAGGATTTTTTTTCTAAGACTTGAATTATTCAGCACAATAGTGTCCTCAAGGTGAAAACATAAAGCAGGTATTAGCAAAACCTTCTTTTTTGTTTGGCAATAAAAATGATGGCTTTAAAATTTTGTTTTGTATAACATCTGTTAGTAGCCACTCATGCAAGTAGTTAGAAAACAGTACCGTGAACTGTAACTCTGTAAAGCATTCACTGATGAAACATCAATAAAACCTATAACAATTTGTCATGTTACTGCACAACACTTCTGAAGAGTCTATGAAGATTCAAAGAGTTTTTAGGAGCAACAAGAAGGCCAATGAAATAGTATCCCTATGATGTTTCATAATTCTTTTAAGAAAATGCTTTAGTAAAGCAATGGTAGGAACAATTATCTCTAAATACACAGTTTGTATGGACTTGGATTCAAATGATGATGGCAAGTGTGTCTTTAAGAATTTACATGAAATAGAAACAATTATTCTAAAGCCTCACTTAGCAGGAAAACAAATCGTTAAATAACTATAAACCCCAACTGCATTTGCGGCTACCACTTGAAATTAATGAAAGTTTGAACACTACAGTAGTTTTTGTCATTTCAGTCTTACCTAACTTACAGTTAACTGTTGGTAAAATATTTATAGTTATGTGACTGAAAGGTACTGGATGATCTCCATGTTTATTATTTACATATGTATGTTTATTTTCATAACAAATATTTTTGTCACACACATATTTTAAATGGTACTAAAGGTATTAGGCAGAATCCTTCCTTTTTCTCTTATAAATAGGTGTTAGTTTTTATTAAATTTTCTTTGACTTAAAAATAATAATGCAATTACATACTATGTGCCTTCCCCATTCTTTCTCCAAAATCTTCCATGTATATCTCCATGCTATTTCAGATTTATAACCTCTTTTTTACTGTGTTTACATGTATATATGTATGTACATTAAAACCTAAAGATAAATGATTTAGTCTGTATTTTGTGAGACATATATATATGTTTTCAGGTCTGACCATTTAGTGTTGGATAACCAATTATTGTATTCTTCCTTGTGGAAGCCTATTTCTCCTACTTTTAGCATTTCTTTGATTAGAGTACTTTTTTTGTTGTTGTTTTTGCTTTTTTTTTTCGAGACAGGGTTTCTCTGTGGCTTTGGAGCCTGTCCTGGAACTAGCTCTGTAGACCAGGCTGGTCTCGAATTCACAGAGATCCGCCTGCCTCTGCCTCCCGAGTGCTGGGATTAAAGGCGTGCGCCACCATCGCCCGGCCTTTTAGCATTTCTTAACTGTCTGTTTGTCTTTGTAAAGGACTAAGTCCTGGTGTTTTTTCACCCAAGTACTTTTTTGTGAGACAATGATCTTGTACCCTGTAAAGATTTGTCTCTTCTCTTGTTTAATAAAATGCTGATTGGCCAGTATCCAGGCAGGAAGTACAGGTGGGGTGACCAGGCAGGAAGTAGAGGTGGGGCAATGAGAACAGGAGAATTCTGGGAAGAAGAGAGGCTGAATATGCAGTCGTCACCCAGACACAGAGGAAGGAAGATGAGAATGCCTCCCTGATAAGAGGTACCAAGCCACATGGCTAAAAAAGACAAGAATTATGGGTTAAGATGTAGGATATAAGAGTTATTAAGAAGCCTGAGCTAACAGGTTTATAATTAATTGCCTCTGTGTGGTTCTTTGGAATTAAATAGCTGTGGGATCTGGTGGGACAGAAACGTGTGTCAACATTCTTTGGCACTTGTATTAGTGAACTCAGGAAGTCATATTGGTGAGATTTTATAGGTATGGTTTTACAGCATACTCTATTACCCTCTGTCTCTTGTGTTCTTTAATTTTCCTTATCCACATTATTTTCTGAGTCTTAGGTTTGAATTTGTTTTGCAGATTAACCATTGGGACTGGATCCAGAACTCTTCCTGTTGATTTTCAAGGTTTTCTGCAATTGTCTTCATCTGTATTAGACAGGACATACTGATCACACTGTGATAAACAGGTCATATGCCCTATGGTAAGTCATCAATAGAGAACTAAAGGAAAAGTACAAAAAAAAAGCTTATCAGACAAAAATCATGTATGATTTTATTTGAAAAAACACTCTAGCATGTAATTTTCAATACAGTCTTCAAAAATTTAATAATAATTTATTTGAAAATGTATCATGGAACATTTAAAACAGTAAAATTTCCATATTAATAAAGTAGACAAGTATATCATGTAAAAATAAAGTATGTTCTTATACAGTCTATTAAAAGCTCCAAGTTCTAAAGTTTGAAATGAATTTATATATTGTTTTTTCCATGGAAACTTGAGATAAGATGGTCAATCTCTTAGTATCATACAATTCATCAAGAGCAAGCAATATTGCCTTTGACTATTTTGAATTGTTAATATGCCATTAAGCTACTTTCAGAATACTTTTAAAGTTGAAATAATTCACAATAATAAATTATGGTTTTTTAAACTATAACCTTCTATTAACTAAAACAGTGTGAAATCTTGCCAAATACTACACAACTGTGTGTTTTCTGAAGTTACTAACTTAGCTTGGTGTTTTGTGTTACAGATTTTTTTCTGGGGCATGCAGCACAAACATGACTATTCACCCCAGATATAGATTTTAAAACATACCAAAATATCTTTTGTACCATTGTCTCACTTGGTGAGCCAATGAGTTTTATGTGTATCATGGATACAGGAATATGGGTGAGAAGGTACTTACAGAAGCAAAGCTAACACAGGGGCAGCTACATCTGTAGAGCCCAAACCAACAGGAGTGACAACTCACAAAACCTAGAAACCTGAGCTATGCTTCACTTACTGCCTGTGACTCAAAGGTTGTGAATCTCCTCTCCATGTTGTTCAGATGCTCTGAGATTCTTTTAGACAGTGTGGCTGTTTTTTGCTTTTTTTTTTCTTTGTTTGTTTCTTCTATAAAGTTTGGCTGTTATCTGCTTCTTCCAGGCCGTTTGAGTGATCTGATCATGATTCTGCAATTTTTATTTTTCTTATACTCTTGGGAAATGAGGACCCTAGTAAATTTGGTTGCCCAGTCTCAAGGACACTTCCTTGAAAACATCTTGTTTTAAAATACCATGGTTGTCTTATTTTGTTTCACATGCTATGTCTTAACATGTTTCTCTTGGAGGAAACTGCTGTGCAACAAAGAGTGATCAGAGTGGCAAGTAGCTACAAAATAACCTATTAATGAAGTTTCTATAGTGTGGGTTCTTAGTGTAAAACAATAGAGCAGAACAAAGTCAGAGTAAACACAGCCTGAGTATGTCAAGGTCACCCTATCCTGACATGCAAATGTTTTCTAAATGCAAGTCATGAAAGCTCAAAGACCACAGAGGATGGTATCTGAGGAACATGAACTTGTAATGAAATTTTTCAGAGGAAAAGTCAGCAAAAGCAAGTCTAAAGGAAGAGCATATAGTGAGCAAATGATGAGATGCTTGTAATGGTAGCAATGAGAGCTGTTTGAAGTTCATTGAGTATTCAAGCATCCTACTAACATTATTTAATTATCAAATTCTGTTGAACCCTGGCATTAACTTTACATGTAATATTCTTAAATTTGTCATGTATTGAAATAAAGAAGGCAAAATAAATATTTAATTTATATACTATTATTTTTTCCCAAATGAGTTCTCCAGAAAGAAAGATACTGTTCAGTTAAGATGCATTGCTTATGTAAGAGTCAATAAAGATGTAAGATTCAGTGGCAGAATTAGTATTCAAATAGCTATATTGTCTCTAAGGCACTTGAATCTCATGAAGGAAGAGGAAATTTTATTGATCTGGGAAATGGCATCAGATTATGCTTATTGTGTATAATAAAGACTATTGATCTTCTCAATAGAAAAAAATGGCACTCTAAAAAGCCCATTTCTGAGCATCTGAAAATAAACGGTACTTTCTGAAGATTTCAACATAATTTTTTAGATTTATTTATTTAATTTTATGTGTATGAGTGTTTTGCCTGTGTGTGTGTGTGTGTGTGTGTGTGTGCGTGTGTGTACAATATGTGTGCCTGGTGCCGATAGAGGTCAGAGGGTAACAAAGTCCCTGGTTATTGAGTTATAACTGGTTATGAGATGACATAACGGTGCTAGGAATAGAGTTTCTACATGATCAACAGTGTTTTTTTCCAGTCTTTCCAGACCTGCAAAAACATTTTTAATGGAGCTAAAAGTGTAATTTGTCGAGGAATATTGTCTGCCAATAGAGTATGAAATCATAGCTATACTAAAGGCTTTTAATTAATAATCTGAATTAAAATATCAGTCTATTTAACTAATTTAACACAGGAAGTTACTTATGATATATAATTTTATACTGGGGAATTATTTCTTCAGTTTGCTTATTAGGAGGGAGTCAGGAAGATGTTCCTTCACACAAAAAGTAGGAATGTTCACATTTAATGATAATAGTCGAAAAGAAATTTGGAATGTTTTATTTAACTTTCAATTACTTCATTGAATGACAGGTTTATAATCCTGTGGATTTAGAAGCTTCTTAAATATATCAAACAATAATTTGTTCATTTCTGATTCATAGAAAGTTGAAGAAAGTCATTGAACTTGCTACTACATGTACAAAACAGCAAATTAATGATTTTTAAAAATTACTAAATTTAATTTTCTCAATGACCTATTAGAAAATAAATTTCTTTGATTTTTTTAATTTTATTTTAAACAAATTTATTATGGTGTAAATTTGGATAATGAATCTTGATTTCTAATTCACTTAATTCTTTAGATATTTAGAAAATCCTTAGACAGATCTGTTAGGAACACAGCTGGATACTATTTTCCAAAATTAATGGAGGTTAAGTCTTACCATGTGGCTAGGACCTACTTCAATTGGTAGTGAAACAGGAGAAACAAGATGTGCTGATTCTGGGCCCAGACCACCAATGTCTTCCCTGTGTGGTTTCTCATGCTCTTTGCTGACAGCAGAGATTAAAAAAATAATATAAAAGAAAGAAGTAACCCAGAAGTTAGCATATGCTTTCCTGAACCCTCAATTGACAACATACAATAGAATAATTAAGTCCTTTAACTTTTTTCTCTCCAATCTATTATACATGAAAGAAATAAAGCCCCTGTGTTTCATCTGTATATACATCTTGTTATAGCAGAGCATAGTAAGCAGAGACCATGGTTAAGAACGTTGTTTTCTTAAGAGACTAAATAACTTCTTTTGTTTGCACAATGGTTAGTCAGTGACCATAACAACCTTTGACAGACAAGATCTGTTATCACCAAATGTGCATTTATCTGTTAGCTGGGTAACAGAGCTATACTAACTTACAGCTCTACTTGTGGTACTGTACAGATATGTGTGATTCCCGCCTTAGAGAACAAGAAAGGAAGTTATGTGCATGCCTCCACAGTTTCTTGTACTCTCTTCTAAACTCTGTTTTGTGACAAGAAACTCACTCTTAGAAGAAAATTGTGAGCTGGAAGTCATAATTAGAAATGGCAGTGCATCTCCTACCATGTGTTTCTGCATAATTTTGTGACGGAGAACCTTTATTTTGACCTCTACATCTGCCCAGAATGTTACATGCATAGGAGGAATGCCTAATGTTTTTAAGCATTAAACATTTATGGACCAGAATTTTAAGCACTTAACATTAGTCTAATACTTCTGTGTCTTTGTTTTCCCATTTACCAATAAAAAGTATTAAAAAATTAAAAGAAAAATATAGAAGCAACACTAATAGAACTATAAATATAAACCATATCCTTTATACAATAGTATACTTAGGCTAGAGATTAAAAATAAAGTGAAAATAACCGACAAAAGTACCAAAACAGTAAAAAAATAACAAACTCTTACATTTATATGATCCTGCAGTTCAAAATTTTGTAAAAATATTGAAGCATGAGGGGAATATGATTCATAAACAGATTTACATTATGGCTTCTCTATGTTTATCTTTATGAAAAATAAATTTTCTTGCCAATTTTAAATGTACTTTACATGTATTTTATTCATCTTGATGGAGACTGTAATACATTGAAATATTTTCTGGAAATTTAACATATGGATCAATTTTATCGCTTTTCTAGAAAATTATAAATATTATTACTTTGCATTTTCTCCTCTTTGCCCTGTTGACATAAATGTGGTTCATTCTTGTCTAATTTGTGATCTATTTTCTCCTGCAGCTGTATAATACCTTATAATTTTTATAATACTATGTTCTTTTATGTATTCATTTATTAATATTGGGGAAATATCTTGGAACAATTTCTTTATTTGCCTGACCTTTCATTCTTATTCCATTCAGATCTTCTTTAGATGCAATTAGAGATTTTATAAAGTGTTTAATATGTAATTAAGGTGTCTCTAGTCCCTTTAATTCCTTTTGGGCTGTTGTAAGTTCCATATTGTACTAAAATAAAATTTAAATCAAGATAATTATATATAGATTAATATGTTCTAAAGTGTAATTTCTATAATAATAAAAATATCTCCTATGCTCATCAGTTATCTAATTTTTATTTCCGTAACTGTGTATGCTTCAAACTGCCTAGTTTTAAACTTGTTGGGCTTACCAACCAGAGTCTTATGAAACAGTCTAGTGAAATACCAATTGGTTAAACTGAAGGTTTAAAATGAAGTTACACTTTTATTTCCTGATAGTCAAGGCCAGTTATAATTGCATAAAATTATTTAACCTATTTTATGTTAATTATAAACAAATAAAATTAACTTATTTATTTTATTTAATTTGGATACAAATGAACAATATAACTTTATCTTAGTTATAATAAACTCATTGCTCAAAGATTTAGAACATTGTAAAAAGACAAAGAATATCAAAACATTACAAAATTAATCCCAAATTAAGCAGAATATGCATTCTGAAATATTAAAAAAATTATCTTCCTTAGAAGAACAATATTATAATAATGACTATATATATTTTATAACATGTGCAATATTTCTGATATAATTTGTTTATAATCTATCTAAATATATTTAATATCTAAATGATTACAACACATTAGGTCAAAAATTTAAGTTACTAGTATCTCTATATTAATGCTCCCAGTCATGTAAACAAAAGCTATGAGTATGTACTACATATTATTATCAAAGAAGTTATATGTATGCATATATTTGTTTTATGTATATCAGTATTTTATAAAAGCAACTTTGAACATATGCTTTGTAGAGAATGACTTCTGTATTAAAGAGATAATTCTTAATGAATCTTCACAAATCTAAAACTGGTGAAGGAAGTAGACAGAGAAGGAGGCGACAGACAAAACTGGGTTATGAAGAGATATTCATCACTTAGGTATCCGTGTTAGCAGAAGAAAGCAGTTGATCCCTCCCCAGGATCTCAGAGAAAGAACATATTGTGCAATTATGTCCTGTAGTGGATATATTGTTGGCATCCAACCAATTAATAATAACAAGAATGAAAACAACTTTGTCTGCGATAAGAATAAGACTTCCAATATTAGTCACAGTCTGCTTAGCTTCAGGTTGGCTTAGATAAATGTAGTAAAGACAAGGAAAACATCCCACTCCACACTTTTTGGCTAATTTAATATCTTTGCTAAGTGCTTAGGTAGTACAGTGACAGACACAAAGAAAAATGCAGAGACTGATTGCTCTGACAGATAAATAGAGTCCATTTTAGCACAAAGCAAAACCTTTCTAATGAGATGTGAATACCTGGTTGCTTGCCATCCATCACATATGTAAGTTTAAGTAGTATTTTAGTAATGAGTTAGAAATAGATAATATTTCTTAATACTCAAGCTGCATTCTGTACAACCTGCTGTAAATGGCTCAGCCTATATGTCTATACTGACAATCATAGCATTCTGGAATAGTTGAACACTTCTTAGAGATCTTCCCACATGCATCTTGCCAAAAACTTTGAACTAGGCAATTTAAAAATGCTAGAGTCATCCAAACTTCAGAAATGTTTTCTAAAGTTTTTCTCTGGCATACTACTGAAGTCCTAGAACGGTTCTTAGCAAATGTCAATCTTGTAAGCATTTAACTTATGTGTTGAGAAGGCATGTACTATAGACACAAATGTTGCAATGCTTCTGATTTCATAAATTGATTCCACTACAACTAAGTTCCTATGGGAAGTATACACTTAAAGTAAACCTCTGATTAGTAAATTACATGGAAAATACATCATCACATAATAGTTAACTAATATACGCTTCAACGTAATTATACAATGTAGTATTCAATGGTACAAGAGAAATGGAAGAAACGTGAGAAAGACAATTGGACAAAGAGACACTAAAAATTCTCTGAGGTACTAGACAAATTCCTTGTTTGCTAGATAATCATGAGAAAGATTTTTTAGAGATAATGAAAGAATGTTACTGCAGCATACACAGAGCAAGTCAGTATGAAAACGGGGACATAATTATGTCTTTATTCTTTAGTGGGGAGTGAAAGAGTAAATTGGAGTAAAAACTCATAATTACTATGTGCTTTACAGAAGTGCTAAGTACAATTGTTTTTCTTTTTTTAATTTATTTATTTATTAAAGATGTCTGCCTCCTTCCCGCCACCGCCTCCCATTTCCCTCCCCCTCCCCCGATCAAGTCCCCCTCCCCCGATCAAGTCCCCCTCCCTCATCAGCCCAAAGAGCAATCAGGGTTCCCTGCCCTGTGGGAAGTCCAAGGACCACCCACCTCCATCCAGGTCTAGTAAGGTGAGCATCCAAACTGCCTAGGCTCCCACAAAGCCAGTACGTGCAGTAGAATGAAAACCAAGTGCCATTGTTCTTGCGTTCTCAGCAGTCCTCGTTGTCCACTATGTTCAGCAAGTCCAGTTTTATCCCATGCTTGTTTCAGACCCAGGCCAGCTGGCCTTGGTGAGTTCCCGATAGAACATCCCCATTGTGGGTGCACCCCTCGCGTTCCTGACTGAAATCTCAAGGTCCAAATCAGGAGCAGAAGGAGAGAGAGCACGAGCAAGGAACTCAGGACCGCGAGGGGTGCACCCACACACTGAGACAATGGGGATGTTCTATCGGGAACTCACCAAGGCCAGCTGGCCTGGGTCTGAAAAAGCATGCAATTGTTTTTCTTTTAATTATTCAGACTAGATCTCATACCTCAAACTCATTTACAACCTTCCTGCTCCTGAGGATGACATTGAATCTGATTCTCTTCTGTCTCATTTCCTAATTCTAAGGATCACAAGTCAGCATGCCTGGTGTAAGAAGTGCACTGGAACTGAAGTCAGCACTTCATAGTAGGCTGTCTACTATCTGAGCTACATCTCCAACTCCTGAAGTTCTCTTGTCATCAACTGTAGCCTTCCAAGTTTAAGGCCAAAGGAAAAATAATCTTATACATACTGTATGTGGATTTCTTGAATAAACTCACACAAATTTCCAAAACAAACTAATGTAAATGACAGTCCTGGTGTTTAAATATTAAATAAACCACATGTACTAGAGAAATGACCAAGCCATTTTTGTTAAAATAATGTACTAGTGTTACCTTACAATAATTTTATAACAACACCCAGAGATCTGCCTGCCTCGGCTTTCCTGCCTGCCGCTGCTTCCTTAGTGTTGGGATTAAATTTGTGCACCAACAACGGCCTGATTTAGAGGAGATTTTTTTGTAAGCATTGGCACAGTTAGATGGAAAAGGCATAGAGTACTCAGAGCTTAATGGGCAGGAAGATAAGAATGTTGAGAGAACTGAAATGATGGAGGGAAGACTTGTGAAATTTCAGACTCAGCAGGGTTGTTTTCTGTGGTCTATTTAAATAAAACAGTTGTGATAGTGGCAGTCTCTGTGCTTTACTAAAACAACGGGTTATAGTTAGCTGGAGCTGAGAAATAAGGCGTGGTTAATAAAAACAAGCATCATTGAGGGAAAATGTGCTAGTAAGTGCTTTCTAAGGGTCAGAACATAGATGTTATGGTCCAGAGGATTCAAGGATGCAGGCTCATCAAACTGAGTAGAACTTAAAAAAATCACTTCTAAGGATCTTGCATTTTTCCGGTTTTGCAGGTATGGAATGGTCAAGGAGAAGAGCTGGGAATTGGCACTCTGTGGCAGGTTGGCGCTTTCCTGAAGAAAGACCAGGAGAGGCCATAGTTTCAGCTGGAGTGGAAACAGCAGGATGGAGGGCGACATAGAGAGATGCTGAGGGATGCTTGGCACAGTGTGATGGGGTCAGAGCCTCGGAGGTGAGCAGGTAGCTGAGCATCCCCTGAGCAGGTAGGGGCTAGCTGAAATAAATGAGAATAAAACTGAGCAAGCCAGAGGTAGCAATTCAGACACCAACTTTCCTCCATTGGTTTCAGTTCCCATTACTGCCTGCTGTGCTGCACTGGCTTCCTTGGCAGATGGACAAGAGCTTGTGATGTGAAACAAACCTTTCCTTCCCAAAATAATTTTGGTTTATATTCTATTTCATCTGAAAGAAAACTGCTTTAATCTCTAAACAATGACCCAAACCAACCTGCTACTTTTAGAATGTTGATTTGTATATAATTTTTTACATTGTAATCATTTTATCATTGTTATATTTTATAAAGATTAGTAAAACACATACATCCAGAGTTTTTTCTTGCATTTTTATTTTTAAAAAGCATTTCATTTTATTGTTTTGTTTTACTTTAGAAAATAATTGTTTCTCTTGATTTTTTATAATATCTACGTAGTATTTCTTTTTTATTTTAGCTTTTTAATTCATTTTACATACCAGCCACAGATCCCCTTTCTCCTGTCCTCCTGTTACTCCCCACTTCTTCCCCCCAAACGACCCCCATCAACTCCTCAGAAAAGATAAGGCCTCCCATAGGGAATCTAGAAAGTCTTGCACATTAAGTTGGGGGTAGGACCAAGCATCTCTCAACTGTACCAAGTCTGAGTATGGCATTCCACCATAGGGAATGAACTTCCAAAAGCCAGATCATGCACCAGGAATAGATCCTGGGCCCAGAGCCAGAGACCTAGGGATGTATTTCATTTGTTTAGTATTAACCAAGGAAGTCTGAGGCTCTCTTCTAGCTAGTATAAAATAGAAAACTATATATCAATATGAGTTTGATTTGAACTCTGTAAAAGGGAACAAAATGATTTCCATAAAAAATTTCCTGATAAAATGGATGGGATGGGGTGAAGATGGGGTGGGAGGAAGGGAAGAGGGGGAGAGAACAGGGAGAAGGGAAGGATTGGGGAGAGCTTGGGGGAGTGGGATGGTTGAGATGGAGGAAGGACAGATATGGGAGCAGGGAAGAAGATATCTTAATTAAGGGAGCCATTTAAGGGTTGGAAAGAGACCCTAGAGGGGATCCCAGGTGTCTATGGGGATGTCCCCAGTTAGGTCCTTGGGCAATAGAGGAAAGGGTGCCTAAACTGGCCTTGTCCCATAGTTACACTGATGAATATCTCAAATATCCATAGAACCTTCGTCTGATGACGGATGGAGATAGAGACAGAGACCCACATCAGAGCACTGGACTGAGCTCCCAAGAACAAGCTGAAGAGCAGAAGGAGGGAGAAGATGAGCAAGGAAGTCAGGGCCACGACGGATGCGTCCAGCCACTGAGACTTGTGCCTGATCTAATGGGATCGCCAAAGGCAGCTGGACTGGGACTGAATGAGCATGCGCTCAAACCGAACTCTGAATGTGGCTGACAGTGGGGGCTGACTGAGAAGCCAATGTTAATGGCACTGGGATTTGTTTCTACTGCATGTACTGGCTTTTGGGGATCCTGGTCTGTTTGGATGCACACCTTTCTAGGCATGGATGGAGTGGGGAGGGCCTTGGACTTCCCAGAGGGCAGGATACCTTGCCCTCTCTTAGGACTGGAGCAGGAGGGAGGAGGGGAAGCGGGGGAGCGGGAGAGAAATAGGAGGAGGGGAGGAAGTCGAAATTTTGAACGGTATTAGTTATAATACAATAATTTTTTATAAAAAATGGATAAAAAACTATTGAAATGACAATAAAAACAATCCTTTGTGTAAAAATATTACTGGATTTGAATTACTTCATATCTTTTCATCTTTGTTATAGGTAAACCTGACTTTGACAATAAAAATGAATAAAATGCATTTGGACAATTACAAAAAATAAGAAACATTAATAAAAGACATTTGACAGAGACATATAAGGAAACATTGCTTGAAAAAGTGAACATTTATAGATCAGTTGCCCCTGTTGTGATATATCATAGATTATTAAGAAAATTGTACAGCCACAGACCACATCGCTTGAAATTAGTTAGCAAACAAAGGAAATGGAGACTATGTGTAATTAATGATGACAGAGAACGATGTTGATTCAATGGAAGATGCTTATAGATTATGAATGAGAAACAAACATAAAATGATTAAGAAAATTACTCTGTGTATTTGATGAGTATATAAACCAAGCCAGAGAATAATTACAGAAGGACTACTACCAAAAGAAAACCGGATAATGATTGAGCAACAATGAAGAAAAAAGATGACATCCCATAACACAAAGTGAGCTACAGTAAGAATAGCTCTCAGCATATCTGAATAAAGTCTAGTATAGCTATTACTTTTCAGTTACATAGAAATTAATTTCAAAATCTCATATTAGTCCATTTTTCTAGCTGTAAGATCCTGGATAAAATTGGAGTCTCAACCACCTTCCCACAAAAAGCATAAGATTTGATAATAAGGACTATCTAAAGAATAAAACCTGGCCATCTCTGGCTATCATAAAAAATGTTGAATAGAACTCTTCAGTAACTACCACATATTTAACAACTAATTATCACACAATCTTGGGATTGTCTATCCTGCTTATTGTGATTTTTCTGACGACCATAAAATCAGTGAACTGAAACATATCAAATTAGATAAAATATTGCATCCACATTTAGAATAAGAAGTTGAAGGCAGTCTAATAACTATTAATTTTGAAGTTCAGTTAAAATTATTGTAATGAATTTAAGTAATATATAACATTGAAAAATTTAAGTGAGAAAATTATTGAAAACTACATATAAAATAAATAAGAAAATTCAAAATAATTCTCTGGAACTTTTTAAAATGTTAGTCTTGTGTATGTCTATGGCTTTATTAATAGTTATTTCCATTATCTTCCTTGATACTAAATATTTTCAGTACAATAAATAGCATGGTATTCTTTTCAATCTTTCTGTGTACTAACATTAGCCTTCCTCATACAATGATTTTTTTCTCATTGCAGTAAAGCCCTGACACCAATATTCCTTTTCTATTTTAAGTAGAATTCCTAGGGATAATAATTGTTTAGGTTTTCTTTGTTGGACATTTACACAGAGATTTTAAAATAAGCAATGAAAAATATCTAATTTGTTGTGTTCATAACAGCATATTGCATTAATCAAAGCTTCATTTAGATAAATTGAAACCAGTTCAATTTCTACTTGTCAAGCAAGAGAATACAAATGTTGTGCAATTGTATAATTGATTTTGTGATTCAAACAAAGGTTCTTTGGTAGAGATAATTTATAAGCTCTGACGTAAGTGGTAAATGAGGTTTTCCTTGGAAAATCAAGAATATCCTCATTGAAGGGTGGAAGTTAATGGATCCAGTACTATGATGGGCATAGTTTTTTTTTTCACAAAATATATTTCCTGAACACTTTCTTATATTTACACTTACTCTTTCAAATATATCTTAAGAGCTTTTTCACTTTACGCAAAAAGGAAGTTGTGAAGTAAAGGGTACATATGTAAAAACTAGGAACATTCTTAGAGCGAAAAACATTAAATTTTGTCTGATCTTCCAAAAAGTCATTACATTGTCCATTCTAGGTGAAGTTTAGACATTTCATGTGTAGTTGACATAAAATAACTGTAATAAATGTTCCTGACTTTTATTTTAGGGTGACATTCTTTATTATAGCACAATTAATCAAGAACTTTCACGTAGTATATATAAAATTTATTCTTGTTTATAGTCTTCATTTTTTGTTGCTACATATAGCTTGATGGTGTCAGTAATAATAATATTTAGACAACAATATCCTTCAAGGCATCAGGTGAAGTCCCCGGTGATGTCCCTTTTACTCTGACATTTATACTGACTTCATTTATGACAGACTGAAGGTGATGAACAGGTCCTAGCAAGAGGTCACCTTGTGTCACTGCTGGTATACAATCTGTCAGATCCAGAGACTGTAAGTCTGCTAATGAGGAATTAACTAGGCAGAATGTGGCTATTTGACTGTTTCCATGCATTCTGAACCTGTTAAATAATGCTAATCAGGTGTTTATTAAGTGAAACCATTATGGCATACTTGCTGCAAATTCCACCATATGTCAGAGAGGTTGTAGCATATTATTCATCCGTTTAAAAGCCAGATTAATAAGCCATTCACTGAACTTCACTTTCCTTAGCCTTCAGGTATGCCTTAGAATCAAGGTTATACTATTTCAAGCTTTTCAGTTTTTCTTTAAGTGGACACTAATAATATGAAAAAAATTATATGAAGCTAGGTGGTGCTTCTAGGAAAATCAACTTTTGAACATTTCGATTATAAGTCCATTTTTATTTAGAAATCTAAAAGAAAACAAAATTTATATAAGGAGAATCGATTGAATTATTGGACTTGCTTGATATAAATATACCATGTGACTGGAAGGACCTAAAACCACAGTAATGAATGTTTGAGATATACTTTGATGGTATTATTCTGGAGACGTGTAGCATCTAGTCATGTAAAACTGTTTTTACTTGTAAAATACTTAAGGAAGTCAAGGACTCTGTGAGTGTGGATATATCTCCATCTTTCTCCACCACATTTCCTGCATCTCTAGCATGGGGAACATTGTTTAAGAGGGGGCAATATTTTCAGTTACAGAATACCAGAAAGTTTGCTGAAAAATGGTCTCTTTTATAAATGAATGCATTACCAAGATGGAAAAGTGACAATAACAATGGCCATGTTAACATGAAAGGCAGGCAGAAACTTTTGTGTGGTCCCAACCATAGACAAAAAACTACAGGCAATTTCAGATGTGAGAGGAGAATTACCCTCTCCCAGGGACGAACATCTTTGCCAATTATCATGTTTCTTAAAGGAATACATTCAATGAATTGATGAAACAAATGAATCTGAGAAAAATGTGAATTGAGGATTGAGATACAGGTTTAAAACATTACATGACCACCTGAGGTTTAATAATAGTCCGCATTCATTAGTGGATTTCAATGTGCTGAATTGTTTTCATTTGCGTGCTTTAAAATCTTGAAAAATCAGTCCAGTTATGTATGAAAATTTCTCCTGCATGGAGGAAATGTTTTAAGGAAATTTGTGCTCGCCAGAGGTTTGTCCTAGATAAACTTTAGTCTAGGCTCCTATTCTAAATCTGATCATTTTGACTGTGCTCTGACTTATTTCTCTAACAAGTTAAGAAATAATGAATTTTGGAATAAGTTTACAGGAGGTTATTGTATTAAATGATTTAACAGAATCTAACTATAAATTGCTGCATGACCATTTACGTACTTTTAAAAAATAATACAGGGTGAGGATCTATGAAGATTGTCGATTATAATCAATGGGATAGCAGTAAATAAAAATTCTCAGTCATCTTTTATGGAATCACATTTATGAGTTGTTCCAGTTATGCACAAGGCTCTGTATCTCTAATAAATATTAAAGAAACTAGATTCCACAATGGATCTATTCACTTTTGGAGATCTTTCTATCAATTTTCAAGGCAATGGATATGTTTCTCCTTGAGTTGCTATACTACCAATAGTCTATATTGGTTCCTGGCAATGATAATTTATGAACATTGTCACAATCTCTTCTATTGGTAGCTTCTTATTATATCCCTTAATACTAATATTGGTTGCTTTTCATTACATTTGGCTTGTATTAACTGGAATTTTATGTCCTATGTGAGACTAATTTCAAACTGAAGATCTTATTACGATGTCAGCAAGACTTATGTTCATGTTCTGTCTCTTTCAGGTATCACATGTGAATGTTCCCAAGGTCATGTGTGTGTAAGTATGTTAAGTACATAACAATACATGTGCATATATAAGGAATGGAAGTTTTAAAACTGGAATGAGAAAAAAAAATCTCATTAAACAGTAGCCTTTGAATAATGCCCAGAGTTTTTTTTTAATGATCTTTAGTTTTCTTGGTAATATCTTCATCAATATGCTACAACAATTGACATTTGTGTGAAATTCTTTCAATTAAGATTTAACATTGAGTTACGTTGATATAAATATTGTTTCTTGATCTTAAAATTCCATCAGTTTTACTCTGATTCATTCTTTGAAGTATTGTCATGCATTATAACTTGATAAATATAATATATAAATACTGGATACTTCAGCATTCACAATGCTGAAACGAATATTAATTATACCAATAAATTTAATTTCCACAAATTAAAATAAAACACATAAGGAAAACATTGGATCTACATCTTGTTAGAGGTCCATGCAAAATTAGGATATAAAATATTTGAAAGTCATGTCCCACTAAGAATGTATTTACACAATGAAGTAGTAAAAGAAGGTTTGGAGTCAGAAATAATTTTGTACAAATTAAACTCATCAAATCTGTAAATCGTGTGAACTCCTAACTTCCAAAGCTGTTTTAATCCTGCTAGAAAGTAAAACTTCGATGAAAGATTCATTTTGAAAGGTAATTAAAAGAATACACTGAAATGTAGTAACTCAGAACATATTGGCTTTCAATTATAATAACTCTCCTTCATGTTTTAATGTTCATGAAAGATAAAGAATCTCTAAAATGTTGCTATAGAGAAATGTGAAAATTTTCTTATGCAGGACAATTATGCTTCAATATTAGACTGAATTTATTATTTTTAATTCGCTTGTGTTCATGGATCATGTAAAGTAAAATCAGTGAAGACTAACTAAGAAATTAATTTCTGAGTTTTAGAATTCATTCTGATTGTCCAGCTATCACAGGATTGAATCTGTTGCTTACACCATAGAATTGTTTTCTATTTATGTTACATGTATTTCAAAGTAAATACAAACAAGATATTTTCTTCGAAGCTTCTGGAAACACTGACCATGCAGCTCCTCTCTATATAAAGCAAGTTGGAAAGAGACTTTTGATCATTCCAAAACAAGAGTTGATATAAATTGAAACAAAAAATGCTGAAGGCTATTTGAGCTTTATATCTCATAGCTAAACTTTGGGAAACAGGAAAAACCCTTGTCCATAATACCAAAGATCAATGTATATTGTGGAAAATCAGATTCGTTGCTTCAGTTCTATTTCTTGATTGCCATTTTGGCTCGATGTTCAGTTTCCCTTTCTGTTTATAAATGTAAAGCTTCATAGTCGGAATTGTTATGTAGTATTCCATTTGCTTGGCATTCAGTAATAACTTAATGTAGGAATTAAAATTGACATCAACATATTATGGTCTTAATGTTTCTAAAATCTAATGTGTTCAATATTCTGGAAAACAAAATTTTGTGTAGAATTTTGGTAGAGTAAAAACACTCAGATTTCTAGGTATCAGGTTTCTGATGTTCACCTGGAATTGTTTTCTGGGTAATATTCACTTAAATGGTCTAATATTTAATTGAAAAATGCACAAGTTGATTTTGAAGGGCAATATTCACAAAATGTCATTGATATTATTAATTGTGTACCATCCATGTACAAGATATAATATATGGTGTTATGTTATATTCTCAATAGTAAATCTAAGGCACTTAACAGCACACACACACACACACACACACAAATATTGTATTTTATTTATATGGTTATATATATATATATATGTATATATATATATATATATTTCCATCAACATAAGAAAATACCAAAGATTTACTCAGTGTCAAAAGAAAAGGAACATGTGTTGAAAACATTACATAAATTGATAAACATACATTGTCTTGAACACTTTCACTTTAAAATTTAGAGAAAATTTCTAGTAATGCAGTTGCCAAGGCAAATAATAAGTACAAAAATTAATAATTGGATGAAGGCCAAATCGATCAAAAACTTCCTCCAAAATATACCTTCCCATTGTCCTTCCCAGACGACAATGCCTTGAACATCTTTAGCTTTACCATCAGAACCATTTAGCATTACCAGGCTTCTTCTCAGCTTGAACATCACTGCCATTGTCAGAACCAGGCAAACAAATTTGTGATGATGTTCCAGGGAATATGGAACCGATGCTGAAGGGATTTCTCTGCACTTCTTCATTAACATTTTATTCATTACAACAGGGGAGTTTTAAGAGTTTCCTTTTAAGCAAATTAGGTCACTGGATAAAAACACACAGCATGGAAACCCAGCGTATTACTGTATAGAACAAAAGATCTGGTTAATAAATTATGATAATGGGATTAGTCATCTGCTAATGTTGAAAGGCACATTTTAATACATTGGAATTAACTTTAGGAGAATCTTTGTTTCATGCATTTATGTTAGCCTTCTCTATATTTTCAGGATTTCTTACTATTGTCCTCAGAGTGTACATGGAACTAGTTAGATTCTTTGATTCATTTAAGATGGAAAGAAAAAGGTTTTACAAAGACAGACATTACAGGCTTAATTCTTTAATTACAAATAGCTGCAAGGTTGAAGAAAGTACTGAAAGCAAGCAAAATAAACCAGAAATCTCATGCCCAAGTATTTTTCTTTTCTAGAGCAATATTTTCAAAATTATTTAAAAATTATTTCTCCCAATCAAGCATGTTGCTTCTCTGTCTTTCTTCCGTGGTCAAACAGGTTTACTTTGTAATCATTTTTGTGAATTGTAAACAGGCTTCCATTATAGAATCTTTGACATTTTCCCCTGCTATAATCTTTTTTATGTTTTGTAAAGTGGTTTGCACTTCAACAATGTTTCAGTATTTATTGAACAAATTACCCCGCTGTATATATTTAATGGCAGCACTCAAGAGGAAGAGGCAGGAGGATCTTAAGTTGTTCTACATAGTGAGTTCCAGCCCAAATAAGGCTGCATAGAGACTGTCTCAGAAAATAACAACAAAAGGAACAACAGAAACTCAGCAGATCATGATCCACAGACTTGAAAACATATGATTTCTTGAGAATGTGCTCTTAGGATGAAAGAATATGACACAGAATAGAAGGGTCCAGAGAATGAATATTAGCCCCAGCTTGATCTAGCAAGGGCTGGATCATGGTTGTATCTCAATTGGCCTCACCTGGAGACAAGGACATGCATTTTCTTCCATTTGTTCATCAGATGTTACAAAATATTCTCCCTCTCTAGAGGATGAAAGTGTCTTTTTCCCTGAGTGATTGATATTCTAGGTAAGGTTTCAGGCATATCTATAGAGAAAGGGCCAGGTGAAGTGTGTGATTAGTAGCACACAGTAATGATAGCTGATGGGTTCTTTCTCTTGGGTACATGGTACATAGGTACTGTCAAATACACAGGGGGTTCTGAAAGGCTACCATCAGCACTAACACAACACTCCCTGAATGTTGGTCAAAAATACCTGGTAATTTTCTTTTGTACTGAATTAGATAAACTAAAGTACATATGTACACTTTGTTATTACATATTCATTGTTCATGAAGGATGTTAAAATAGAACCCCCCAGATATGAACGGATATCTGCAGTTCACTCTTGTGCTCTTACACTATTGCGCATCTCTCAGATACTGACAATCAATTAATAGTGCTTTCTCAATTTCTTTTTTTAATTATTTATTTATTTTTTTATTTATTTATAAAAGATTTCTGTCTCTTCCCCGCCACCGCCTCCCATTTCCCTCCCCCTCCCCCAATCAAGTCCCCCCTCCCTCGTAAGCCCAAAGAGCAATCAGGGTTCCCTGGCCTGTGGGAAGTCCAAGGACCTCCCACCTCCATCCAGGTCTAGTAAGGTAAGCATCCAAACTGCCTAGGCTCCCACAAAGCCAGTACAAAACTTTTTTTTTGGGAGGGTCAACATATATTATTATTATTATTATCATTATCATTATCATTATTATTATTATTTTACTTCCCAACCACAGATTCTCCTCCCAGTTCCTCCCTCTACATCCCCTCTGTCTCTTCCATTTATGCATGCTCTATTTCTATTCAGAAAAGGGCAGGCCTCCTATGAAAATCAACAAAACATGGCATATCAACTTGCAGAAATACAAAACACCTCCCCTCATTTTAAGACCGGGCAAGGCAATTCAGAATGAAGAAAGTGGTTCCAAAACCCAACAAAAGAGTCAAAGACAGCCCATAAACATATGATGCTACACAACTGAAACAGATATACAGAGGTCCTAGGTCCGTCCCATGCGGGATCTCTGATTATAGGTACAGTCTCTGTGAGATGCTATGAGCCCAAGTTAATTGATTCTGTGAGTTTTCCTGTCGTGTGCTTGATCACTGTGGTTTCTCCAATCCTTCATGCCCCCCTTCTTTCTAATATTTTGGTGTTGGTCTCTGTACCTGTTTCCATCGGTTGCTGAAAGAACCTCTCTGATGACAACTGGGCTAGGCACCAAGTATAGCAGCATACCTTTAGGAATCATTTCGTTTACTTGTTTTTTTGCTGTTGGTTTTTATTGTTTTGTTGTTGTTGTTGTTGTTGTTTTGGATCCCTGGACGATCCCTCCCGTGAGTCCTCGTCTTCCAGGCAGTGTCAGGGATGGGTTCCCTCTCATGGTATGTATCTCAGGTCGGAACAAACATTGGATGGCCACTCCCATAATTTTTTTGGCACTCTTATCCCAGCATATCTTGTAAACAGAACAAACTGTAGGCGAAAGGTTATCTGACTGGGTAGCAGCCCCAATCCCTCTACTGGAAGCCTTGCAGGAGATGGACCATTTAATCTCCTTACTCCTCCACTGCTAGGAGTTTAGCCTAGAGTCACCCTCATAAATTACTGGGAGTTTCCATCGCACTAGGTTTGTAGCTCTTCCCAGAAGTTCCCCCAACCCAGTTGTTTCTCCTTGTACTCTCTTTGTCCATCTTCCCCACTTTTCCCTCTTGATGCTGTCTCCTAGTCCAAAACCCTCCATTTATAGTTTTTTAATTTATGCCTTTAAGAATCTTCTAATCATTTAAAATAGAAATATACTTGAAACTGAATTAATTTTCACATTCATTCACTGCTACATAATTTTTTGAGAAAAAAAGGGAAGTATAATAATGAGTGCAAGAAGATAGTGGGTTGGTGATAGACAGATAGGTAGATAGATAGATAGATAGATAGATAGATAGATAGATAGATAATATTATAGATAAATCATAGATGATAGATACATGGACAGATGGATCGATGGATAAATAGATAGATGATAGATAGATAGATAGATAGATAGATAGATAGATAGATAGATAGAT
>JABTXL010000002.1:20416764-20433332 GCA_025134845.1 Neodon shergylaensis | reverse complement strand
TCTTTCTTTCTTTCTTTCTTTCTTTCTTTCTTTCTTTCTTTCTTTCTAGAATGACAATGGTCAGGATACCGAGCAGGCATGAAAATCTCTGTTGTCCATAAGAGACCGAGGTGTTAGAAAGGTGTAGAAGATGCTCCATTCACCCTAAATGTGTGTTTTCAAAGTGATGAAAACAGAACAGTTTGAAAATTAATGAAAAAAGAGAAGCTAGATCACCATGGTTGAAATGTAAGCTCACTAGGAAAACTACTTACCTTCTCAGAAAAAAAAATTAAAATTAAATTATGCCAAGGCCGTCATGTCAAGATTACTGCTGGCAAAAGTGTGACTCTGTCAGAGTGACGAGTGAAGGGAGCGAGTAGACCTGAAATTTCCCACTGGAAATAGCAGCCAAGGGATGTGGAAAGCCTAGAAGCAGGTATACCCGCTAAATGATAATTCTCCAAGGCAGGTAAAGATCAGACTTTGTATGTAATGGATTCTGAGAAATTTAGTGAAGGCAAAACTTCCCAATAATATAATACTAGTTCTATAGTAGGAAACTTATAAGGACAACTGATTCAAAGATGTGAAATTAAAAAAAGTAAAAAGAATATGAAACTACATTAAGACAATGCAAGCCCACAGCTGAAAAAATATATAGGACATTATTTTGGAGGTTGGTTTATAACATATCTTTTAAATATTCACTGACTCAAAAGGTTTTGTGAATTCAAAATGCTTGAAATCATTTAATCATGTGATACGGTTACTGTAGAAATAACAATTAAGTCATATAGAAGATAAGAACACTGATGGTAAAAGACATATTCAGAAATAGCAATTGCTAAGAGTGTCAGAAACTAACATATAATAGGACATGAGTTGGTAATTATTATACAACCCTTTTAGAGATAGGGAAAGAGAGATAAAAGGAAGAAAGCTAACTTTGAATGTTGAAATGCTTTCATCTAAGAAGTGTTGGGTTTTTGACTCATGCAGACATTTTTTATTCAGAGCCCAAAATGTGAACTAATACTAGGGTTTGTAATGTAAATTACATTATATTTTGTAAGGAACAGATAAGATAATTGTAATGTTAAACAAAGAAAAATTTTACTTGAAGCCACAATATCCACAGAAAACACAAAGGAAAAATGGGGTAATGTTTCCTGATCAATGGCATGAAGTAACTTTTTTGACATTCATCAAAGCAAATACATAATTCTCTTTACAATTACCTTAGAGAAGTAAATGAAGTAATCACTAACATTCTTCTGCTACTTAAATGTTGTCTGTTAATACTAATCTAAAACTATATTTATGGTATTATCTATGAATATTTGGCTTAATTTACACACACAAACATACACACACAAACCACATTTTCAAGGAATTAAAATTGCATATGAAACTATTATAGTATCATAGTAGCTCAGCAATGGCTATCTATAAATGTACTTGCTTGGACCTTAAGATTTTCATTGGCGTTGTATATAATTTGCGGGAACCTTTTGAAAATCATTATTAATTATGTGTGAAATGTACAATATTGCCTTTCAAAACATTTTACAAGGACTTATTCTTCGGTAATATAAGGAAAATGTAAAGTTAACGTTCTTAATATACAAATAATTTCACAATAGCACAGTGCTAAACCATAAGCCTTCTTTAAGCTTGAAGTAAAGCCTGCAATTCCTTGCAAAGCCTCAGATAAATCATTGTGAATTTACAATTATTCTACACAGGAGAAATTCAGGTGCTTGACACAACTTGTTGCTTCTTTATGAATGCCACATTTGTATGGAAAGTAAAAGAGTTGTTTTCTATGAGGTATATGTGTTATCTCAGTACTCAGGAGGATCATGAGCTTAAGGTGGTGGGCCTGGGATAGACAGTGACTCAGTAGGACCCAGACAAAAGGAGCTAAAACAAAAACGTACAGAGAGACTAAAAGTTAGAACATTAATTTAAAAAAAAGAAAAAAAAGTACAAAATTATAAACAATAGAAATTCTTATCAGAGGCTAGATTGGGGGAGAAGAGGATTGGATTAGAGAGGTAACAAATACAGCAATAGGATCAGGCTGGGACACTAGCTTCTAATGTTCAAATTACAATCAATAAACTTGATTGACAACCATAAGCTTTAGCTTTGTATTTTTATGTTTTATTATTTGATAGCTTCATCCATTTATAGAACAAATTTTAGTCATTTCTCACCTCCACCTCCATTCACCTCTCACACCCTTTTCCCTCTTCCACTGGACTCCACCAATTTCCTTGTCTAAAAAGCCACTGAGTTGAAGTAGACCAATTCCATTACTACTCTCATGTCTGAAAAGCCACTGAGTTGAAGTAGAGTCTTCCCCATGAGAGGATAGAGGAACAGTTACTTAAGCAAGATTAAATTTAAGTAACACAAAAATGAATAAAATGTCTCCTGATCTTCTTCAACTATCAATTGCTAATAGAGCTTCTAAAGATAATTTTCAATGATTCTAAACCAAGAAAAATAAATAAAATTAGCAGTAATTAGTGTGATGGGTGTTCTAGATACCTTGACTTACTTGGTAAGTGTTATTGTATGTCTCCTGAAATATTTCAGTAATATAAATGCATATATGTGTCCTGAAATATTACAATTTTATACTATATACATATATATGGTGTGTGTTTGTGAATTTAATATTAGTTGTGAATTTAATAAGCCTCAAATAGTAGAATAGATTATTTGCTTTCTTTTCTTCCCTTAAAAGACATTGAAAGTATAAGAAAGAATCATACAACTCATAAGTGGACAATTTTATAAAATCTATCTCATATAATATCAACAAAGTCAAAGTTAATAGATAGATATAAACTCCTCTTAATATTCACCAGTACATTTTTTTACTTTTTAATATTGTGTATGAATGCATATCTATATGGGAAAGTGTGCATGGGTAACTTTTTTTAATTTCCTTTTTTTTATTTTTTTCTGTTTATTTATTTATTAAAGATTTCTGTCTCTTCCCAGCCATCGCCTCCCATTTCCCTCCTCTTCCCCCAATCAAGTCCCCCTCCCTCATCAGCCCAAAGAGCTATTAGGGTTCCCTGCCCTGTGGGAAGTCCAAGGACCACCCACCATATAGCAGCATTGTTTGTAATAGCCAGAACCTGGAAACAACCTAGATGCTCTTCAATGGAAGAATGGATGAAGAAAATATGGAATATATACATATTAGAGTACTTCTCAGCAGTAAAAAACAAGGACTTCTTGAATTTTGCATACAAATGGATGGAAATAGAAAACACTATCCTGAGTGAGGTAAGCCAGACCCAAAAAGAGGAACATGGGATGTACTCATTCATATTTGGTTTCAGCCATAAACAAAGGACATTGAGCCTATAATTAGTGATCCTAGAGAAGCTAAATAAGGAGAACCCAAAGAAAAACATATAGGCATCCTCCTGAATATTAACCTTCATCAGGCGATGAAAAGAGACAGAGACAGAGACCCACATTGGAGCACCGGACAGAAATCTCAAGGTCCAAATCAGGAGCATGGGTAACTTTCTTATACATTTTTTCCATCTATATTCATACAAAGGTATTCCATGCTTACCTTATTTATTTTACTTCTGAATTCATGACTCATATTATTTTATCTGATCAAAAAAGGTAGAGTTGCAGAACCTCAGACTTCACTGATGAATTTTATGTCCTTTGTTACAATATCCTAGCATAATGAAATTCATGGTATGTAATAGGTACTTTGTATATTTTTCCATACATGAATGTTTTAAATTATTTAAAAAAACAACTTTAGAGAACAGCTAAGAAGATGCCTATAAAATTTCTGGATCAATTTTTATATCTTCATCTTTAATCTCCCTTCTCCTCTCCAGTAAGCTATGAAACAGTGAGAAACAAGTAGGACTTTAACCAGGAGTGTGCTTTACTACCATTTTGCCTTACATGTCATCTATATCTTTATGACTTTAATATTACAGTTTATAAACAGAAGAGATTCCACACATTCACACTGTATTCCCTCATTATAATGAACACCAAAATAATGTACCTGAGAATAAAGGCATGGAAAACTGAATATTTTCTATCTTTTTAATTTATCAATGTATTGTTTTTATATTATGTCACCAACATGGCTAATTATATATAAAAATAGAAATTTTACAAACTTTGGAAAAATAGAGGCTATTTTTAAGGCCTTTCTGCTTGTTATTAGTAGGTTGAATCCTAGCAACACATATTCTAAATAAACTTAAAAGGAGAACTAGTCATAAATGATTCTATATTTCCCCTAATTAATAAATATCCTGCTGTGAATATCTAATGATAATGTACTAATAAGAAAAATCAATAAATGTATACTGACAATCAACATAATTGGGACTGTGGAGTAGAAAATGACATATTGTGCATTGATCCTTTAGCAATCTTCTAAATGAAAAGAAAATAGGAAGGAAGCTAATTATTTTAGTAGGTAACTGAAAATTATAAGATTAAGACAAACTAATTATATATTCTTAAATAGCTTTTTTTTAATGAAGTAAAATCAAGGAGAGAGAAGATGGTTCGGGCAAAGAAATACTCAGTTGTAATAAGTGCAATACAATCATCATCTGTTTGACTATCTTTAAACTGTTTAGAAAAAGACAATGCATCAAATATTATTAAAGAGAGACAATATTACACATGTATGATGATAGTATCCTAAAAATACAGGTTTTTAAAATTTGCATATGTGTAATGCTGATACTGAAAATCAAGAGTTAAATTGAAAATAGAATTTTAAATGTCTTCTTTTCTGATAATAGTAACATCCTAAATAACATATCTATGCACGTAGTAGTTTATAAAATGGATCTAATTATTTAATAAAATCTATGTAACTGAGTAACTTTGAGAAAATTACTCTTATTACATAAGTTTTTATGTATTTCAAACAATTTTATATGAACCTGCACAAGCTGGTTAGTTATTATAGAGTCATTTTAAATGGACTGGATAGTGGCTCAGCAATTGGGAGCCTTTTCTTGCTAGTGCAGTGGATGTAGGGTCAGTTCCCAGCATCCAACTCTGGCTCCTTACAACTGCTTGTGGCCTCAGATCCAGGACATCTCACACCATGACTTGACCTCCTTGGGTATGTGTACTCAGGTGCACATACACAGAGACAGACATATAAACATCTTCTAAAAACACTTAAAAATAAAATAAACATTTAAAAAGATTCATTTTATAAATGCTACATCAACTATTCCAGGTAACGTTAAATAAAAATATCATATCTGGTTATATCTATATTTCATTATTATCATATCACTTTGTAATTGCAATTGTGTCTTGTATGATTAATTCATATGGATATTGCATTTCATAGAACTATAGAATTTGGCATCCAGGGTTCAGCAAGATGACTCAGTGGGCAAAACACTGATGTATGATCATTTTATATGCTTTTCATAACTAATATTATTTTGCTCTTTTTTTCCATTAAAACTCAACACTTTGACAGTAAAAAAGTTAAAAAATCAATATCTTTTTCTATAAATACAGCCTTTTATTAACAATAATAATGATAGCATTAATTGCTTCTCAGAGTCATTAGTTGAGAATTAAACTGATCATAAAATGACACATATCATTGTAACCTAAATATTGCATTTACACAGAAGGTGTTTGTAATTAGTAGTAGTTTCTAGATTTCATAGAGTCATTATATGTTACATTTACATGTATCTCTGTTTGCTAACATTTGTTTTCTATAATTATGAATAAGTATAAAACAAAGGTGGAGAGGGTTGGAGAAGTGGTTTAGAGGTTAAGAAGCTGGCTTTTCTTCCAGAGGTCCTGAGTTCAATTCCTAACAACCATATGGTGGTTCATAACCATCTAAAATGAGATCCGGAGCCCTCTTCTGGTGTGCAAGCATACATGCAGGGAGAACACTATACATTGTAAACAAACAAATCTTTAAAAATTAAAAATAAAAACATTTTTAAAAGAAGAAAAACAAAAACCAAACATTCCTGCCCAAAAGGCCAAAGGTGGTAAACCCTGTGTTGTTTACCACAAGACTCACAAAGCTTTCCAGGGGCTAACTTCCTTAGTAGAGTCATTACATGTTAAATTTTCATATATCTCTGGTTGCTAACAACATTCTTTTTCTACCATTATGAATAAGTATAAAATAAAGGTGGGAGACTCTTTTGTTTATCACAGGAAACACAAAACTTTTCAGGAGCCAACGTCTTCCAATATGAGAAAAAATATATCTGTATCTATGAAATGAGTGAAACTGAGGTCACAGGAACTACACAAATTTGGTCTTTTCAATGGTTGGATAAAATATTCATTATTATATAGAAAATAGAAAAGGGAAAAAGTTATATGTTAGATACTTTAATTTTCCTAAACAATATGCACTGATTATAAGAGAAGAAGATTTCAGAACATATAATCAATCTTAAAAAAAAGGGAGGTAATAGTCAATAAAATAATCTCCATCTCCCCCTTTCCTTTCTAATTCCCTCCCCCATTCTTGTCTCCCTCCCTGTCTTTCTACCTCTCTTCTTTGCCATGTTGAAATTGCATACAGCATGTAAAGTAATTGTGTTGTCTGCCATCCTATTTTATACCCATTTTATAGAATATCTGTATTTTTTCAATCAGTATAGTAATTATACATATTCAGTAATATTTGGATGTTACAAAGCAGAAATATAAATAAACATATAATGATTACCTTTATCAATTTTTGTATCTTTATTGAAAAATAATCTTTGTACAATCATTTGTTTAAATTCAAACTTATGTAACTGTATATGTACACAAAAAACATATATATATATATGTTTTATAAATGTTGAATATATATGATTGATGTTGCCTACACTAATTACAATCTATGTGCCCATGGAGGCCAGAAGAGAATATCAGAACAGAAGTTTACGAAAACTGAACTGAAGTTATGATAGTTGAGAACCCCTACATGAGTGCTGGAGCTAAAATCAGTCTAATGGAAGAGTAGTCAGTGCTCTCATTCACTGAGCCATTTCTTCAGCACCAATTTTATTCCTATTTTAATTTACATCAAAATGAAGGATAAACTTGAGTACATTTTGGGATCCATGGATGGAAATAGGAAATGAATACTATAAAAAGAGTCACTGCTGTTAAGAGAACCACTTTCTCAAATCCAAGTTAATTTCCCAAAAGGATTTGAAATTCTGTCTGTGATTTCCAAGTCAATGCCTAAAATAAGATAAGCAATCATATACAATAATGGTGGAATATCTACAGACATGTAAACATATAGGTTCCTTGCCCCACCCAGAAAAAATATTCAAATTTTGTTTTACTTTCATGCCTTTGAAATACTGTCTCTTTAATATGATATTATGGAAAAAAATTTAACTTTGATGTCAGCATATCAGAAAGGTACTTAGTTTGAATTAAATGCTAAGAATCCATTTCCCTTTACCCTACCATTTTCTTCTAGTCATGTTTGAAGCAGAAAGCAGTATTGTAGCATCACGATGTGTCACAGTGATTCTGAGGTCAGGTGATACTGTGTGTGAGTGTTACTTTGATTTTTCGGGTGTTGGTGCAGAACTATGAGGGGAGCCTCTCCAGTGTTATGAGAAAGTATGGTCCTCTGAAATTGAAGGGATAAGATATGATTTTCTGTGAAGACTTATCGCATTCTAAGTACTAGCCCCCAGAGTTCTAAATACAATAATGCTGATATTTGATATACTGATTTTTGAAATTGATATATAATTTTAAATGCAGGTAATTCTGTGCTCAATAATCTTTCAAGTTTTTCCAAAACAATATCTGGACCACACTCTATTAAAGAAGGATTTTGTTTCTCATGTGATCATATTTGTTGGAGTTTCTCACTTTGTGTCAATACCATGTTGTTTGTTGTCATATTTGCTAACAAAATCTGCACAGGGTGAGGATACATTTGATCATCACTGAGCTATTACCACAATGAATAGAAAATACTTGCAGAAATATTGGTGCCATGCAACAAAGGGGACTTTCCTAGTGTATTTTTATTCCTTAGCTCCTGGAATGGCAATAAGCTTTTCTGCAGGTGGAAATGTCTTTTAGTTTGCATAATTCTGTACTGCAATATTGTATTATATTGAAATATGGTGGAACTTTTGTTTAAGATAAGTAGGTGATAAAGTGTCCCACAAACTTTGTTGTTTTCCTAGGCTGGCATATTACTCGCTTACAAAAAGGAAAAATGAGAAACATCATCATTAACATTCAAAGAAGCTGTAAGGTTAACATATTTGCATTTACTGTGAACACTATATAATATTTGACAATGTAACAGTAAAATGCAGATGAAAACTAAAATAATGAAGTTTTTTTTCAAGTCCTCATTCAGGATGTAAAATGAAACAAAACAAAAGCATGAATAGCAACTTTGCCTAAATTGCTTACTTCACTCTCAAATTAATCTTCCAGAGTTGTACTGAAAACATAAAAGCTTATGTACATAATCGTTCACAGCACTCCTTACAAATATCCTTGTAATACGGTTTTGAAAACATAGAGAGCTGGGAATAAATATATGTGTGTTGCGCCTATTTATCAAAATTTCATATATATATATATAAATGTTCAGATTCATGTTAGAGAATTATATTTTAATGGCATAATTATTAATTTTCAGAACTATAATCTTCTTTGTTCAAGGTGAAGTGGACAAAAATAGTCAGCCAAAATCTGGTGGTAAATACTGCTGGCCTGGCAGAGATAATTAAGGTAAACGTACTTCTGAAGAGCAATAAATGACCTCCTGCCGTGGGGAGCTGGGAGCTGGTGAGCCTTGTTTGTCCCTGTCTGTGCAGGACCTTTGAGGCTGTTTGTCCTATCCCACAGTCCCCAGGGGATCCAACGCTATTGCAGTCTGGAACTCGCATTCCAGACCACATTTTCTTTTGTCACTCGATTGCTTTCCCTCCCCCTCTACCTGCTTTGCTTCAACTCTTCATCAGGATCTGTTCAACAAACGGCAAATAAAGACAAAAAAATGAAAATCAGAAAATGTGTAGAATGTATAGAAGGTGTGCGTGTGCAGAAAACAAGCAAAGATAAAAGACAGTAAATCAGAAAATCATAGGTAATTTAATACAGTCAGAGGGGAACAGGTGACCTGTAGTGAAAGAAGAGGTCAGAAGGGTTACATGTAGACTGTATGTTACTATGACTCATATTTCATATGAAAGGGTTTGAAATTTATCAGAATGTCACTGAATAATTTTTAAAAAAAGAGTTAGATATTAAGGTATGTGTTACAAATTACTTTTATAAATTACTTCTAATTGAAGCATCTGAGCTTATTATTACTGAAAAAGCTTTATAATTTCCTTCTCTTCTAATGCTAAATTTTATTTAATTTACATACAATACAAGTATGAATATTGGGGTAGGGGTTACTGTAGACCAAGCCTCAGACTTGATATATAGCCATAAGTGACCTTGATCATTCTTGCATTAGCATCCCAAGTACTGATATTAGGGACTTGTGCTATTATATTTGGTGGATGTGGAACTGTGAACTGAACTCAGGCCCTCAGGCATGCTAACCAAACACTCTACCAAGACAACTGCATTCCTATCCTGTAAACTTCATGATTGTATTCCAATAATAAATAAAAGACATTGCTTCTTTTCTCTTTTCTCTTGGTTCCCTTCTACAATCACCAAGACATGTGACTTCAATGGTCAATTGACTAATTTACTTATATTTCAACAGTGTTACTACAGAAACAGGATATGAATATTTACCCCTATTGTAAAAAAGCATTTGTTTTCACTGAAAACGATAGACCAAAACATCATGTTTAATAATTTACAAAACTCAATATATTATTCTCGGTTTTATTATTATCTGAACTTTTAAAGTCTTACAGAATGGTAGAAGTGAGAGATAACATATTTCTAAAATAAATGAAAAGTAGAAGTAGATGATGTTAAAAAAAATAGGTTCTCTTATAACACATAGGCAAATTACCTAATGAAGCTAAATTTATTTCTTTTGATATATAATTATGCTGTAAGAAAGACAGTATATTTATTTGACTCAAATCCAGAAAATTTGGATGCACATTAAATGATATATCTGGTGATTGCATCTAGTTACAGGGATAAAGACTTACTGAAATGTCCAAAGGAGAAGAATTTCATAGATGTAGCATTAATTCTATAATCTTAGGATTTCCTAACATGAATCCTCATGCCACTTAGAGAAAATAAAAATAAAAACACACAAAGTAGGGCATATTTTAGGATAATTTAGAAAGATTTTCTCCAAAAGAAAAAAAAATTATGCTTCATGGTAAACTTCAGAAAGATTATTATAGGTGTCAACTTATGTGCCATTTTAAGATGTTTCATTTCTTAAACAAATATTATAAATCAAGCATATCAGGCCTCACTGAGAGTTTACATTGGACAGATTATACCATTCTAGCTTGTCCAACAATGTCACCTCCTGACTATTCTTGTATTCCTTCATTCTTCCACTCCACAAACAACTATCATGATTAAGCAAGGAATTTCCTTACTTTTTATAAGGATACAAAAATAAATCCTTTCCCCCAAGAAACTTACAAGATTAGTAATGAGTTGGAAGAGTTTAAAATGTTATAAAGAAATGTAATTAGTAATTTACTAAAGGCCAGAGCTGGGGCATATGACTCATGGGTATTACAGATAGGATTGGAAGGGAATATTAATGGCTGAAATAGAATTGTATTGAAATTTTATAAAACATCAGGTATAATAATAACTGCCTAAACTCCAACTTAGGATAAGCATACAACCCAAAGCATTATGGCTTAGTTGCTGCCATAATCAAGAAATTTCAAACTGCAGACAGTAGTTAGAGACAAGACATAGACAGATATTATTAAATTTATGAATAAACATACCCATGAAAAGGCACAAAGCTTAAAAACAAATAAAGTGACCAAGAGAGAAATAAACAAAGTCGACATGGATAGCCTATTTTCCCTTCAATATTATTTGTTAGAAGTATAGCCGTGTTCTCAGGAAACACTATCCATGCACAGATGGTAGATATAAAATATTTAATATGAGAACACCTACATACATTAAGCAACTCAGAATCACCATTTCTTATTCATAGAAGTGTTATACAAGACAAACAGGGATTAAGGAAGGAAGCCACATGGACAGTTAAATTGGAGGGGAGAGAGGAAGAGAGTGGATGCAAAGCTTGAAAATGGTAACATACAGAAGAATAAGAATATTTTATTCGTAAGGGACTGTAATTAGTCCCTTATATATTTTCATTTTAATAGTTTGTTTTCCAATAGATTTTTTTTCTGGAAAAATATTATTGAGAATATCATACATTGTGTTTTGATCATATTTATTTCTCTCTGATCCATTCCTCATCTCATGCACACCCAATTTAGAGACATTTTTTTAAATTATGTAGTCCATTTATTGGTTACTATTCAGTCATGGGTATGTTAGCATCAACTGGGTCATGGTCAAGCTAGTATGGACACCCCTTACAAAAAGTTTACTCCTCAGCCAGGGATGGCTCCTTGAGCCCATGTTACTCTTCCTTGCTGGGATATATCTTCAAATAGCACAGATGTGTGCTTTGCTTACTATAAGAATGTCTACTAGTTCATACCTCCCTGACACTTGCAGCAGCACTGTTTCACTCTTGTCGCTAACTGTATCTCACTCGTATAGTCATCCCACCCCCTCCCATAGCTCTTTTGACAGTCATTTTACTAATCCAATAAACCATACTTTAAAGCTATGTGACTGACATTCTAATAGCCTGTAACTTTAAAGATCATTTTAAAACACTTTTTTTTTCAAAATACTTTGAAAAATATGTAAGCTTCTTTTTATCATTACAAGAAATGTAAAAACAGTATAAGTTTGAGATTGAACCTGAGAATGTAGTTTTTCAGAGCCTAAATTAATCATGGACACACGGCTAGGCAAAACATGCTTATCACTTTTATTAACTTGCTTCAGATTCTCTTTAAGAGAGAGAAAGCTTTCTTCAGTTGTTAGGAATAATTGGTTTTCTCTTTAAAAGCCACACAATAGTCCTTGTATAAATTCTAAATGCCAACTTTTATCAATTATCGCATTGTCGGCTATAAATTGATCAACAGAATTAGTTGCACAATTAGTTTTCCTGTTTCTTCCCAGCATGCTGCTGTGCCCCATAGAGGAAATGCACCCTCTTCTGGAATACATAGCCTGATACTATTTTTTCAACAATGGCTTTAGTTTTAGAAATGCTAACCTCTGTAGCAAACAACCCTGCCAAATGTTTCTCAAATCAAATTGAAGTTTATTGCTCTTCCAGGATCAATGAGAAACAGGATGTAGGATAAGCTGGTTTTCGGTGTGCATGAATCACAGGCTTTGGGCATCTGAAATTCCTAGAAGAACATACAGCTAATCACAGAATCTTCTGTGGTGATGTAGATACTTATCAAAGCTTACAAAGCAGCATTTGGCATTGCTGATAATGTTTTCTTTGGTCTCACATTGTTTCCTTTCCTAAATAAAAAAATTATCTGTTTTGTGCTGTTACTGCTTTCTGTCTACTGAATATTTTGGAGTGGAGTGGAGATGGTATTGGCAGTATCAGTATGGAAATTAATAGCAAGCATGTTAGCTTGTATCTGGAGAACCTGTATTCAGGGTTGGTAAGAGGAAACATGTTTTTTCTCTCACTGTCTTCCTGGAGTCTGCGGGGTTGTGGATTGTATTCTGTGGAGAGAGGATGAATGTGATCTCTTTGTCAAAAGGAAGATTCACACTATCATTGTTGCCCAGTTGTGTAGAGATTGATAAATATTTAGCAAGATATGTTTCTTTTTTTTCCTCATGGACCCACGTCTACTTATTTAGTACCACTGTATTGTGGGTCCCTGGCATGGTTGAGAAAAACACGGTTTGGAAGAAATATATTTATTTTGTTCAAAGTTCTGAAAAAATAAAGGTCTTAATTTCCTGAAGTGATATTTGGATAAGAGCTGCATCCACTGACTCATCTTAAACAGTTAGGAGAGTAACAAAACTTTCTACTGTATTGTGATATATGGGGAGGGCTACACAGCTCTAGCTTACTATGGGGAGTGATAAAAATAACAGCCGTGGAAATAAATGAGGAACTAAAACGTTTCACCATTTCTTGCTGCAAACTGTGTTCAAGAAAGAAATAGAACAACCCCCCCCCCCAAAAAAAATAAAGCATCAAAATAGGATGGAAGGAAAAGTAAGCCTCACCTTTTGCCTTTCCCTCCGTGAACTTTATCAGTGTCTTTAATCACACATTTGATGTGGGCATTAAGTGGCGCTGATTTGAGCACTGCTTAATCTTCAGTCTCTCTCTCCCTTACTTGTGCCCTTGCTAGATATGCTCTAACCATGCTACTCTGTTGTTTTTTTTTTTTTTTTTGAATAATGAATGGTTAGATACTTTCTATTATTACAACAGTTGTTCTTTCTAGGATGTTAATACACGGCTCAATCTTAAAAGACTGATTTATTTATTATCTATACAGTGCTCTGCCTGCATGCATGTCTCCACTCCTGAAGAGGGCACCAGATCTCATTATAGACGGTTGTGAGCCATGTGGTTGCTGGGAATTGAACTCAGTACCTCTGCAAGAGCAGTGAGTGCTCTTATCCTCTGAGCCATCTCTCCAGGCTCTCATGCTACTCTTTTAAGTTGCATTACTGTGACATGCCTTTTCCTCATAGGCACTCCCTTATTTGTGCTTTAACAAACAATTTTCCCATAGAAATTCAATCCATCCTCTCTATCTTTGTATTTCTCCATGTCTCTCTGTCTGTGTCCCTCTGTCTCTGTATCTCTTTTTCACACACACACACAGACACCAGGCAAATTAAGTGTTCTGTATTTATTTTGTAGTGTCAGAAGTGAACTGCGTATGTAGGTTTCTACAATTGTAAGAGAGTAGATGATAGGAATTTATTTCACATATTACAAATATTCAAGTATCTGCAATGTTGTATTATCCTTTTGATCAAATGCCAACTTACAGTTTGAGGATTTGTTATGAAAGCTGTTAATTGGTATATGATAAGAGAGAAATTGCTTTTAAAATAGTCCCTGACATTTTTGTCATAAATCATCATGTCATAATCAATTCTATCTTGATAACTTATAAGGAAAACATATATATATATATATATATATATATATATATATATATATATATTGAGAATGTGTTATGATAGGGAATAAAATTGATAAAACAAATTAAAAAAACAGCGATTTCATACCTGAGACTGAATGTCAATTGTCAAACCTAATCTGACTTTCTGTAACAGGGACTAAAATCTTCCCAATGCTGAGTTGAACAGCAAGTATTGCTCCCTAGAGGTCTTGTTTCTTTCAGTGTAAAGAAAGAAAATTCAATTATATATGTATTGCCAATAAACACCTTGAAAAATAAATGTCTACAAAAAATGACCGAAAGAAGTGTATTTTCCCTAGAAAGTTTTTAGCTTCATCAAGTTTTATAGATCATCCTTACCCTCTCTTAGGAGTGGATTGGGGATGGGATGAGGGGAAGGTAGAGGAAGCAGGAGGAGGTGAGGGTATGGGAATTGTGATTGGTATGTAAAGTGAGAAAAGATTGTTTTGTAAAAAATAAATAAATTTCAGGGCCGGGCGATGGTGGCGCACGCCTTTAATCCCAGCACTCGGGAGGCAGAGGCAGGCGGATCTCTGTGAGTTCGAGACCAGCCTGGTCTACAGAGCTAGTTCCAGGACAGGCTCCAAAGCCACAGAGAAACCCAGTCTCGAAAAACCAAAATAAATAAATAAATAAATAAATTTCAAAAATTATAGATAATAGAGACATTGCAAGGTCAAGTTATCACAGGGAATTATGGAATTATTTCAACCCCACCAGAGTGAATTATAAAATGCTAAATTTTTACATATTCATTCGAGTATAATAGATATAGTACTTTTTCTCTTTCTGACTTAAATGATTTTGCAGCCCTGCATGGCATGAGGAATAGGAGATTGTGATTATGCCAGATGTTTGATGCAATATGTAAAACCTAATACAGAAAATAAGAGCAAAGTTATATTTAAAAGTATATGTGAGCGTGTTACTCCTTTTCATCTATCTTCTTCAGTCTGTACACAGACGTTTATATAAATTATAAAAGCTGGTTCCGTAGATAAAAGCTATTTGTCATTCACGAGACTATTTTCTTCTCAGCAGAGTCGTTGTTCTCATAGCAGCTTCATTATTAGGCAAGCCAATTAAGTGTGCTCAGAGTAAGCCACATATGCTAAGTACACAATTTGTATAAAATTCTATTCTGTTCATTACCTTTATGGTAGTGATTTGATTTTCCCTGACTTGGAGGAGTGGGTTCATTTTTTAAATCAGAACTTTGTGTTAAAGATGGCATGTTGAAATGCGTGACATGCGAATTCTCAAACTGTCTTAACTGGATTTTGGCATTTAATAAGCTGTAAACTGCCGATGCTATTTGCAGATGAAGTCTCGTTTTTGTCCATCAGCAGGGGGGCTGGAAGCATAATTAATTGAGTGAAAGTTAAAAGACGGACAGTGCGGTTACATTTATGCAAATGCTGCAGCCGCACACCTAGCAGAAGAGAAAAAATGGCTTGCAACCCCTTGGTTTGGTGTTGGATCCAATTCCACAGGGTCCATTTAAACTCTGCAGATTGTGCATCTGACAATTAAGACATAGGTTTTTTTTTTTTAATCCTAGCTGTGATGGTTCGAATAGTAGGCAAAAAGTGGGAGTCCAGAGAGACTGTGCTATTTCAGCTCTTGCCTGTTTTTTTTAAAACCTCTCATGAATGTTAACATATATTTTCAAAAAAAATCAAAAATCAAATGATGCTTGTGTGTGCAACCATATGCCAGACTCTGCTGCTTGTTTCTTTTATTCATATCCCAGGCATATGTACCCTTACACACCAAAGATTCCATTTAATTAAAGTTAGTTAAAAGCTTAAACCACAGAGATCAGGACAGCTGCTTGAGATATTAACCTGGGCGCTGTTTGGGGACAGCGGGAAGCTTTTTCTGGGAGTCTGTCTCTTATTATAGATTTTGGTGGGGTTTTTTCCCAGTAGCTCTTCACCTCAAAAGACGGCTGACTTTTTTTTTAATGGATGCGAAACATTAGCTTCCCCAAAGATCACAGGAAATTTCAAATTGAAATTGTGCCTATTTCTCATTTGTATGTTTTTCCTCATGATGAGGCTCTGCATGACTACCTTAGTGATTGACTTCTGAGGAGGCCTTTGTGCATGTGTGAGGATTGATGGCTATTCAGCGAGACTGCTTCCCATACAGAAATTCCTTAAACGGTCTTTGTTTGTACTTCTCCTACTTCTGTTCTCCTGGCAGATCTAGTTGGGGTTCTAATTCTAACTTAGATATTTTGCAAGAGTGAAAAGCAGATTTATTACCGAGAGAGAGAGAGAGAGAGAGAGAGAGAGAGAGAGAGAGAGAGAGAGAGAG
>JABTXL010000002.1:20405121-20416754 GCA_025134845.1 Neodon shergylaensis | reverse complement strand
GAGAGAGAGAGAGAGAGAGAGAGAGAGAGAGAGAGAGAGAGAGAGAGATCTTTAGTGTATGTGCAGTACTTTGTGTGTCCTCTTTGGAGTCCTGGAAAGACAACAGTTTTGGAAATGAAAGGGAATGCCTTTAACTTCAGTCCTGAATAGCATTGAAACTATTTATAGTTTTATGTAAGACAGTTCACCTTAAAAATAGATAGAATAAGCCGGGCGGTGGTGGCGCACGCCTTTAATCCCAGCACTCGGGAGGCAGAGGCAGGCGGATCTCTGTGAGTTCGAGACCAGCGTGGTCTACAAGATCTAGTTCCAGGACAGGCTCCAAAACCACAGAGAAACCCTGTCTCAAAAAACCAAAAAAAAAAAAAATAGAATATATTGTCTTTTTGTGCTTTTAAGTAGAAAATGCATATATGAAGTAAATGTCAAAATCAAAAGTTATAAAAAGAAAAAGAATAAATAACTTTTTGTTATATTCTCAATCAAGACTTGTGAAACCTTTTCTACATAATCTGAGGCAAGATTTATAAAACTACAAATTGTGAGAATAACAAGATAGCCTAAAGTAAATGTATTCCGATGGAAGAGGCTTTTAAAGCTAATATGACATTTTGGCATTATGTACATTTAAATAAAATAATGCCCATGAAGTATATTGTATAATTTAATGTTATTATATACAAGTATTATCATTAAGCTAAAATGAAGGTATTTTACATGCTGTAATATTTTTCTGGCCTAAATATGCAATTTCCACACATTGCTTCAAAATTCAGCTTCCAGTTTGGAATATGATTATGTAATTTCTAGTATTGTCAATTTCTTTAAAATATTTCTTTTTTTTTTTTTATTAACGACTTCTGTCTCTTCCCCACCGCCGCCTCCCCTTTCCCTCCCCCTCCCCCCATCAAGTTCCCCTCCCTCGTCAGCACAAAGAGCAAACAGGGTTCCCTGTCCTGTGGGAAGTCCAAGGACCTCCCACCTCCATCCAGGTCTAGTAAGGTGAGCATCCAAACTGCCTAGGCTCCCACAAAGCCAATACGTGCAGTAGGATCAAAACCCATTGCCATTGTTCTTGAGGTCTCAGTAGTCCTCATTGTCTACTATGTTCAGCGAGACCAGTTTTAACCCAGGCTTTTTCAGACCCAGGCCAGCTGGCCTTGGTGAGATCCCGATAGAACATCCCCATTGTCTCAGTGTGTGGGTGCACCCCTCGTGGTCCTGAGTTCCTTGCTCGTGCTCTCTCTCCTTCTGCTTTGGACCTTGAGGTTTCAGTCCGGTGCTCCAATGTGGGTCTCTGTCTCTGTCTCTTTTCATCGCCTGATGAAGGTTAATGTTCAGGAGGATGCCTATGTTTTTCTTTGGGTTCTCCTTCTTATTTAGCTTCTCTAAGAACCCGAATTATAGGCTCAATGTCCTTTATTTATGGCTAGAAACCAAATATGAGTGAGTACATGCCATGTTCCTCTTTTTGGGTCTGGCTTACCTCACTCAGGATAGTGCTTTCTATTTCCATCCATTTGCCTGCAAACTTCAAGAAGTCCTTGTTTTTTACTGCTGAGTAGTACTCTAATATGTATATATTCCATACTTTCTTCATCCATTCTTCAATTGAAGGGCATCTAGGTTGTTTCCAGGTTCTGGCTATTACAAACAATGCTGCTATGAACATAGTAGAGCATATACTTTTGTTGTAAGATAAGGCCTCTCTTGGATATATTCCCAAGAGTGGTATTGCTGGGTCCAGTGGTAGGTTGATCCCAAATTTCCTGAGAAACCTCCACACTGCTTTCCAGAGTGGTTGCACAAGTTTGCATTCCCACCAGCAGTGGATGAGTGTACCCCTTTCTCCACAACCTCTCCAGCAAAGGCTATCATTGGTGTTTTTGATTTTAGCCAATCTGACAGGTGTAAGATGGTATCTTAAAGTTGTCTTGATTTGCATTTCCCTGATCGCTAAGGAAGTTGAGCATGACCTTAGGTGTCTTTTGGCCATTTGAACTTCTTCTGTTGAGAGATCTCTGTTCAGCTCAGTGCCCCATTTTATAATTGGGTTGCTTAGCCTTTTACGGTCTAGTTTCTTGAGTTCTTTATATATTTTGGAGATCAGACCTTTGTCAGTTGCAGGGTTGGTGAAGATCTTCTCCCAGTCAGTGGGTTGCCTTTCTGTCTTAGCGACAGTGTCCTTTGCTTTACAGAAGCTTCTCAGTTTCAGGAGGTCCCATTTATTCAATGAGGCCCTTACTGTCTGTGCTGCTGGGGTTGTACTTAGGAAGTGGTCTCCTGTGCCCACGTGTTGTAGAGTACTTCCCACTTTCTCTTCTATCAGGTTCAGTGTGTTCGGCTTGATATTGAGGTCTTTAATCCACTTGGACTTGAGTTTTGTGCATGGTGATAGATATGGATCTATTTTCATTCTTCTACAGATTGACATCCAGTTTTGCCAGCACAATTTGTTAAAGATGCTCTCTTTTTTCCATTGTATACTTTTAGCTTCTTTATCGAAAATCAGGTGCTCATAGGTTTGTGGGTTAAAGTCAGGGTCTTCTATTCGATTCCATTGGTCGACTTCTCTGTTTTTATGCCAATACCAAGCTGTTTTCACTATTGTAGCTCTGTAATAGAGTTTGAAGTCAGGGATGGTAATGCCTCCAGACGTTCCCTTATTGTATAAGATTGTTTTGGCTATCCTGGGCTTTTTGTTTTTCCATATAAAGTTGATTATTGTCTTCTCCAGATCTGTGAAGAATTTTGATGGGATTTTGATGGGGATTGCATTGAATCTATAGATTGCTTTTGGTAGAATTGCCATTTTTACTATGTTGATCCTCCCAATCCAAGAGCACGGGAGATCCTTCCATTTTCTGGTGTCCTCTTCTATTTCTTTCTTCAAAGACTTAAAGTTCTTGTCATATAGATCTTTCACTTCCTTCGTCAGGGTTACCCCAAGATATTTTATGCTCTTTGTGGCGATCGTGAAAGGTGATGCTTCTCTGATTTCCCTCTCTGTTTCTTTATCCTTAGTGTATAGGAAGGCAACTGATTTTTTGGAGTTGATCTTGTATCCTGCCACATTACTAAAGGTGTTTATCAGCTGTAGGAGTTCTTTGGTAGAGTTTTTGGGGTCGCTTATGTATACTATCATATCATCAGCAAATAATGACAGTTTAACTTCTTCCTTTCCAATACGAATCCCCTTGATCCCCTTATGTTGTCTTACTGCTATTGCCAGAACTTCAAGCACTATATTGAAGAGGTAAGGAGAGAGTGGACATCCTTGTCGTGTTCCTGATTTTAGTGGGATGGCTTTGAGTTTTTCTCCGTTTAATTTAATGTTAGCTGTCGGCTTGCTGTAAATAGCTTTTATTATATTTAGGTATGACCCTTGTATCCCTAATCTCTCCAAGACCTTTATCATAAAGGGGTGTTGAATTTTGTCGAATGCTTTTTCAGCATCTAATGAAATGATCATATGGTTTTTTTCTTTCGGTTTATTTATATGGTGGATTACATTGATAGATTTGCGTATGTTGAACCAGCCCTGCATCTCTGGGATGAAGCCTACTTGATCATAATGGATAATTTTTCTAATGTGTTCTTGGATTCGGTTTGCTAGTATTTTATTGAGAATTTTTGCGTCGATATTCATGAGTGAGATAGGCCTGTAATTCTCTTTCTTGGTTGGGTCTTTGTGTGGTTTTGGTATCAGAGTAACTGTAGCTTCGTAAAAGGAATTTGGCAATGACTCTTCTGTTTCTATATTGTGAAATACTTTAAGGAGTATAGGTATCAGCTCTTCTTGGAAGTTCTGGTAGAATTCTGCATTGAAACCATCTGGTCCTGGGCTTTTTTACGAAGGGAGATTTTTGATAACAGTTTCTAATTCTTCACGACTAACAGGTCTATTTAGATCGTTCACCTGGTCTTGGTTTAGCTTTGGTATATGGTACTTATCTAAAAAAGTGTCCATTTCTTTTGTATTTTCCAATTTTGTGGCATACAGGCTTTTGTAGTAAGATCTAATGATTCTCTGAATTTCCTCTGTGTCTGTGGTTATGTCCCCCTTTTCATTTCTGATCTTATTTATTTGCGTGTTCTCTCTCTGTCGTTTAATTAGTTTGGATAGGGGTTTGTCAATCTTGTTGATTTTCTCCAAGAACCAACTTTTTGATTCATTGATTCTTTGGATTGTTTTCTCTGTTTCTATTTTGTTGATTTCCGCCCTCAGTTTGATTATTTCCAGTCTTCTACTCCTCCTGGGCACGACTGCTTCTTTTTTTTCTAGAGCTTTCAGGTGTGCTGTTAAGTCCCCAATGTATGCTTTCTCTGTATTCTTTAAGTGGGCACTTAGTGCTATGAACTTTCCTCTTAGCACTGCTTTCATCGTGTCCCATAGGTTTGAGTATGTTGTCTCTTTATTTTCATTAAATTCAAGGAAGACTTTAATTTCTTTCTTAATTTCTTCCTTGACCCAGGTGTGGTTCAGTAGTTGATTGTTCAGTTTCCATGAGTTTGTCGGCTTTCTGGGGGTAGCATTGTTGTTGCCTTCTAACATTAATCCGTGGTGATCTGATAGGACACAGGTGGACATTGATATTCTTTTGTATCTTTGGAGGTTTCCTTTGTTTCCGAGTATATGGTCAATTTTTGAGAAGGTTCCATGAGCTGCAGAGAAAAAGGTATATTCTTTCCTATTTGGGTAGAGTGTTCTATAGATGTCTGTTAAGTCCATTTGCTTCATTACCTCCAATAATTCTCTTAATTCTCTATTAGGTTTCTGTTTGATTGACCTGTCCATTGGAGAAAGAGGTGTGTTGAAGTCTCCTACTACTAGTGTGTGTGGTTTGATGTCTGCCTTGAGTTCTAGTAATATTTCTTTTATATAAGTGGGTGCTTTTATATTGGGGGCATAGATATTCAGGATTGAGATGTCATCCTGATGAATTGTTCCTGTTATGAGTATAAAGTGTCCATCTCGATCTCTTCTGATTGATTTTAGTTTGAAGTCAGTTTTGTTGGAAATTAGTATGGCCACACCTGCTTTTTTATTAGGACCATTTGCTTGAAAGACCTTTTCCCAACCTTTTACTCTGAGTAGATGCCTGTCTTTGTGGTTGAGATGTGTTTCTTGCAAACAGCAGAATGTTGGATCCTGTTTTCGTATCCAATCTCTCAGCCTGTGCCTTTTTATCGGTGAATTGAGACCATTTGTGTTTCTTGCAAACAGCAGAATGTTGGATCCTGTTTTCGTATCCAATCTCTCAGCCTGTGCCTTTTTATCGGTGAATTGAGACCATTAATATTAAGTGATATTAGTGACCAGTGGTTGTTTACTCCAGTTATTCTTATTGTTTTTGGCAGTAGAGTTTGTGTGTGTGTCCCTTCTTGAGTTGTGCTGGTGAAGGTTCGCTAGATGCCTGAGTTATTGTAGGCAGTGTTGGCAATGTTGGATTCCTTGGGTTGCGATTTTCCTTCTATTATTTTCTGTAGGGCTGGATTTGTGGTTGCGTACTGTTTAAATTCGTTTTTATCCTGGAATGTCTTGTTTTCTCCATTGATAGTGAACACTAGCTTGGCTGGGTATAGAAGTTTGGGTTTGCATCCATGGTCTCTTAGTTTTTGAAGTACCTCTATCCAGGACCTTCTGGCTTTCATGGTTTCCATAGAGAAGTCAGGTGTAAGTCTGATCGGTTTACCTTTATAGGTTACTTGGCCTTTTTCCTTTGCAGCTCTTAATATTCTTTCTTTAACGTGTATATTTTGTGTTTTGATTATTATATGGCGAGGGGATGTTTTTCTTTGATCCAGTCTGTTTGGTGTTCTGTATGCTTCTTGAATGTTCAAAGGGATATCTTTCTTTATGTTGGGAAAGTTTTCTTCCATAATTTTGTTAAAAATATTTTCTGGGCCTTTGAGCTGTGATTCTTCTCCTTCTTCTATCCCAATTATTCTTAGGTTTGGTCTTTTTATTGTGTCCCATATTTCCTGCATGTTTTGTGATGCGAATTTGTTGACTTTGCTGTTTTCTTTGATCAGTGCATTTATTTTCTCTATGGTGTCCTCAGAATATGAGATTCTTTCTTCTATCTCTTGTATTCTATTGATTATGCTTGTTTCTGTAGGCTCTGCTCGTTGACCTAGATTTTCCATATCCAGCTGTTCCTCAATTTGTGTTTTCTTCCTTGTTTCCATTTCAGTTTTCAATTCTTGAACTGTTTCCATTACCTGTTTGATCGTTTTTTCTTGGTTTCCCAGGGTCTCCTGTACGTATTTACTCATTTTTTCAAACTTTTTTTCATACTTCTCATCCATTTCTATAAGGGTGTTTTTTACATGTTGTTTAAGGGACTCTATTGCTTTCATAAAGTCAATTTTTTCCGCTTCTTCTGTGTTAGGGTGTTCAGGTCCTTCTGTTGTAGGATCATTGGGTTCTGGTGTTTTCATGTTGTTTTTTAGATTATTGGGTGAAATTCTGCCTTGGCGCCTGCCCATCTCTTCCTATGGATGCTATCTATTCAGTCTTTTAAAATTGGATCAGGTTTCTCTGCTGGCCTGAGGCTTCTCTTACAAATTGCCCTCGCTCTGTTTCCTGGCTCCAGGCAGGGGCCAAGATCCCTCTCACCCCTCAGAAGGGTCTTCAGGAACAGGACCCAGCACCCCGTTTGCCAGGGACCTCGCCAACCAAAGGCCTACCTCTTTGATTTAGTTGTAGCGGGGTGATCTGCTCTCAGTGTTGTGTGCTGGTCCCTGCCGCCTGCATCCTCTGCCGCCGCGCCAGTCTCCGCCGGTCCCGGCCGCAGCCTGCTTCTTGCGTTGCCTGCCGGCGCCTCTGCGTAGGTCGTCTGCCGGCGCCTCTGCGTCGGTCGTCTGCCGGCGCCGAGCCTCTGCGTCGGTCGTCTTCTTTAAAATATTTCAAGTACACATTTATCTTCGCAAATATATTTGCTGTACAGTGTTTTCATTCAAACACTTAAAACATTTTTGAAATTGATGTTCCAGAAAAAAATAAACAAGTTTGATCAATAATCTTATGAAAGACTTATTTCATGAACAAAACATTTTATAAAGAAAAAGTATGGGTTCCCTTTGTTGATGATAAATAGTCTTTGTTTAAGAAACAAAATTGTTTTGTATCTTAGTTATCCTGACGGGTGTACATAGAATCTCGGAGTCATTTTGATTTGCATTTCCCTGATGGTTAAGGACGTTAAATATCTCCTTAAGTGTTTCTTGGCCATTTGAGATTCTTCTGTTGAAAATTCTATATTTATACCTGTGTCTCATTTTAATTGGATTATTTGGCTTGTTGATATCTAAATTTTTTGTTTTTCATATATTTTGGAAATCAACTCTTTGTCAGATATGGAGTTGGTGAAGATCTTTTGCCATTCTGTAGGCTGCTGTTTTGCCCTATTGATGGTGTCTTGTCCTTTGCCTTAAAAACTTTTCAGGTTCATGAGGTATAATTTTTTAATTGTTTATCTTTATGACTGTGCTACTGGTTCTGGAAGTTGTCTCCTGTGCCAATGTGATAAAGAAAATGTAGTACATTTTAGCAATCAAGTATTACTCAGTTGTTGAAAACAAGAATATCAATAAATCTGAAAGCAAATAAATGGAACTAGAAAAAAATCATTCTGAGTGAGGTAACCCAGACTAAAAAAGACTAATATCGTATGTATTTACTAACAGTGGATATATCTATGAGGTAAAGGATAACTATGCTACAATCCACATACCCAAAGAGGCTAGTTAATAAGGAACGTTCATGTAGGGACGTCCGAATCTCCCTGAGAAGGGAAAGTAGAAGAGATTTTATGAGTGGAATGAGGGTGGGTATGGATAGGAACAAGGGTGACCAAGATAGGGTGGGAATGGAGGAGGGAAGTAGTAGTCGTATTCTTGTTTGTGTAGCCTCCCAGTGGAACCTGCTGGACCTATCAGGGATGGCAACTTTGAAGAGTTTTCTCTCTTCAAGTAGCTACCAATGGCAAATAGTTTCTCTGCTTGAGGATAGACTTTGTGTCTATCTTCAGGCTCCATGTTGGGAGATTTTCTGGCTCGGGCTTGCATGGGTCTTACATATGCATGTACTCATGTGTGTGACTGGTTTAAGTTCATATGTATCGCTATCCTTTTTTGCTCAGAAACTTTGCTTTCTTGCAATTATCTACTGATTCTGTGTCTTATGGTCTTTCTGTCTCCTTTTCCATAATGATCCTTGATCTTTGGAGGAAAAGGGTAAGACTTAAATGTCCCATTTATAGCAGAGAACTTTTTACTCTTCTATTCACTACTCCTTGCCAGTTCTATGTTTCTGCGCTAATGGGCATATAATGAAAAGCTAAGCTTCTCTGATGATGGTTGGAAGGTGTGCTAATCTTAAGGTGTAACAACTAATCATTAGGATTAGTTTTAATGTTACGTATATTATCAGTATAATAGTTTAGAAAGTTCTTCTCTAGGCCCTATGACCTTTATAACCACAGTTTGTTTGAAACAGATAATTGCAGGTTTGGGTTTGAACTTGTGGAAATACCCTAAGGTACAACAAGGAAGTGGTTGGTTACTATGATGACATTCCTGCCACTATTCTAAGTAATCATATCTTGCCAGGCAAATCATTATTGCAGTTTTCAGGGTTCATATCTGGGTAAGATGAATGACTACGTTTTCCCTCCTTTTGCATGAGTGGTACAGTTCAGTAATATGGATCTTAATAAGTAGAGATGAAACTTTTTGGTGAATACCAGCTTGATTTCTCTGTGTTCTATGACTCATGTATGTGATGTCTTTACCAATAGGGTAAGAATGGGAAGTCCTTGTGTTAGTAAATTTTATTGTTAGTGTGACCAAATACCCAAGAAGAAGCCACCCAAAATGCTTATTTTAACTTAGCAGCTTGAGACAGGGATGGTGTGTTTATATTCATAGTCTTTATATACAGAAAGTAGAAAGTTGGTGGGAAGTTGGACCCAGATAATTTCTATACTTTTTTAAGTAGATCACATCACTAACCCTTCTCTTGCATGGAGAAGTAGCATTAAATTAGTGCGTAGAAAATTTCAGTTAAGCATATCAAATAGCATTTATTTTAAAAGAAAAGGTAACTCGTTACAAAATAGTAGACATTCTTCTACTTTATTTTCAATGATATAATCTCTACTATGATACAATGGTATAATATTTCCTTACTTGTTTTCAAATAAAAACGTGAGAAGATGGAGTTTTGAAAAGTTAAATACTTTAGAGTCTCTGTGTAGTAATTACTCAGCACATGTGTTAGCCTCAATTAACAAACAGAAAAAATTTTAGCCCAAGGAAAAGAAACACAAAGAAAACGAACCAATGAACATCTGTCTTTTTGCGTACCCCTCTGGGATAAGTACCAGTTAAAACTACTTTTAAAAGATTGGTAATAAAATTTCAGCTGCTTGTGAGTTATTCAAGCTTGTCATTGTTTTTTTTTCTTGGAAAACTTGGGTAAAAAAAGAACATTATAAAAATCAAAATTAGTTTTCCAAGGCAATGTTTGTTGAATTTGCTCTATCAGGTATATCATGAACTGCTGCAGATGGTGGTTTTTAATCAAATTAAATACAATGTTTATGGTAGCTATTAGGTTCTTGCTGGTATTTTCCCTACTGCAGCAACTGTATTTCCCAGAATAAATCACAATAAAATTACCAAATACTAAATGAGGAATCATCCAACATTCTCTAATTAGTTGAATAAAGTTGATACTACCTGGGTTCATACAACAACGCTAAAGCATAAAAACGGGTGCATAAAATCCAAAGTCTAAATTTACTTTTCCAAAGAAGAATAAGTTTGGTAATTAATTGAATAATATCAATTTTTCAGTAATATAAAGAGTTTTAAGTATATTAGGAATAATAAATCTATAGAAAAGTACACATCAGTGATCACATTAATTTTACAGTTTTCCCTTTTCTTTCCATTGTTTACAGTTAAATGTGATCTATACCTCAATTCAAAATAATGGTATAAAATCAAAAACATTTACACATTTGATAGCAGAAAATCACTATGTGCTTTACACTCATTTTTCAATCATTAAAAATTAATCATAACATATTAACTGATGCATGAACTTAATTGCTTATGCTAAGACACAGACTACATGTGAACAGTGAAGGCATATCTGATTTCAGGTTGCTGGACTTCTCAGTGAAAAATGTTAAATTTATTAAAATCAGTGTCCTTTTCATAGTGGAAAATTAGACACTGCTTTGAATGGGGTGAACACTTCCATTTCTTTTTCTTTCCAGTCCATAGCATTGAACTCAAGGCTTTAGGCTGCTCAGCAATCATTGTACCACTGTTCCATGTGAAGTCAACTGGCCTAAAGTCACATATTGCCTCTTTCTATTTTCAGGTGTAACATAATCAACTAATCTCTTCATGTGTTAGTTAATATATTTTTGCCATTATGTAATAGGTGAAAAAATGAGTGTGATTAGATGGTATTTTCTACATGTATATATTTAGATGTATTCCTTTATTTGTCTTCCTTATTGTCTTAAATAGTGGGCACTCCAGTCATTAAATACTGTTTTTGTTTTTGAATTTTGATACTGTCATTTATTAGTTGATAATACTATTTAATATTTTTCATGTATATTGCAAGATATTGCAGTGTCAAAGAAAGTGAAGAACAAGTGGTTGGGAAATAACTTCTTATTGGCTAACTCGATCTTAGTTTAACCCATTTCTATTAAATTGTGTATCACCACAAGGTAGTGGCTTACTGGCTAAGTTTTGGCAACATGTCTTACTCTGGCTGGGGATCCTTGGCATATCCCTGACTCTGCTTTCTTCCTCCCAGGATTCAGTTCCATCTTCCCCGCCTACCTAAGTTCTGCCCTATCAACAGGTCAGGGCAGTTTCTTTATTCATTAACCAATGAAAGCTGCACATGGACAGAAGGACCTCCCACACCAGTCTTTAACACCAAATTTTCCACCATGAACATACCAGCAGATTAGGTCAGTAAAACAGGCATCACTTAGCCAACATACTTTCTGAAAACCCAGACAAAATAGAAACCAAGAAACAAAACACCACACAACAAGGTCTTTTAATGTTATTATTGCATCTCAGAATAAAATTTCATTGAGCTTGCAGCTCTAACTCTAAATTAGTATGGTTTAATTTATAGGGACTAAAACTAGTAATGTTATTATTGAAATAATAAAGTTTAATAAGACCCTTTAGCATAAAAGAAATGGTAATAATATCATTTCAATATAGCTACTCCTGTTATACATCCAGAGAATTATAGCATTTTGTCTTAAATAAAAAAGAACTTTTAAATGATTGATGAATTTAAATAATTTTTAGGTTTGATGTTCTCATGTATATTTACAGGCTACTAATGGTAAGTTTTAAAAACAAAAACCAAATTCTCTAAGTGAATTTAAACTGGCCTACAATTTTTGCATTAGAGGAAATACTTCTTATTTCCAGGTTGTATATTCCCTTCAACTTTTTGTGTACTGTATTCCTAACCCTAAGAATGTCAATCTCAAAAAGCCTTGTTTCAAATTTTCTTTTCCGTTTTTCTCTTCTTCTTCTTCTTCTTCTTCTTCTTCTTCTTCTTCTTCTTCTTC